>CM021103.1:643226629-643744238 GCA_007115665.2 Sequoiadendron giganteum | reverse complement strand
AGAAATAAAGTTGAATTAAAATTTTCATATAGAATGCATTGAAGAAATAAAAAGGAATTTTAAATTCCTTTGGGGATGGAGATAGCTTCTCCCAAAGGAGAAAGCCTTTATGAGGGTTGGTCATAGTACCCTTTCCATAATTGGCAAGAGGACAAGATTAGGTGCTAAATAATCTTGATTAGAGGTTGTGCAAATGATTAGGAGGGTTAATGATGGATTAAGGCCAAGTTGCAAAATATGGAGGATGTGACACTAATCACAATTAGTGATGTGCACATCCTAATCATAGATTAATTAGACTAACCTAGATTAGGAGAGGATTATGGAGGATGTTGACATAAAGAAAGAAAATGAATGAATTAAAAATTGATTTAATTAATTTGGCTAAAGTGAATAAATTAAATAAATTAGACTATTTATTTAATTTAGAGAGGAAGAGGGTAAAGTATTTAATCAATTAAATGAATACCTTTTAGAACATTAGGACTAGGATGAATATTAATCAAATAATAAATTATTTAATTAATGTTGCTTAGAGATGCAAGATAGAAGGATATAAGAGAAACTTTGACCATATGGGGTTGGTCAAATTCAGGTGTCTACATTTTGCCTCTCTTTCAAATATTGTTAGAATAATGATGTTTCAAATACAAATAAAGTGAAAATGACTCGATACAAGAAAAAGGACTTTGGAAGATGCCTTGGTATTGTAGGGAAATGGATAAAGATGAGAAATGCAAAAATATGGTGAGGTATGCCCCTCGAGAGGGTGGATGAGGAAGAAAAGGGACCCCAGGTGACTTATCGATATGGAGAAATGGAGGGTACCATGCGGTAGAGGATGAAAAACCATGAAGAATGGATTTTGAAGTCAAGGAAAATGGACAAACAGGGTGTACATGGTGGCTTGTGAAATAATTAGGGAAAGAGGATTAAAAAAGGTTAACAAAAAGGTTAAAATTACCCAAAAATTAGCAAGGCTCATTACGGTCAAAAAGCTAAAACCTATAAATAGTAATTTTGAAAAATTACTATTCACTTGGCTTTCACTATGCACACGTGTCATTGAGTGATTAGATGAGAGAGTGAAAAGGTGATCAAGGGTGAGATGGCAAACAATGAGGAGATCATCCATTGAGCAAACATAGTACGATACTTATACCACCTATCATCTCTGCCTCGATAAGTAGGCCTCAAACCTTATCTTTGTGATTTTATTTGGTAATTGTCACACATGTTTTTGATTTCTATGATAGGATGGGTACATTAGACAAGAAAAAACTCACCACAGGAGGGTGGATTCACCATTCCATAGAAATGCATTCACCCCTCCAACGAATGGGTGACTATGTGACAAGGAAAATGTAGGTTTGTGTCTATAGGGTTGAATGCATGGGTAGAGGGGTGATTATGAAATTTCCCCTCAGGAGGAAAGGGTGGGCATGCCACTATAGGCACACATATGCACATGAGGGTGATTTCAAAATCACCCCTCAAGGGGTAAGGGTGAAGGTGAAATCACCCAAAAGAGGAATCTAAATATAGGGTTGAATGTGGGTTCACCCTCAAGGTAGAAGGGTGAAAGTGATTTCGCCCGTGAGGAGGAAATGGGTATAGAGGAAAATGTGTAGTTTCCTTTTAGGTAAAAGGGTGAATGCAACTTCGTCTAATGGGGGGAATTGGACATTAAGGTGAAAGTGATTTCATGACTTGGGTAAAGAGGTGAAATTGCTCCTAGGGAAAGGAACAAGAAGATCTGCCAACAGAATAGGTGAAATCACCAATTGGGAATCACAGGGGAAAATGCATGAAGCCAAAGGGTGAATGCACAAGAAAAAGGGGAGAGGAAAATTCACACTACATAGAGTAAAATTCACCAAACTAGGAAAGAGTGAAAAGAGAGGATAGAAGATAAATGATAAGAAAAGACTTGACAAGTGGCTTGCATGGATGTAGAGCATTGAGACCCTATGGATGAGAGAGAGACACTCAGCCATGTCAGAGTCTACCGAGGAGGCCATGACACCAATGACTCATGAGGCACTAGCATAGGTTAGACTACTGCACATGCTTTGATATCCTGCAATCAGAGCCCATCGGCTACTGTTGACAACTTTGATGGAGAGATGGAGTTCCAAGACTAGCACCTTCCACCTCCCCATAGGGGAGATGACTGTGACCTTAAAGGAAGTTTGGCATATTTTGAGACTACCTATCAAGGGGTATCTAGTGAGCACAGTGGCAAGCCAACCATTGGAGAGGAGCCTATGGGTTGTGTTTGGTACCACAGACCTTCCCTACCAAGGGAAGGAGCTGGACATTGACACATGCATTGGAGTTGTTGCACCTCTATCATTTTTTCTATGTGGAATTATCTATGGGAATCTCTTCTCTGACAGGAGTGGGAGATTCTTTAGCCTCAAGATGATTGAGGTTATTACACACATCATGGAGTAGAAAAACTATGTATTTGCATGGGGCTCCTACATTCTAGTGTAGTTGTATAGATATATGCACATTGTGTGCTATCGAGGAGTCATTAGTGTTACCCATGTCACCCTATTATAGGTGTGGGCATGGTAACACATCAAGATTACCGCTCGAACATTCTTAGAGTAGGGGAGAGAGATGACTCATTTTCAGTGGCATATTGGTATGAGAGTGAGTATGTATGGATGCTTCACTACAAGAAGCTAGGGAGCCTAAAGTACTGGAATTGAATTTTTGATGGCTTGATAGAGGATCAGATTGTATGGTAGCCCTATATAGATCAAAAATTTCAATCTGAGAGACCAGAGGAGAGAATGTACAGGGGCTACATGTTTTCACAATGTTATCTAATAGGGAGGGACCCTTTTATCATTGAGCTACATAGGCCAAATTAGGTTACTCAATAGCTTGGGGTATGATAGGATATTCCAATAGGAGAGGAGAGATTCCAACATATTACTTGAGAAAGGGGATGGGGATAGAACATTCCTTTAGAGTTTGTGCAACAAAAGTGGGAGCATCTACCATTGATCATATGGGGATGGAGAGGAGACTTGAATGATGTGGGCATGACTGATAGGTATGGGGCATGGTGGAAAGGGAGATGGCCCATGAGGATTGCCATAGTGGATCTGATCGTGCCACCAGTGGGGTTCAGTGATGAGGAGGTGCAAGAGAGGCCTTGAAGGAGATAAATAGTGGATGGGCAGATGGGAGAGGAGGAGGTAGTGCAGGCGAAGGATAGGGTGGTGATGGATGTGGATTTGGAGGTGCCAGAGGTGGAAAAGAGGGCACTAGTGGTATATGAGGGACCACTAGTAGAGGATCTTGTGGTGAGACTGGTAAGCATATAGGCCCATGTTCACATCCTACAATAGAGGCTATGACAGTCGGAGGAAGAGAGGGAGTGGTTGTAGGTGAAGGTAGATAGATTGCATGGGTTAGCATCGATGGAAGATGAGGGGGCAAGAGCGGAGATGAAGAGATTGTGAGGGCAGGTTGAGTAGTTTCTAAGCTTATTGGAAACTGGCCAAGGAGAGAGAGATGAGGCGATGGTGTTGGAGAAGTAGGTTGGGGATCAGGTAGAGAGACTAGCACAGGATGTCTGGGACCTAGAGGGGAGGAGGTTGCAATAGCAGTGAGATAGATACAGGATGGAGAGGGATCATCTCCAAGTACATGCAATAAGGTTGGAGGATGCAAGGATGAAGATAGGGTATTGGATGGGAGCTTACTATAAACATATAAAAATGACCTAGGCCTACAAACTCTATTTTGCCACGTTTTCATCCTAGCATAATTAAGATATTTTAATTATGCCCTTGACTCACTTTTCACTATTAATTAAATAATTCATATCTTTTTATTCTCCATGATTATTAAATAGATAAATTTTATTTATTTATTTAATGTGTCACTAATTGTCTAATGTCTTCCTGTAATTAAATAAATCTCCTAATTTATTTAATTATTTTTGTCCATTATGTCTTCCTGATTATTAAATAAATAATTTTACTTATTTATTTAATTTGTCACTAATTCTTAAAAAGTCCTCTTCTTTCTAAAAATAAATAAATTCTTATTTATTTAACCTTTGTCCACTTTCCACTATAATTAAATAATAATTTTTTAATCATTTAATTATTCATTAGCTTTTTCTCTCCTAAATTAAATAAATTTTATTTATTTAATTTGGTCCACTCTCTTGAATTTTGAATTAAATCATTATATTTAACTCAAAAGGTTCCCTTTGTCACATTCTTTTATAATTAAATAATATCTTTACTATTTAATTAATTATTTAATTTCCACCTAAATTAAATAATTTTTATTATTTAAACTCTCCTATCACCTCTTTTACTGTGCTCATTTTAAATAAAATTTATTTATTTAAAATAAGTCTCACTTTCTAATTTCCCTCTTTTTAGTAAATAATTTAAATTAAATTATTTACTAGCACATGACCGACCACTTTTGAATTAAATTAATTTTTAATTCAAAAGGTCAACATCACCTCTTGAATCACATTATTTTAAATTATTATTTGATTCTCCAGCAACTTTGTTTTGTGTGCCCAATATCTCTTGTCACATGCATTGTTAGCCCTTGATTTGATTTTCTAAAAATCAATCTTGTCTATTCATTTTGAATTTGACCTAATGTTGCCCTAACCCTAATTGTGGGTTGTCATATGGAATCTTGTCCATTGATTCTAGGGCACTTGTTAACTTTTAATCTGGTCCATTCACACAAAATTGTATTTTCTATAAAATGGCAATTTTGGTCTCATTTTGGCATATCTTGCAACTTCACATCTTGCAACTTCATGTCTTGCAGCTTCATATCTTGCAGCTTCATGTTCTTGAAATTTCATACTCTTGCATGCTTCTTCATTTTTCATAAGCATATTTAGATTTCATTTGGCATAGTTTAGACATTTTTAGATGCTTACTAGTTGCAGTAGGGCATAAGTATTACATATAGTCATTCAAAATCAGTCCACATTTTCTTAGGGCTTGTCATTTCCATTGGATTTCTCATCATAAATGTGAGGGAAAAAACATATTTCAGCAAGTTGAGAAGGTATAATGGAGGTCAGTCATGGAGGATGAAGACATCTAGTGAGATTGTTTCATTTATTCCTTTGCACTTCATTATTGCTTTGGGTTTCATGTTTTGCATGTGACATTTCTAACCCTAGGAAAATACCCATTGTTACATTGGTGAACCCGACATTCTCTTTTAACACATTTTTGCAGGTTATTGTATATATTTTTCATCATTTTTTTTCTAGGTGCAGGTGTATGGAATGATGCATATGTTATTTTTTGTGACGCAAGTGTTCTATCGAGTTGCATCTGCCTTCGCAAACAAAGCATCTGCTCTGTCAAACTACATCCGCTTCTCCAAATGATGCATCTGAATCCCCGAGCCGCATCTAACAACCAGAAATCTACATCTGATCCTATCATCTGCATTTGTTTATCTGAATGCCACATATGATCCTATCATCCACATTCAGTTGTTTGAATGCCACATTTGCCTTACCGAGCCGCATTCGCTCTAGTGCGACACATCTGTAGGGTAAAAAAAAAATTCTTTTGGATTTTTTTTTACTTTTCTTTTCCTATTTGGTAGTTTAGAGATTTCGAGTTACTAATTTTCTATTTGCAGCTTGTGGCAAGGAGTCTAACATTCATTTACTTGTTTTATTTCATAAATCTTAGGTAAAATACAAGTTTTCATTTTACATTCATGGGTTAAAATGAACATGCATGCATACTCATTGGATTAAAAATAACACAATCTTGCATTATAAATCATTGGATTAAAATGAGTTTGCATCTTTTCATAGCATTGGGTTAAAATGAACTCTTAGTTAGCTCACACTACAAATGGTTAAAATGAACCCCATGTCTTTTTTCTTTTATGTTTGTCAACACATTTCAATTTGGGCTTAAAATGAACACCATGCGAGTGTGAGTTAAGATATTCATGTGCTCTCTCTTTTCTTTTAAACAAAGATTGATTGAACTATGAATATATTGGCTCACTTTTGGTAGCCTTAGAAATTGGGCCTGCTTTGGTGGGAAAAAGTACTGACCCCAAAGTGACTCAAACCGGCAATGAAGATCTTTAGCCGAGCTACTCCTGGCCGGTATACAAATGTGAATCCTAAGGGAAAGCCTAGGATTACTAGTGCAGATATGTCATACAGACCAATTAGTACTCCCCAAAACCCTGTTGAGCTTAACCTATTTAGGCTGGAGTGCCTCCTTAATGGAGCTTAATCTTGTGCCCCATGTATGACCACTCAAACGGGTGCTTGAATTAAAATCCTTTGTTTTAGAAAACCAAAAACCTTATATTCTTTGGTGCAGCAACGGTCATTGCCAAGGTACCCGCACCTGCGCAATTCTTAGTAGAAATGATCAATCTGCCATGGGAGTTTCATGGAGGTTGGAAGCTTAGTTACCCTGAGAAGTGAGTGCACTATAAGGGGGAGCCTATGGGGCCAAGATTCTAAATTCATTCGCTAAGGATATGCGGTTAGTGGGATCCAAAATAATATTGTCCTTGCATCCATAAGATTTTTGTAAAATGACTTCTATGTGGTTGATTTTTACCTTTTTACAACACCGTGTATTTGCCAACTATTTTCAAACAAATAAAAATCAAACTTGCTAAAATCCGAAAACAACATTTCCAACTGAAACAAGTCTTTGCAAATCGGCCTAAAATTTTTGTCAACTCATCTTTTGCAACACATTTTCTATATTGAACTGCAACTACTTGTTAGTGAGCCGCATTCTCTTTGCTAAAACCGCATTTGATCAAAACTGAGCCGCATTTGCTCTGGTGAGCCGCATTTTCAATTTCCTGAAATGCAGTTGCTATTTTACAATGCATCTGCCAAAGTTGAGACTGGTCCAAAAATGTTGCCTATGACGCAATCCCCTTGTCAAGCTGCATTTTCTTAGATTCAAGCCGCATTTGCCAGTATGAGCCGCATTTTCTATTGAGCCGTATTTGCTTGCCTTGTGAAATTTTTCCAAAATTGTGTACTGCGATGCAAGCACCCTGTCAAGCTGCATTTTCTTAGATTCGAGCCGAATTTTTCTAGTATGAGCCGTAGTTTCTAGTATGAGCCTGCTGAAACATTTCCAAAATTGATTACTATGATGCAAGCATCCTATCAAGCCACATTTTCTTAAATTCAAGCCGCATTTGCCTTTCTGAACCACATTCGCAATTTTGAGGTGCATGTTCTCTGTCATACCATATTTTCTAGTTTTCGTAAGCATCTTCCCACTATGGAAATTGAAGTCCCAACCTGTATTTTTCCAGATTTTATCAGGTCCTTCTTTTGTTTCTGTCAAACCAAACATTGATTTGCTCAACTTCCCTCATCATGACATTATACATGACATTCTTAGGATCACCATAGGTCTCCATTTGCATTTTGACTAAGTTGCATTATTAATTCTACCATCTCGTTAGACACTCATTTTGCAGATTTTGGGAGTACACTCCTTACCATCTATTGTCAAACTTTTCCTTCAAAAGTAGGTTATCATTGGACCCAATCACCCTTTGTCATTTAGTCAAATCTTTTGTGAATTATTTCCCACTCAATAGTCTAGTGTGGAAACTTCACTTTGTCCTCTTTTAGTCCTTTTATGGTCCATTGATTTTCCAAACTTAAAGCATTGCCAACACTTTTTTTGGATAAGTAGTCATCTCCTTAGATTTCTCAATAGTGAGTGCATCTTAGGCTCCTTTTAGTTTGCATACCATCAGTCTCCTCATTTTAGTGTCATACCATTTGCATCCACAAACCTTTAGTCTCCTTTTAATCTCATTTGCATGTCATAGTATTCCTTATTCCCAAAACACCCAAAAACATAGTGTCATATTTAGGTCATTGTCCCTCATGATCCCAAAAGTTGAGCAAAACTTTTTATGGTTGAAACTAGGTTACAAAGAAAGAAAAAACTCATGGATTCTTTTGGTCAAGACACCAATTTTCCTAATTTCACCAATGACATGAATCCATTCCCTAGTAACATGAACACTCTTTCTAATGACATGGAAAATTCTATGATCAATCCTTTCAATGAGATGTCCATTCCACACAATCCCTTTGAACAATTTGTCCACAGAGACCAAATTGGGGAAGTCTATGAAAAAGAGACACAAGTTGCTGCCCAAAACCTAGACGTGGCCTCTTTTGTGGAAGAATTGGTCCTAAATGACTTAGCTAGATATTTAGCCATGGTCCTTGACCAAGGGGCTAGGTTACTAAAAGGATTTGACCTCAACACTATTAGAGAAATATCTCCTAATTTCCAATCACACAATCCTTCCATGGGAGCCTCTTCACAAAATGCCATTAACACCATTAATGCTACCTCCCTTGGTCATGTTGCCACCACAACTAATGCAACCACCACAACCAACACAACATCTATTGGGGGACCATCTTCCCAAACCAACACCACATCACAATCCATCCCCCAAAAAACATCCACTATCCCTTCACAAACATTTGGATCAACAATGGGTGCAGCCACCTCAAACCTCTTTGGAACTTCATCTAGTTCCATGGGTACATCAACAAAACTATTATTAGGTTCCTCAAATACTATGGCAACTAACTCATTATATCCTCTTTGGAGAAATAAACAAAGAGTTATCATTCAAGGCACCCAACCTAAATACTCATAGGTTAATTATAACATTCCTTTGAGGCAAAACACCAACATTCCTCATGGCCATAATTTATTATTTGGGCAAGGCAATCAAGGCGCCCAATCTTTTACTCCATTTGGACATCAACATACTCATAATCAACAAGGCCCCCAAATTCAATCCAACATGGTAGGATCTCACATCCCCACTTATGCTTCTCAAGTTCATACACAACAGTGTACCCCCAATCAACACACTCATTTCCAACAACCACAAAATCAAAACACTCACATTTCTCACCAACAACACATCCAAAACCAACACATCTCATCACAACAAGTGGGAAACCAATCCATACCTCTCACCAACATGTGTGACACTACCAACAACCCCATTATGGAAACACTCACACTCCAACTTGCTACTTGTTATGCCTTGCATAACCACCCCATCTTTTACCTTGGTCAAAATGGTTCCCCCTTGTTGTTCTTTATCCTTAGTTGTTTTGAAACAAAGTTTTGGAGTCATGTTTTGCCAATACTTTGTTTTTCTTTGTTTAAGTCTGTCAAAACCGGAACCAGATCTGAATCGGGTTCTGAAAGTTCTTTTCAAACTTGTTTTGGTTCCCATCCCGACAGTCTTTTGTTTGTCTTTTGTTTTGTCTTCAGTGGACCCAGAGCCGGAGTAGGTGTTAAGTTGGTCCTTATCGAAAATTGCAAAATCATAATCGATTCTGACCCCGCCTCCGCTGTTTCGACCTTTTTGGTTTTAGTCTATGTCTTTGTATTTAGTTTTATGTCGGTCTTTCATTTTCTTTTTTGGTGTTTTGTTTTGTGTTGTGTTTGGTTGGCGGACCCGGAACCGGAATGGAAATGAGGTTTGGAATTTTTTTAAAAAGTTTCGAATCAGCCTCCATTTTAGTTTCGCCCCCACCGGTTTTCTTGGTCATTGAATTTTTGACTAAAGTCGCACTACAATGAAGTGTTGGTTCTCTTTTAGTTTTGACTCCACCTGATTTCCATTTAATGCATTAATAACAACTGCTTGTGTAGGTAGAAATCCTCATTTTTACCTTCATTAGGGATTAAACTATCATTATTATCATTGCAAAGAAGATTAGAGAGCAAGGAAGAGCAGCGGCAGAGTTATTTTGAGTGAATCGATTGAAGGAGGAGGAGATTATTGCTTGCAAATTAGTTCAGAAGGTTAGCTGGGTTCTTGTGTGTTTGAGGTAGGGTTTCTTATTGTTGTGTTTTTCGTTTATTTACTATTGCATTTTTTTGTGTTTGCTTGTGCTTTGATCAGTTTGTTTTAAATGAATTCATGTTTTGGTATGTTTATTTTGGTAGGTTCTTACTTTATGTTGTTTGTCTGGCCGTATTCATTAGTTCTTTCAATTTTGTTAGTTCAATGTTAGTGAAGTTTATATTGATTTTTGACTCCGATCCCGACAGTGTTGTAAAAGAGACTGTTTAGATTATGTTTCTTCCTGGTTCCACCTTCGGTGCATATGTGAAGGGTATGGTTTTTAAAGCATGTTTTATAATGATATATAAAGATCTAGTTAGAGGTTTTTGCTTGCAAGAAAGTTGAAATATGTTAGGAACATCAGGGGAAGCTGCTCGGAGAAATCAGCCTGCAGAAACATCAAAGGTAGCACCAAAACCAAAGAAGTTGAAGCCCGAACAATTGCCTTATACCTTCAGGTATAATCATAGGAGTCCTATGGTAAAAGTGAGCAAAGTAGAATCAGATTGGTCAGATATCACTGATACCAATTTGGGTCAATACAATTTTGAGGAGTGGTATTCAGAAGCATTTGACAAGGATATTACATTGACTATGAAAAGAATTTTCAGCTCTAGGTTAGCTCATATCACCTTATTTCCTATATCTGTCCAATGCCCGGAGTTAATCATGACAGTAGCCAGTGCTTACAATCCTACTACCAGACTATGCATGGATTCACAAGAAAATGTGATTATTAATCTCACTCCTCAAGCATTTCAAAGTATATTTAATGTTCCATGAAGAGGTATCAAGGTTGATCATGATGTTGTCCAGGGTGTTTGGGAAGAGGAATGCATTTTACTTCAAGGAGTGGATGTTTCCTTTTATCTAGACAATCTTAAATGGAGCCCAGCAGTTTGATTGGGAAATGATCGTATCTAATGTTATTCATGATCAGCTGACTAACATCAGAAACACTAAGTGTTTCTTTATGACTTCTTACATTGTATATGTAGTAGCAAGAGTGGGAATAATGGGAGCCTTGGATGGACAGAAGAAGGTATGGGAGCACTATGATTAGTTGTCTCTTCAAGTTGCTGAGACTCATTTCAGAAGAGTCAATGATGCATTTTTATATGTGATCATCAACCAATTGAATGGAGATGCAGGATACTGGTTGAGTCCAGAAGCCATGGCATTCATAGCAGAATGGGGATGTTGGTACATCCAATACTCCAAATTTACATACTTTAGGTTATTTGGTTTTGAAGGCCACCGACATTTGCTTCCAAGATGCTGCAGTAACAAGATGGTGCTAATGGAGTTTGTATATCAAGCTCTTGGAGTTAATGCTCGGTTTGGGATCACACATAAAACTGGATGTCATAAGTTCCCCATGAAGTTGGGTGAATATAGTTGTCAACACTTGGTAGGAGCAAAGGTGGTTTGTAATGAGCTGATACAATTGAAGTTAGGATTATACATAGCTCATAAGTATTTTAATCCAAAGGGTAAGATGCATGCCTTGTTGGCTTCGGTGTTTACTAAACATTTCAATTTGTTAGAAGACTTCTAGAGTGACCGGCAAGATGAGTATGACTTAAGAAAGAAGAATTATGAAAGATTATCGGTCTCACTCATGTCAGAGCTTGGTGTTAAAGAAAACATTCCCAACACATTGGTGGATGATGGAATTGTGTTGGATCCATCCTATGAAGCTTTGAAAATTGGCACCAAGAGTCTGGATCCAGTTGATTGGGATAGTGAGGAAACCATTGATATTAAGAAAATTGGAAGGAGGGTATTGGATAGGAGTGTGCAGTGGTTAATGTTAAGAACACAAGCTCCTCAAGGACCAGTCCTTAAGAAGGGTAAGGGATATAAAAGGATTAAAAGGAAGACACCCCCCAAAGAGCCATTGGAGTTCTTTGCCGCAGATATGGATGAGATAGAACTTGAAGTAGTAGGGGATGAAGAGGAAATACAAGAAGGAGATATTCTGGTAGGATCTGCTATTTCAACACCTATGTTAGGTGAATCATCCACCCAAGTCCCAATTACAAGGAAGAAGAGTAAACAAATTCAAGAAGGAGCTCTTCATAGCATGGCTGAAACTGCTAAGGGAAAAGAAGTGGAGGAAGAAATTCTAGAGATTGGGACAGATTTGGATGAAACTGAGTCAGAAAAAGATATGCAAGAAAGCATGCCTCTAAAGGAGTATATTGAGCAGACTTTGACACAAGAAGATCAATGGAAGTTTTTTGAATATGTGAAGAGAGATTCTAATGCAAGGGCTACAATAGAGAAACAAAAGGAAATTAATAACAAGGTAGCAGTAGATGAGATAGAAAAAGAATAGGTACAAAAGGAACAAGAACTCAAGATAAAGGAAGCAAATGATAAGTTAGAGTTGATATAGAAGATCCATGATCTTGAGGAGGAGAAATCAAGAAACCGAAGGGAGAAAGAAATCTTGATTGCTAAGTTGAAACTTGCAGAAGAAGCAGCACAATTGCAAAAGGAGAAAGATACTGCAGAGCTGGTTAGGAAGCAACAAGAAGAAGAAGAAGCAAAGGTAGAAAAACTTAAAGCTTTAGAGGTGGAGAGATTAGGAAAGGAAAGACAAAAGGCTCAACAGAAACAAAAACTAGAAGAAGAAAAGCTAGAAAAAGAAATTCTAGAGAAAGAAAAACTAGAGAGGGAAAGAATTGAAAAGGAAAAATTGGAAAAAGAAAGGCTAGAGGCTTTGGAAAAAGAGAAATTGGAAAGGGAAGCTCTAGAAAGAGAAAGAATAGAGAAGGAAAAAGTGGAGAAGGATCGGTTGGAAGAAGAGAGGTTGAGGAAAGAAGAGGAAGATAAAAGAATACAAGGACAAAAAGATAGGGAAGAGGCTGAAAGGCTTGTGCAAATGCATACAGTGCAAGAACAACAAGAGAAATCAAGGGTTGACTCTCAAACCCAGGTAAATATGCAGCCACCTTCTATAGTTATTGCTTCCTCTTCCTCTATGATGACTACTGCTCCAAGTGCTCCCACTTGGTTAAAATTGGACCTATAGAAGAGGGTAGTAACACCTTCACAACCTCTCACTTGGGAGGATATGATAAAGGGAATTGAGCAGGAAAGGCCTAAAACGAAGGCCAAGATTCTACATTCTACCCGACTCATAGATAAAGGAGAGATTGTTGTTGAATGTGCCATGCCAATGAAAGAAAAGGAGGTAGGGGACATGTAGCTAATAGATTATCAGTTGAGTACTGTCAACTTGGGAAGGCCCACTAGGAATCAACAAATGAACTTGATTGATGTGGCAAGTCTTTAGATCTATAATCTTGATGATGAATGAGTGTGTGTTATTTTGAAATTCTTGAAGTATTTATGATGTGGAATTGTGAAGTTAATTAAGCACCTAAAATGTATGCAATGGTATAGATTATTCTATAGATTGTGTCATCTTACGATTTTCTTGATCTGATTAGAAAAAAATTCATTATTGAAGATATATGTCCGGATGCCAGATAAGTTTTGTTCATTTTTACTAGATTACCCTTTGACCTATCTTTTTCTTTTGTTTGAAACCCCATTGATTTACTGAAACAGGTTGGTAAAATGAGTCATCGCTTGAATCTTTTTATTACTAGCAGAGGCCCCTTGAATATTACAGTTACATGAACCAATTGAGTGACACCAGACAATTGAGAACCAACTACCAGGACCTTGGGAGTTAGGCTACTATATGTTGTCTTTCTTTTTCAGGAGAAATAGAGTAGAAATATTATGTTTTAACGTTGTTTGTGTCATTTTCACCATCAACAAAAATTGGTGCTAGAAGGAGGGCCTGAAAGGGCAAGCTGGCTCATAGAAGATGTTTTTCACCGAAGAGATACGAGAGGATTCTCAGATCCTCTACTAATCCTGAACCATTTGAAGAACTTCAAACCCCGGTTAGATCTAGACCCCATGCTCGTAGGGTAGAGATATCTACGTTACCACCACCGCTTACTCCACCTAGATTTCCACCAAATCCACCCACACCACCACGAAATAGGCCTTTGTCACCACCAATTCAGCCTACATCATCACCACCTACCCAACCAATCCCACCAATGGCTTACTTTGTCAATAATCCCTCTCTGTTAGGGACTTTTCTTGGAGGATTCCATGATTTACCAAAGAACCCAGAGAATTTTTGTCCTAAATACATGCATGGCGAATCAAGAAGTGTTGAGGAACACATACAAACATTCAAAGATGCTTGCACATGGGCTCAAATTGCTCATCAAGATGTGGTATGTAGATTGTTTCCCTACTGTTTAGGAGATATGGCATATAATTGGTATCTAAAACTGCCATAGGGATCTATTTTGGGTTGGAAAAATTTAGAAAATGCTTTCATTAATCAATTCAGGGTTTATGTGGATCCTGCAATATTATATCACCAGTTTTCCACCATAAGAAAGGGACATCATGAACCATTTCCCTTGTTCAACACTAGGTTCCAAAGGATGTATCGTAGGCTACAAGAGCCTTACTTAGTGCCAGAGGCTATGGCCATATAGGCGTATTTGAGAGTTGTTGATCCTTTGATTGGCCTATTCTTGCAAAGAACTTATCAACCTCCTAAGATTGACTCACTATCTAAGATTTATCATTTGGCCATCAAATTACAACAACAGATAAATCTGCAATCTGGTGGGTTAGGAGCAACTCTTCCTCCAATGAATTATCAGATGCCTAATCCACCATTATACAATACTGTCCCAAGGATGTCTTATTCCCAATATGGACTTGCATCTGAGTTGCAAGCTCCAACCATTGCGCCCTTCTTTGGAAATAACATGCAAGATTCCTCTCATCAACCTCAACAACAGCAACCTCAAAATCAACCACAACAAGGGGGAGGACCAACCCATGTCCATTCCCCTGCCATAATTCAAAATGTGCAGAATGAAAAAACTATTCAACTCACAAGTGAGGTAGAGACTCTCAAGAAGACTCTCTCTCAGATGTCAAATGACATGGCCCAGCTTAGGCAAAACCCTCCCCATAATCAAAACCAGAATTACAACAATCAGGGTAATTACTCTAATCAGAACACTAATAGGAACTTTCAAGGTCAGAATTCCTCAAATCAAAATGATCAAAATCAGAATAGAGGATATAATCAAAGGTTCAATAACAACAACAATAATAGGTAGTAGAATACTGGACCTAACAATGGGGAAGTTCCCCATAATTATCAAACAGGTGAGGAAAGACCACATACTGCTAATGTTGCTGATTTGAATTTTATGACCAATTGGTGTAGGCTACATGATACTACAACACATTCTAAGGTTAATTGCCCAGAAATGGAGAAGATTGTTAAAATTGCATAGGCTAATTCCCATCCTCCAGCAGGAAATTCCAATTAGGATAATGGGCCAGTCAGTACTGTAATGAATTATGAGACTATTGAAGAGAAGTATCAATTTCCCATGCAAGGGGATAATGAGCCAGAAGATGATGTTTATGATGCTCAAGCTTTCCAATCTAAAGGTGGTTAGTTTCTAAGGAATCAGAATAAGGGGTCATTCACTACATCTGCACCCCTGAACAATATAGTTCCACCAAATCAAAATGCAAATAACAATCCACCCCCATCAAAGGGACCTTCTGATTCTCAGAATAGAGGTAATCCACCTCCTTTTCCTATGTATCAAGTTAGGAATGATTTAGAGTTTGATTTCGTTGCAGAATTACAGAGGCAGAAGACATCACTGTCTTTCTTTGATATCATGAAGTGGTGCCCAACTCAACGGGAGGTGGTACTAAAAGCTTTGGAAGAGGCAGATCGCCTAAAAGGGAAAGGTAAGGTGACTTCAGCAAAAGAGACAAATGCAACTATGTATAAAGGTAAGACCAGTACCCCACCTTTTTTGATAAGTTTGAGAATGTTTGGAAAGAATTTGCACAATTGTTTATTAGATTTTGGAGCATCAAGGAATATCATGCCCTTTTCAATTGGTAAAAAGTTAGGATTGAGTCCTATTCCAACCAATAAAAAGGTGATTCAATTGGATAAAACCGAAGTTAATGTTGTAGGTGAATTGAAGAACATGCATGTGCAGGTTGGATCAGACCCAAAGATCCGGACCTATATAGATATCCAAGTAGCTGATATCCTAGAGATATATGGTATGCTTCTAAGTAGGCAGCTAATCAAAAGTATAGGGGGATATCTGTCTTTGGATTTCTCACACATGTGGTTACCATGGAAGGGAGTTGCCACACAGATAAGAATTGAAAGTGAACCTAGGCTCAATCACATGATCACCGAATATGATGCTTCAAATGAAGTGGCATTCTTTGAGACTGAGATAGGTGTTTACAAACAAGAGGAAGTACTCACTTTTTTTGTAGTTAGTCCTGATGATTTCCATCAACCAATAGGTTTTAATAAGAAAACTACAACAAGATATGCTGGTTTTAGGAGGAGAAATAGACTTATTTAGTTTATTACTTCCTAATTGGTGTAGGATTCACTATCATAACCATTCAGAGTTAACATGTCAGTCATGCCTAGATATTCTGAGTCATGTAGATCAACATCAAAAGATATGTTAAGAAGAACAAGCCCAAACCCCCATCAATGAGTTTTCCTTTCAAGTTAAGGATGCAACTATTCTTACACGGGCTACTCTTTCTCAACAGGGAGGTTTTTCACCAAAAGAACAAATTCAAGTTGTTGGTTCTAAAGCTCAAAAGGAAGTTCAGATGTCCCAGTTACTATTTGATACACCAGCCCAACATAATTTGCCCATACACAGGGAATTGATAAGAAGTGAGTTGGATTGTAATTTGACTCAAGAGGGTGATCAGGAAGTAATTCCTGGATAGGCTGAAAACATAGAAAAATCCTCAACTCAACTCTATCTCGAGTTACATTCTGATAAGCAGCTAAAGTCCGAGTCACCACATGTCACAAGTCAATCATCCATTGTTATACCTAAGAAGAAGGAACTTCCAGCCAAAGATCAATTATGGACCCTTAATTTTGATGGTTCCAAATCTAAAGCAGGAAGTGGAGCAAGCATTGAGCTAACCAACCCGAAAGGGAAGACTTACTTTGCTTCTTATAGATTGTAGTTTGGATGCACAAACAATGTGGCAGAATATGAAGCACTTGCTCGTGGGCTTATGTTTGTTCATAAGAAAAAGGTAATTGCTCTTACAGTGATGGGAGATTCTGAGGTGATTGTGAAACAGGTTCGTAGCCAATACACATGCCATAACAAAAGATTGGTTGCATATAGGAACAGGGTTTGGAATTTAATTGAAGATTTTGATTCTTTTGGGATTACTCACATTCCAAGGGAAGCAAATAAAATTGCAGATGCTCTTATTATTGCTACTAGTACATTAGAGTCTATGCAAGACTCAAATCTGAATAGGTTTTCAATAGAGTTGATTTTAGTCCCAGCAATTCCTGACAATGTCAGACACTTCCAACTATATAATGATGATCAACACATTTTAGCCTTTTTGGAGAGCTCTGATGTATTTCAGGGACAGATAATTGATGAAATTGACAGAGATCAGGGAGATTGGGATCCAGAAAATAATAGTCTAGAAGGGATATTGGAGCTAAAAATCAATAACATCCCAAAGGGGATTATAGCATTAGAAAGAATATTTGATTCAGATCCACAAGTTTATCAAAGAGTGCCTACAAAGAGTGAGGGAGGTAAGTATGAATCTGTTAATTTGACTCACTCAGGTCCATAAAGAAATGTTCTTATAGGAAAGACTTGTCCTTAGGAAATTAAGGATAAGATAATCAAAGTTTTGAAACAAAATATTGAAGCGATCGCTTGGAATTATGATGACTTGAAAACTTTTGAAACTTCAGTGATTACTCACACCATACCTCTCAAGCCAGATGCCAAGCCATTTCACCGAAAGCAACACCCGGTCAATGCATTAATTGAACCTCTAATTCAGAAAGAAGTGCAGAAGCTTTTGGTTGCAAGAATAATTTTTCCATTTAGACACTCTACTTGGGTGGCCAATCTAGTTCCTGTACGAAAGAAGAATGGTGAGATCAGGTTATGTATTGATTTTTGAATTTTGAACAAGGCCTCTAAGAAGGACAACTATCCATTACCTTCTCTTGATGAAGTATTGCAAAAGATTAATGGATCTCAAATGATGCCTTTCTTGGATGGGTATTCGGGATACAATCAAGTCCTGGTTAGTCATGAGGATAGAATGAAAACTGCTTTCACCACTAAATGGGGTACATTTGCCTATCGAAGGATGCCTTTTGGTCTCATCAATGCTGGTGCTACCTTTCAAAGAGCAATAGATGTAGCTTTCAAGGATCTTATAGGAAAATGCATAATTATTTATGTTGATGATTTGACTATCTTCTCTAGAAATAGAAAAGACCATACTGCTGACTTGGAAAAGGTGCTAAAGAAATGTATAAGTTATGGTGTTTCTCTCAACCCAAAGAAATGTGTGTTTGGAGTATCTGAAGGGAAGCTCTTGGGTCACATCATTTCTGTTAGAGTAATTGGGTATTTACTTTATTAATTAAACAATATTTGTTTAATTACGTAAAGTTTCCTTTTACCTCTTTTCAGTTAAGCTAACATTAGGTGAATAATAATTAATTACTTTATTAATTATTATTGTGCAAGTCTAGGGTTTTCCTTTTTAGGGTTTTCATTTATATGTAGTTGAAAACTATCTTTTGTATTATTAATTCATTTTATATTTTGTGTGAATTCATGGCTCCACATTCTTGAGCATTTCCTTTGTTGCTTCTCTTTGTTTCTCCTTGTAATAGGTTATTTGCTTGCAAAGATCTTTTGGGCTTCTGTGGTGTTGTATCTTCTCAACTCCAACATGGTATCAGAGCTTCAGATCTGCAGCTGCTTGTTCTTGTTTTAAAAATTTTTGGAGCTACAAGGGTTTGTTGCAAGCCATTTTTTATTGGAGCCGTCATCATTTTTGCTTCAAAAATTCAGTTTTCACTCATTTGTAGGAAAAACGATTTCTGGGTTTTGTAGCCAACGTTGAAATCTGAACTGGGTATCTTTTAGATTTTGCATATCTTACATAGATCTAAAGAAAATTACTGTTAAAAAAATGGCACGCGTCATTTTTCTCCTGGCTGAAAGTAAAAACAAATCATTTTCTCGTATTCTGCTTGTTGGATCAAGAAACGATTTCTGGATTTTAGTTTTTGTTTACAAATAGTGAGTAGATTTTCCAAAAATTAAGTTAGAAATAAACGTTTTTTGCTAGAAAATTCATTTTCTGCAAGCTAAATTCAGTTTTTGAAAAATTCATAACTTTTGGCCACAGTGTCCGTTTTGTGCAAACGAATAGGTGTTGGAAAGATGTTATAGTGCTCTTTCTAGATCTACAGTCTATTTTACCAGAATATTTACCAAATATTTTTTATTCAATTTTATGTGTTTTTACACTTTGCTCAATTACTTGGTCATCTTAGCTCCTACATGGGGTTTCTTTGCGTTTGATGGGTTATCTTGATATGATTTATCATTTCTAAGATCATTAGTTTCTGAATTTTTTATTTGAAGAGTTATCATGGGTTTTTCTACTCACCCTTCAGTTGTTCTTCTAGAACGAGGTAATTATGAGTCATGGGAAAAGGGTATACTTACACATTGTAGGTGGCTTAATATTTTTCCTTATTTGTATGATCTCATACCTGAACCAGCAACTTTAGAGGGCAGATTAGCATGGGATATTATTAGAAATCACATTGCAGGAGTTATATTGTCTAGTGTTGATCATGACACTGTGTTGGTTATATCAGACATTGATTGTCTTCACCCACTTTGGACACGTCTCTGGGAGATCTATGGAGACCCTATTCTATCTCCATTCCCAAATGATCCTGCTTCATATTGTCTCATACCCATTGCTTGACGAGAGAATACACCATTTGATTATGATACTTTAGAGGAGCTTGAGTATTTAGACACCCTTACTTATTCTGATGGATCAGAGATTTGTCTCACAGTTCCTACTCTTCAGACTGAGACTTCATTAGCATCTCTTGTTGTTCTTGATTCAATGCAGTAGGGAATCATACATCTTCCAGACATAGCTACTTTAGACTCTTATGTTGCAGACATATCTTTCTTGTTTGTTGAGTCCTATATTGCAGATTTGGAGGATTATTTTGAGGACATTCATCTCCTCTACCTTGACAGTCAGGTTATCACTTATCGCCCACCATTATCGATGCATTCAGAGGTTGCATTTTAGTATTTTCCACATTAGTTTGGATTTGACATTATTTGTTTCAATTCAGACAGTGAGACTCTTCAGCATCCTATCATGGCACACATCTTGAGATAGATTGGTTCATCATTCTTCACAGGGTTTCTTCGATACAAGTCCATGGATCCGTTTCTTCCCAAGGGGAGGAATATCATTTGCCACTTCAGGATCTCCTTTTGGATTCTACATCAGGCATCTACCATTGTGACATGAGTTTCTTCATTGTGGGGGGGCCTTCTTCTCTCTTTCTCTCTCTCCTATGGAGACCATTGTACATGTACTTATATGATAGAAATTGTCTATGGGGGGTATCATGTTATCCACCTCCTATCCTTCTTTCATTAGTGCATTGCTTTCCTTCCTTGCATTCTATTTTGGGGAGGCGTTTTGTTCCCACTAGGTTTTCTCCTTTACCCCATTTCATTTAGTTTGCATTGATTTTGTACATAGGTACCTGATCTGGCCTTGTTGTCGGGACCCATTGCTTTTGCTTTCAGTAGCTTCTTCTAGGTTTTAACTTCTCCTTATGTCTATCTTAACAGGGGGTGTTAGAGTAATTGGGTATTTACTTTATTAATCAAACAATATTTGTTTAATTACGTAAAGTTCTCTTTTACCTCTTTTCACTTAAGCTAACATTAGGTGCATAATAATTAATTACTTTATTAATTATTATTGTACAAGTCTAGGGTTTTCCTTTTTAGGGTTTTCATCTATATGTAGTTAAAAACTATCTTTTGTATCATTAATTAATTTTACATTTTTAGGTGAATACATTGCTCCACATTCTTGAGCATTTCTTTTGTTGCTTCTCTTTGCTTCTCCTTGTAACAGGTTATTTTCTTGCAGAGATCTTTGGACTTCTGTGGTGTTGTATCTTCTCAACTCCAACAATTTCTGAGGAAGGAATATCCATAGATCCTGATTGAGTAGAGGCCATCTTGAAACTGACAAAAAAAGGTAGCAAGAAGGAAATGAGATCTTTCTTTGGAAGGATCAATTTTGTTAGGAATTTTATAATAGGGTTTGCAGAGATTGTCAAACCCCTCAATGAAATGATGAAGAAGGATGCAAATATTGAATGGAGTGAAGAGACTAAGTCTGCTTTTATGCAGATCAAACAATCTATATATGAGGCACCTGTTTTGACAATCCCAGATTATTTAAAACCCTTCTACATTTACTCTTTTGCTTCTGAACATTCATGTGCAGCAGTTTTGACACAAAGAAGAGAAGAGAATGAGGAGAGACCTCTTGCATTTATGAGCTCTCCGTTTAAGAATTTAGAAGTAAGGTATTCACCAATAGAGAAACAAGCCTTTGCATTAGTACGAGCAGTGAAGAAGTTCAGGCATTACATAATTCGAAGTCAAGTAATGGCTATAGTTCTGGATCCAGCTATGAAGTCTCTTCTAATGCAAAGTGAATTAGGGGAATGAAGAGAAAAATGGATGGCCATTTTACAAGAATTTGACCTGGAGATTCACCAAATGAAACTTGTTCAAGGTCAAGGTTTGTCAAAGGCGATGGTAGAAGTGGACAAAAGTATTACTTTTCAACAATACATAGTTCAATCATTCACTAAGGATCCCTGGTATACAGATTTAGTTTTCTTCCTCCTTAATAACAAGTGTCCAGAAGGAATGAATGCTACTCAAAGGAGAGCATTGAGGATGAAGAGTGCTCATTACATGCTCAAAGGGGTATCAATCTATAAGAAAAAAATTCAAAGAATCTATCTATGCTGTTTGGATTAGCAAGAAGCAAAGCACGCTATTTCTGAATTTCATGGTAGGCATGGAACAGGACATGGATCTGCTGATGCTTTGGCTCATCAGATTTTAAGATCAGGCTACTATTGGCCTTATGTGTTTAGAGATGCACATCAGCACTGCAGGACTTGTCATGTATGCCAAACTTCTGCATCTAGAGAAAGGAATCCTGCAATGCCCCTACAAAAAGTATATGAGGTAAGGCTGTTTGCACAATGGGCACTTGATTTTGTAGGTGTGATTAATCCAAATTCTTCTACAGATCATAAATTCATCTTGACTGCGATTGACTACTGTATACATTGGACATAGGTTCAACCTTGCAAGAATAGCACCACAGAGGTGGTCATCAAGTTTCTGACAGAAAACATCACAACTAGGTTTGGAGTTCCATTTGCTTTGGTATGTGATAATGGCCTTGCTTTTTCTTGTATTGAGTTTATTTCATGAGCATATGAGCATAAGATTGTGTTGAAATATTCTTCCGATTATTACCCTCAGGGGAATGGAGTGGCTGAGTCCACAAATAAAAACTTGTTGGAAGTTATAAAGAATTTGTTAGAAAGTAATCCTAGGGACTAACACACACAGTTGAGATTTGCCTTATGGGCAGATCAAACCCGAATCAAAGCAGCCCTAGGGAATTCACCTTTTAAGTTAGTTTATGGCCAAGATCTAATCTTCCCCATTCATTTGCAAATACCTATTCTAAAATTTATGCAAGAGTTTTATAATAAGGATGATAGGATTGAGGTTAGACTACTTAATTTTTTAAATATGGAAGAGCAAAGAGATGCTATTTTGCAGCAATTCTCTAAACATCAGGCTATTGTAAAATGTTGGTTTGACAAAAGAGCCAAGATAAAAGCCTTTAGAATATCAGATCTTGTGTAATTATGGGATAAGGCTAGAGAAAAGAAGGGAGACCACCAGAAATTTGATAGACTTTGGTTAGGTTCTTATCAAATAGCTGAAATACTAGGTGAGAATGCTTTTCGTTTGAGTACCTTAACAGGAGAGCCCGTTCCATTACCAGTTAATGGTCAGTTTCTCAAGCACTATTTTGGTGCATAGAAGGTTTGATGTTTTAAAAGGAAGATATATTATACTATATCCTATGTATTTATGTTGTTTGTTTGGATTTTTGTTTTTAGGTTTTTAGTTTTTGTTGTTGTTTGTTTTTGTTTTGTTGGTTTGTTTGGTTTTGTCTTGTTTCGTTGGGGATCCTCATTTTTCTCATCTCAAGACTTGGGGTTGTTATTCAAAGTGTACTATTGGTACTAGGAGAGAAATTGGTTTAGGTATTTTCATTATCATCATTGAAAAAGATTTCGTTCTAAAACTTATGTCTTATGATCATTCTAGTTTGGGTTTGAGAGGTTATTTAAAGATAAGAAGATACATTGTGAATATTTCATGAATTGTCATAAAAAATCTGTCACCAAATTAGATAAAACATCTGCATGAGTAGGTGCTTATCTATTTTAGAATGAATCTACCTTTAGTTCAAGTGAAAAATTTGATTCCAAGACTATCATGAAATCCATAGTAGTTCTCAACCCATGTTTCAGATTCATTAGGTCTGGAGTATTGAGAAAGATGCATAAAAGAATTTCCACAAGTGAAGTAAAAAACCAAAAAATGAGAGAATGAAAAGAAAGAAATAAAAGGCAAGCTCAATATCAAGTGGGTAATCAAGTATCTCTATCGGGGCTATGGACATCTAGCTGGCAGTAGAGCAATGCTTTGAGAGAACTAGAGGTATCTCTGTCGGGGCTATGGACGCCTGTCTGGCAGCAGAGCAATACCTAGGATTTTACTGCACAATAGTTAAAGGACTCAACCTATGTAGCTTGAATTTTAGGTATGGTGGTTCAAAGAGTAGAGAAAGTATCTATGAAGAATGATGCACAATAAAAGCACACACTCAAATTCAGAAATAACTCATGAGCACATACATCTGAGATTCTAGCTCAAACTTATCCTAAAAATATCTAATCTTATTCAACTTAAAGTGTTTATAAGCCAAGTAGTTTTTGGGTGACTGAAATTTTCTTTGGGTATTTTGAAAATAGGTAAACCATTTTCCCAGCTGAGTCGCCATTTTTTATGCCTTGCATAACCACCCCATCTTTGTTTGAGTCTGTCGGAACCAGAACCGCATCTGAATCGGGTTCTAAAAGTTCTTTTCAAACTTGTTTTGGTTCCCATCCTAATAGTCTTTCATTTATGTCTTTTGTTTTGTCTTCAGCAGACCCAGAGCCGGAGTAGGTGTTAAGTTGGTCCTTATCAAAAATTGCAAAATCATAATCGATTATGACCCCGCCTCCGCTGTTTCGACATTTTTGGTTTTAGTCTATGTCTTTGTATTTAGTTTTATGTCAGTCTTTTGTTTTATTTTTTGGTGTTTTGTTTTGTGTTGTGTTTGGTTGGCGGACCCAGAACCGGAATGGGAATGAGGTTTGGAAATTTGTTTAAAATTTTCGAATCAAGTTCCATTTCAGTTCTGCCCCCACCGTTTTTCTTGGTCGTTGACTTTTTGACTGAAGTCGCACTACAGTGAAGTGTTGGTTCTCTTTCAGTTCTGACTCCGCCCAATTTTCATTTAATGCATTAATAACAACTGCTCGTGTAGGTAGAAATCCTCATTTTTACCTTCATTAGGGATTAAACTATTGTTATTATCATTGCAAAGAAGATTAGAGAGCAAGGAAGAGTAGCGGCAGAGTTATTTTGAGCGAATCGATTGAAGGAGGAGGAGATTATTGCTTGCGAATCAGTTTAGAAGGTTAGATGAGTTCTTGTGTGTTCAAGGTAGGGTTTCTTATAGTTGTGTTTTTTGTTTATTTACTGTTGCATTTTTTTGTATTTGCTTGTGCTTTGATCAGTTCATTTTAAACGAATTCATGTTTTGGTATGTTTGTTTCGATAGGTTCTTACTTTATGTTGTTTGTCTGGTCGTATTCATTAGTTCTTTTACTTTTGTTTTGGGTTCTTTGCGTTTTAGGGAACGGTCGCTTTCACGTTTTAGTTGTGATCGCGTCGTGCTATTTTTGATTTGCAATGAGTAAGATTAAATTTAGGTTAAATGGCATTAGTTGGATTAGGGATTTATAGTGAGGTAGATTAATGTTTTTGTAGTGAGTTAGAGTTAATTGAATCTGATTTTTACTTAGGGTTTTCTTTTTATGCATTTGTTAGGTTAAATCCGTGCCCTAGTTTTGCCATGTTTTGTTAGTTTAGGTGTTCATGTATGTCTGTGATCACTTTAAAAGATTAAAAAATGATGCCCTAGAAATTCAATCACCCCTAGTCATATGAGGAAGGTTCTATGAAGTTCCAATTTAAGCCCAATGAAGTTATGCATTAGGTCGACTAAAGTCTTGGATGATGTCATAGTCAATCTAGGCGGGGGCGGGATCGAAATCGATTTTGAAATTAAAAATTTTATTTTACAAAAGTTATCGATTCCATTTTTTATCCCAGCTCCGGCTCTACCATATAATGAGAAGTCTTCTTTTTAGAAATAATGATAACCTAGATGGAAGCAGAGTTGGACTGGAAATAGAATATGAAAGTATAAGAATCTGAAGAAAAACCAAATCCGTTTTCCATTCTGATCCCAGTTCCGATCACCTTCATGGTTCCGACTCCAAGCCCGTTCAATGTTAGTGAAGTTTATATCGGTTTTTGACTCCGATCCCAGTAGTGTTGTAAAAGAGATTGTTTAGATTATGTTTCTACCTGGTTCCACCTCTGGTGCATATGTGAAAGGTATGGTTTTTAAAGCATGTTTTATAATGATATCTAAAGATCTAATTAGAGGTTTTTGCTTGCAAGAAAGTTGAAATATGTTAGGAACATCAGGCGAAGCTACTCGGAGAAATCAGCCTGCAGAAACATCAAAGGTAGCACCAAAACCAAAGAAGTTGAAGCCCGAACAATTACCTTATACCTTCAGTTATAATCACAAGAGTCCTATGGTAAAAGTGAGCAAAGTAGAATCAGATTGGTCAGATATCACTGATACCAATTTGGGTCAATACAATTTTGAGGAGTGGTATTCAGAAGCATTTGACAAGGATATTACATTGACTATGAAAAGAATTGTTAGCTCTAGGTTAGCTCATATCACCTTATTTCCTATATCTGTCCAATGCCTGGAGTTAATCATGACAATAGCCAGTGCTTACAATCCTGCTACCAGACTATGCATGGATTCACAAGAAAATGTGATTATTAATCTCACTCCTCAAGCATTTCAAAGTATATTTAATGTTCCAAATCCAAAGAACTTGGTGTAATTGAATGAGGCAGAGGCCTTGGAGAAATATAGTAAGTATAAGGACTCCAATAAGTCTCACTTGAACAAGAAGTGGTTGAGGACAGAAAAGAAATCTCTAACCATGCTTGCAGACCAGCCAAAGAGGGAAGATTTCTATGAAGAGGTATCAAGGTTGATCATGATGTTGTCTAGGGTGTTTGGGAAGAGGGATTCATTTTACTTCAAGGAGTGGATGTTTCCTTTTATCCAGACAATCTTAAATGGAGCCCAGCAATTTGATTGGCCAATGATCGTATCTAATGCTATTCATGATCAGCTGACTAACATCAGAAACACTAAGTGTTTCTTTATGACTTCTTACATTGTATATGCAGCAACAAGAGTGGGTATTTTCCCAGGTTTGAACAGAGTGGGCATAATGGGAGCCTTGGATGGACAAAAGAAGGTATGGGAGCACTATGATCAGTTGTCTCTTCAAGTTGCTAAATCTCATTTTAGAAGAGTCAATGATGCATTTTTATATGTGATCATCAACCAATTGAATGGAGATGTAGGATACCGATTGAGTCAAGAAGCCATGGAATTCATAATGGAATGGGGATGGTGGTACATCCAATACCCCAAATTTACATACTTTAGGTTATTTGGTTTTGAAGGCCACCCACATTTGCTTCCAAGATGTTGCAGTAACAGGATGGTGCTAATGGAGTTTGTATATCAAGCTCTTGGGGTTAATGCTCGATTTGGGATCAAACATAAAACTGGATGTCATAAGTTCCCCATGAAGTTGGGTGAATATAGTTGTCAACACTTGGTGGGAGCAAAGGTGGTTTGTAATGAGTTGATACAATTGAAGTTAGGATTATACATAGCTCATAAGTATTTTGATCCAAAGGGTAAGATGCATGCCTTGTTGGCTTTGGTGTTTACTAAACATTTCAATTTGTTAGAAGACTTATGGAGTGACTGGCAAGATGAGTATGACTTAAGAAAGAAGAATTATGGAAGATTATTGGTCTCACTCATGTCAGAGCTTGGTGTTAAAGAAAACATTCCTAACACATTGGTGGATGATGGAATTGTGTTGGATCCATCCTATGAAGCTTTGAAAATTGGCACCAATAGTTTGGATCCAGTTGATTGGGATAGTGAGGAAACCATTGATATTAAGAAAATTGGAAGGACAATATTGGATAGGAGTGTGCAGTGGTTAATGTTAAGAACACAAGCTCCTCAAGGACTAGTCCTTAAGAAGGGTAAGGGATATAAAAGGATTAAAAGGAAGACACCACCCAAAGAGCCACTAGAGTTCTTTCCCCCAGATATGGATGAGATAGAACTTGAAGTAATAGAGGATGAAGAGGAAATACAAGAAGGAGATGTTCTGGTAGGATTTTTTGTTTCAACACCTACGTTAGGTGAATCATCTTCCCAAGTCCCAATTACAAGGAAGAAGAGTAAAGAAATTCAAGAAGGAGCTCTTCATAGCATGGTTGAAACTGTTGAGGGAAAAGAAGTGGAGGAAGAAATTATGGAGATTGCGACAGATTCAGATGAAACTGAGTCAGACAAAGATATGCAAGAAAACATGCCTCTAGAGGAGGATATTGAGCAGAATTTGACACAAGAAGATCAATGGAAGTTGTTTGAAGATGTGAAGAGATATTCTGATGCAAGGGCTGCAACAAAGAAACAAAAGGAAATTAATACCAAGGTAGTAGCAGATGAGATAGAAAAATAATAGGTACAAAAGGAACAAGAACTCAAGGTAAAGGAAGCAAATGATAAGTTAGAGTTGATATAGAAGATCCATGATCTTAAGGAGGAGAAAGCAAGAAACCAAAGGGAGAAATAAATCTTGATTGCTAAGATGAAACTTGCAGAAGAAGCTCGCCAAAAGGAAGAAGAAGTAGCACAGTTGCAAAAGGAGAAAGATACTACAGAGCTGGTTAGGAAGCAGCAAGATGAAGAAGCAAAGGTAGAAAAACTTAAATCTTTAGAGGAGAAGAGATTAGAAAAGGAAAGATAAAAGGCTCAATAGAAATAGAAACTAGAAGAAGAAAAGCTAGAAAAAGAAAGACTAGAGAAAAAAAAACTAGAGAGGGAAAGAATTGAAAAGGAAAAACTAGAAAAAGAAATGCTAGAGGCTTTGGAAAAAGAGAAATTGGAAAGGGAAGCTCTAGAAAGAGAAAGAATAGAGAAGGAAAAAGTGGAGAAGGATCTGTGGGAAGAAGAGAGGTTGAGGAAAGAAGAGGAAGATAAGAGAATACAAGGATAGAAAGATAGGGAAGAGGTTGAAAGGCTTGTGTAGATGCATATATTGCAAGAACAACAAGATAAATCAAGGGTTGACTCTCAAACCTAGGTAAATATGCAACCACCTTCTATAGTTATTGCGTCCTCTTCCTCTATGATGACTACTGCTCCAAGTGCTCCCACTTGGCTAAAATTGGACCTATAGAAGAGGGCAGTAACACCTTCACAACCTCTCAATTGGGAGGATATGATGAAGGGAATTGAGCAGGAGAGGCCTAAAAAGAAGGCCAAGATTCTACATTCTACCCAACTTAAAGATAAAGGAGATATTGTTGTTGAATGTGCCATGCCAATGACAGAAAAGGAGGTAGAGGGCATGTAGCTAATAGATTATCGGTTGAGTACTGTCAACTTGGGAAGGCCCACTAGGAATCAGCAAATGAACTTGATTGATGTGGTGGCTTCAACAACCAAGTCAAAAATGATCAAGGATAAGAAAAAGAAGGATGAGATTAAAGCTCAATTGGATCAATTACATTCATTCTTGAAGAATGTCTCCTCTCCAAGATCACAATAGGTAGTAGCCATTGCGACTCCTATTTTGTTAAGAAAAAAGGAAGTAGATGATTTGGTACAGGTAAAAGTCAAACCAGAGATGGTAGACCGATGGGTAGACAAGTTAAACCGAGAGGTAGGTGAAGTTTTGGTGGAAGGTTTTGAAGCCTACAAGGATACATAAGGGTTAATAAAAGAGATGCATCTATACATTGAGGCATTGGAGAAACAAGAAGAAGAGTATAAAGAATACAGTCAGAAGTTAGAAAGAGTGAGTGCATTTCCTTTAACTACTCTTCTGGAGCAATCAATACTTGAGGAGGAAAATAAGGATTTTACGAAGAAAACTTCTCGTATACTCCATTTTAGAACTGACTTCTTGTGGAAACATAAAGATGAGATCCAAGAAGTTGTTAATAATTTGACTGAGCAGTTGGAAGAGCTGGAAGCAGTTATTGCCATCATTGTAGATGTGAATGTGTTAACAAAAGATGGCGTGCCTTTGAGTCAAATAAAAGAGAAGTGGGATGAAAGGTTCAAAGGACTCATGCAGAAAGAGGATGATGGAGAAGATTTGATGATGGATCAGTTAATAGATGTTAAAGAAGAAATAAAAGTTGTTGGGAGAGAATTGACAAAAATAAAAGGTATGAGGGAGTTTGCTATAGCAGAATTGGATCAAATCAAATTTGAAGATAGCTGGGTTGATGGGCCAAAAATAGATACATTACAGCAAGTCTTCACCAGCTACAATGAGTTCATTGTAGATCCAGCTTTGCATGCATAAATCTCTGCATGCATGAATTTTCTTTGTTGCTTGTTGCATGCAACACTAACAGTTGGAGTGCATGACTTCTTTTTTCTCTCTACTTTCTATTCTATAAGTTTAACTGATTGTCTAATGTAACAACTCAAGATCAAATTGATCTGAGTTTCCAAGGGAATTGTAGTTCCTAAAAAGGTGGATGACCTAAAGTAGAAATGGAGTTTGAGTGTTTGTACATCTATAAATACCCTGGGGGTATCATATTGTAAGGGTCGGCTAATTGAGAATAGGATTGGCTTACCTAAGATTAGGAGATAGAATTTTGGTAGTGATTTACAGAGATACATTGTACTTGATCTTTTAACAGTTAATAGAATTACAAGTTTACGCAATTATAGAGTTAGAATTGAGTTGTTTTATTTTATAAGGCTGATAAGTTATAATCTATCTGAATGTCAGTGATTGTGTTGAAGCATGATAGTTTCTTATGTGATGAAATTCATTAGAAGAAACCAGATTTAAGGATTATCTTGTTAGATTATCATTGAATTAAATTTATTGAAGTCTGTTGATCTATAATCTTGATGATGAATGAGTGTGTGTTGTTTTGAAATTCTTGAAGTATTTGTGATGTGGAATTGTGAAGTTAATTAAGCACCTAAAATGTATGCAATGGTATAGATTGTGTCATCTTACGGTTTTCTTGATTTGATTAGAAAAAAATTCATTATTGAAGATATATGTCTGGATGCTAGATAAGTTTTGTTCATTTTTACTGGATTACCCTTTGACCTATTTTTTTCTTTTGTTTGAAACCCCATTGATTTACTTAAACAGGTTGGTAAAATGAGTCATCGCTTGAATCTTTATATTACTAGCATAGGCCCCTTGAATATTATAGTTGCATGAACTGATTGAGTGACACCAGACAGTTGAGAACCAACTACCAGGACCTTGGGAGTTAGGCTACTATATGTTGTCTTTCTTTTTTAGGAGAAATAGAGTAGAAATATTTTGTTTTAACGTTGTTTGTGTCATTTTCACCATCAACACTACTCTTCAAACACAAGTGGAGACCTTGCAACAATCCAACAAAAATTCTTACATGTCACATGAATTATGTCCATATCTATTCGACACAACCTTGTAAATGCCACCCTTTCCTCATGGATATGTGGTACCTCACTTTCCTAAATACAAACACAAAAAGAACCCCATTGAACACATAAGAGAATTCACCACTAGTTGCTTGGACATTGCATATGAGCAAACCTATCTCATGAGACTTTTTTCTAGAAGCCTCGTAGGTCATGCACTAGAATGGTTCTCACTATTGCCTAAAGGAATCAAAACATGGGACGAATTGGCAAACAAGTTTGTTGAAAATTACACCTATAACATTGACACATATATTGACATTGCCTCCTTATGCCGACTTATCCAAGAGGAGGCAGAAGAGACTTTTATCCCATTCTTTCAAAGATGGAGAACCTTAGCAAGTAGATGTCCAATAGAAATACTTGAAAAGGAGAAAGTCACCATGTTTGTACAAACTCTCCTAGGACCGCTAAGGTATGGCTTACAAGTCCATTATTGCACCACCTTTGTAGACCTTGTTGAAAAGGGTGTTCAAATTGAGAAAGCTTTGGTCGCCAAAGGTGAATTAAAGTATGGTAGCAAAACCATCAACACCACCACAAACAATAACCCAAGTAGATCCAATGAAAAAACCAAATACTGGGTTAAAAATAAACACATCACAAATGATGGTGTGGTCGATGCAAAAACCGTTAATGCAACAGGTCATGTACTCACCATCAAAGGAGTCCAAAATAAAAATGTACCTATGACTACACCAACACTAACTACCAATGTTGTTCAAAATAATCCTGCTCAATCTAATCAAAGGCAGCTGCATCAACCACGACAATTTCAAAAATGCACATACACCCCTTTGGGTGAACCTATCAAAATTGTATTAAAGAAAATTCTCCAGACTGATGTGATAACACTGGAAGAACCTAAACCATATGACCCTGGTCAGTTCAAGCCATCATGGTGGGATGATAATGCATTTTGTGATTACCATCGTATAAAAGGGCATAAAACTTCCTCTTGTCGCCAGTTGTGAAATATGGTGCAGGACCTCATTGAAAACAATACCATTGAGTTGGGAGGTCAACCATTTGCATCTAATGTAGATCATACAATCCACAAGAATCCACTGTAGGATCATGATTCTGGTAAACCCTCCACATCTAGCATGAAGAATACCAATAATCAAGCCAATCATGTATGTCCTGCCTCCAATTATTTTGGTGGTATAATCATCAACAACTTGCAAGTTGCTGATGAAGAACAAGGTGTTAATAATATTACCATTAAAAATTCCCTAGACTGCAACGTTACAAAATGTAAAGGCAAGGTCAGCATCCTAGGTCCCTCTGCACATTAGCCTAAAATTACCATACCGGTCCATCTGCAAGATAATCCAACCCTAAACTAGAGTTCAACCTTATAGAGCAATTGAATAAAACACCTACTCAAATATCCATTCTTGAATTACTTTGCATCTCACTCACACATAAGGCCATCTTGGATAAAGTCCTACAAGAGTCTTTCATCCCAACTAACATGGATGTCAACCACTTTGAAACTATGGTCGAATATCTGAATTCACCTCATCACATTACCTTTTCGGATAGTGATTATTCCTCACCCAAACCATCTCATAATGATGCCCTTCATATTGAGGTTTTTGTCCATAAACATAAGGTTAGATGAGTCTTAGTAGATGATGGAGCAGGATTGAACATTTGTTTTCCAAAATTAGTTAAAGCTCTTGGCTTGTTTGATGTATGTGTAGATGCTACCAAGAGCATTGTCATCAAGGCATATAATGATGAAGAACGTGCTTCTAAAGGCATCATCACAATTCCACTCTGGGTGGGACTAGTTATTATAGACACAACATGTCAAGTCCTGGATCGTGACATACATTACAATATCTTACTTGGTTGCCCATGGATTCATGCCCTAAAGGTCGTTCCCTGCACATACCACCAATTCCTAAAGTTCCCTTTTGATGGTACAAAAATTACAATCCCAGGAGATCCTAATCCATTCCAATACTGTACCAATCTATGAAACACCGTTGAGCACTAGGTACCCATCAATCGAGAAGCCTCACCTTCCACCTCTCCCAAATATATTGACCTATTTGCACTCACCAAATCATCCATTCCATCACCTTTTTCCATGCCATCTTCCTCGGCCTCCATACCAAGTAAAGACCTCCAGATCCAGGACCTTGGTTGTGGGGAATTCAAATTGAATATGGCTTACTGTATCACTACAATGCCTAACCCGCCTAAAGTCTATGGTAGACCATGTTTTGCGGTCAAACCCAAGACAACTTTCAAGGTTCCACAAAAAATGGTTTTCACACTATGGGGGATATGAGTAATGAAGTCATCATTGACATAGCTAACTAGATCTACAAAGACCCAAAAGAGTTACCTCCACTACCAGTGCATCACTACAGAAAAGGCTATGATATATGCAAGGCACTAGGTTTTGACGGCACAAGTGGCCTTGGAAAGGCCAATAATGGAAGGAGGGAACCTGTTATCATTTTTGAAAGACCAAGACACATAGGGCTAGGGTTTGACCAACTTGGAACTAACAATCAATGTACCTATGAACTATCAAGTGAGGACGTAATGACTCCAAAAAGTGTCGAGACAAGCGAAGAATCCCTTACCAAAACTGACTCTAATGAATGGGAATAGGGATCTGAAGAAACCTTGAGCAACTATGATATTGACAAACTATTCCTAGACCCTGGTCAACTCCCCTTGGAAGAAAGATTCTGACAAGAATACAATATTGATCCTATTGACTGACACTCCAAAAATAAGGAATGGGTAGGCATTCCTTGGGATTTAGAAGAACATAAATTATCCTCGGCAACACTTGAAATATCCTGCCCCATTCCTAAACCCACCCATGAGCCTGACATGCCTGAACCTACTATCCATGCCTATGAAATTGCATCCAGTAGTCATAATTTTGATACTTTTGTGCCCTATTATGACTATGAATTCAACTCATCTGAATCTAAATATGGGCCATCCATTGCATCTTACACGGAAGTTGAAATTGACAACTTTTCCTTCACACTTGAGGCTTCAATTTGCACACTTTCTGCATCTTCCGCATCTTTTACCAACACTGACGATGGGATTTCCCTTGTTTACCCACAACTGATTGACTGGGACCAACAAGAACCACCAGTGATAGACGTCTTTCAGAATGATGAGGCAATAGCAGAATTCATGGGGCTCTGAGAGCGCATACCATGGGGTGGTCAAAAAATAGGATTTTCCATTGACCTAGATTGTGTAGCTTACTTCGGGGAGACTGCGTAATCCTCCAGTTGCAAAAATGCAAAAGAATGGGGCACAAAAGGAAATGTCTTTAGGTGAAAACCACAAGGCACCTTCTGACAGAAAAATAGTAAAAATAAAGGACGTATCCGAAGGTGAAAACCTCTCTGAGGTGCCTAAGGATGGAGGATTAGACTTTCTCCATGTAACATAGGAAAAATCAGAAATGCTAATTGAAGACACCATCTAAGTTAACATAAACACACCAGAGAGTCCCAAAATGGTTCTCTTAGTTGCATCATTAACAGATGAAGAAAAACCTGAGTTCCAACATTTATTCACAAAAAGGAAGGTTAAATTCACATGGTCATATGCTGACATGCCAGGCCTAGATCCATAATTGGTATTGCATCATCTTCTATTAATGCCAAATATGAAACCAGTCAAACAAAAATTATGGAAAATGCATCCACAAATTGTGCTACTTGTAAAGGCTAAACTAAAGAAGTTATTGGATGCAAGATTCATAAGATCAATAGATTATGCTAACTAGATATCCAATATTGTCCCTATCACAAAGCCAAACTGACAAATTTGTATCTACATGGATTTCAGAGACTTGAATAAGGCTTTCCCAAAAGATGATTTCCCATTGCCGAACATAGACATGATTTTTGATCACACAATAGGGTATGAGATGTTGTCTCTCATGGATGGTTTCTCAGGCTATAACCAAATCCACATTGCAACTGATGTCCAACACAAAATGGCATTCACTTGCCCATGGGTAACATACTATTGGAATGCCATGCCATTCGGCCTAAAGAATGCAGGCGTCACATACCAAAGAGCTATGCCAACAATCTTTCATGACATGATGCATATACTCATGGAAGATTATGTGGATGACCTTTTGGCCAAGTCTTTGACACAGAAAGATCACCTCAAAGTCCTGGTCAAAATGTTTAGATGGCTAGAAGATTACAAGGTTCGTTTGAACCCCAAAAAATGTGTCTTTGGGATCACTTCGGGAAAACTGTTGGGCTACATAGTTTCACGATGAGGCATAGAAGTCGATCCCACTAAAGTGAAAGAAATTATAGACATGCCTCCACCAAAAGGAATCAATGAGTTGAGAACACTTCAAGGCAAACTGCAGTCCATTTGACACTTCATCACATAGTTGGCAGATAAGTGTCAACCATTTCAGTACCTATTACACAAAAGTATACCCTTTGTATGGACAAACAAATGCCACACAACCTTAAAACAAATCAAAGAATATCTATTGACACCTCTTGTCCTAATGCCGCCTACTGAGGGCAAGTAGTTGATCCTGTATGTCTTAGAAACTACAAATGCACTAGGGGCATTATTGGCACAAAATAACCATGAGGAGAAAGAAAGAGCCATATACTATATCAGTCGCACACTGATAGGATATGAGTTGAACTATATAACCATCAAATGTGCATGCCTTACAGTTGTCTTTGCAGCACAAAAACTAAGACATTACATGGTGAGCCACCAAACACACCTAGTAGCCAAGATTGATCCACTAAAGTACCTCCTAAGTCGAATAGCATTGACAGGCCGATTAGCAAAATGGGTCATGATTTTGATTGAATACAACATACAATATGTTGAGTGAAAGGCAATAAAAGGGCAGGTAATAGCAGATCAACTTGCAGATGCACCCATCCAAGTCACTCATCCACTAGTGATTGATTTTCCCGATGAGTCTATCTTTCATCCAGAGCCTACGTCACCATGGAAACTGTATTTTGACTGGTCTCATACTGGTCATGGCTCAGGGGTTGGAATTTTGTTCATCACAACACAAGGGGATTCCATTCCTAAAGAATTATGGATTGCCTTCTCATGCACTAACAACATTGCAAAATACGAAGCATTGGTCACAGGACTCAAGATCACAATTAAATGGAAAATTCAAACATTGCTCGTATTTGGGGATTCTCAGTTAGTTATCAACCAAGTGAATGATGATTATGAAACAAAGGATGAGAAGTTGATTCCCTACAAGCGAATAGTGGATAGCTTCCTGAAATATTTCAAATTGATTGCCTTTGAAAAATTCCAAGGACACAAAATAAGGTAGCAGATGCAATGGCCACTATTGGATCTCTATTGGACATCCCCAAAAATGTGTCACAATTTGAGTTCTTAGTCGAACAACTACTGATGCCGACATATGACATCCCAGACTTAGAAATGGTTTGTGAGATTGTTGGTCTCAATTCACCTTGGTACAAAGACATTTATGACTATCTAAAGTCCCAAACCTTACCACCCAGCCTCTCTAATAACCAAAGAAAGTCCTTTATACAAAAAACTGCCTAACACACCATCGTCAATGACACCCTATACCATTGTGGCTTTGATAACACCCTTCTTCGTTGTCTCAACACTGATGAAGCCCAAACAACTTTATGAGAAGTACATGAGGGTATCTGCAGATCTCATTCAAGTGGTCCAACATTAGCTAGGAAATTCACCAGACTGGGATACTATTGGCTGACATTAGAAAAATATGCTCTTCAGTTTGTCAGAACATGTCAAAAATTCTAGGTGCATAGTGACCTAATCCACGCACCTGCACAGGAGCTGAGACTGGTCACTTCTCCATGGCCTTTCACACAATGGGGAATCGACCTCATGGGAAAGATCCATCCATCCTCCTCTAACGGCCACAAATTCATAATCACCACCATTGAGTAGTTTACTAAGTGGATTGAAGTCGTCCCTCTCACTTACATCACCGGTAAGAAAATATCAAAGTTTATCCTAAATTACATCATTTGCCGATATGATGTTCCACAGTCCATCATAATAGATAATGGGAGTCCATTAAAAAATTAGGACGTTCATGAAATCTGTGAGTGATTCCACATCCAACATCATCTCTCCACCCCATATTACCCATAAGGTAATGGCCAGGTTGAGGCATCAAATAAAACAATTCTTCGTATTCTTAAGAAGATCGTCAACAACGCTGGTCGAGATTGGCACCTGCAACTTAATCCCGCCTTATGGACCTACCATACCAGCATTCGTTCACCCACTAGAGCCACTCCATTTTCCCTAGTCTATGGATCTGAGGCCATATTGCCCATCGAGTTTGAAATTCCTTCTCTCCAAGTCTCCTTGAAAGGAATGACTAATGATGAATAATATAGACAGTCTCGTCTACATGAGTTATAAATGCTACAAGAAAGAGGACAAAATGCCTTGAATCACTTGCAGGCATATCAAAATCATCTCTTTCAGAGCTATAAAAAAAGAGTGATGGTGAGAAAATTTGAAATCGGTGACTTTGTCCTCATGCAAAACCCAAGAAATCAGGCTAACCATGAAAAACCTAGAAAGTTTGAAGCTAATTGGCTTGGTCCTTATATTATTATTATAGCATTCAGTTTTGGATCTTATCAGTTGGTCACACCTGATGGAGAATAGTTGACATAACCCATCAACATCCTTTATCTACGAAAGTTCTACACATAGCATTAGAGAGCTTGGCTAAAAACCTAAAAATACAAAAAAAAATTGAAATATAAAGAAAAAATCATCCCTTGATGAAAACCTGACAAATAGGTGCCATGCGTGGTCAATCATTGCTTTTCCATCTACTATTATTCTAATCGACCCTTATCCACTTTCCATAATCACAACATCCTAACACATTCATGACATTCATCCTAAGTCATGTCAATTCCGGCCATGGTTAGCATTTGGTTGACATCATCCCTTGCATATCCTTGCCTTTTGCCTTGTGTCTACCTATTTCCATATCATTAGACTCATGTAGTCCTCGATCTACCTAGGGGGCAAGACCTTTATTATGTAACTGCAATGGGTGTCACACATGATCCGACATTTGTAAAAAGTCCTGAAAAAATATTTTTAAAAATGGAAAATGTCTTGAGTAAAATCCAAAAACAGAGTCAAAGTCAATATCTATCTTGTCAATCCAATTTGTCTGTCAATCAATCTTTTGTCCATGTCTAAACTACGTTGTCTCTACGCACTTGCTACATAGGCAAGATTCATCTTTGAATCCCCGAGACATTAGATTAGTCTTTCTAGGTTTTTCAAAATAAAATCATGATTCAAATTTTTGTCCTTTGGACAAGGTCATTGGTCATGTCAAACTACGAGGTCTTTGAGTGCACGATGTAGGCAAGGACATCAATCGATGAGCCCCTGAGGCCACACTAAGTCAGTCCATTAGGGTTCATGGAACAACGTTTTCACACACATCAAAAAAAATTCAAATCAAGGAAATCATCCATCAATCTCGAGCATACAATCTATCAACAGTCGATTTCATCGGCAATCTCAGTCAATTTAGCATATCAGCAGTGACATGTACTAAAACTCTATCAAGACAATTTAACTTGCCAAAATTTTGCGGTTCTTCTTCAAAATGTGTCCTTCTAAAAAGCAACTCTCCTCATTTCTTTATGCTTTTGGATGTGTCCTTCCTAAGCATTGTCCTCATCATCTGGCATCTTGATGGATTCTCCTAACTCTGAGAACTGATCTCCTAGATATGAATGTCATTCAGAATGTGTCCTTCCTGAAATTGATATTGCTCGACATTAAAAAAAATGACATTTAGAAACACTTGGCACTTGTCTTTGGCCTTTTCATCATGTTACTATTTTGTCAGCGAGATCTCAACAATAGGATTTAGAGAAACAACGACGTCTCATGACATTTGTCTTGTCTTTTGAAACTCATGTTACTAGTTTCTCAGTGATGTCCTAACTATGGGATTTATAAAAATAATGACGTATCATGATAATGGCTTTATTTTGTGCTTTTGGCAATCATGTTGCTAGTTTGTCGAGGATGTCCTGGAAACATGATTTAGAGAAGCAACGAGGTTTCATGGTTTGTCCTTGTTTTTTCCACTTGTGGTTGGTTATGACAAAAAGAATGGGGCAATTGCATTCTTAGTATGAGTCATGATCATCCTTGTCTGTGACCACTTGTCTCATGTGATGGGATGACCTTGCACACCTTGATTTATGTCATATCATGGTGTTTGTTGGCCATTACAATAATCTGTCCAATGATGATTAAGAGCATTAAATATTGAACTCCTATGGTAATATGTTGAAAGATTTGGTCTAGGAACTAACATGCATCTCCTTTCTGTCTTTTCATCTTCTCTCACTCATCTCATATAAGCATTGCATCCATATCATCATCCATATTTTTTGCACTAACACTTTCTTGTCCTGTCATCTTCTAGTCTTCTCGTCCATTTTCGAGAGCACACTCGTATCCTCGGAACCCAACTGTCCTCTCGAGGGGGCATACCACAACCCTCCTCATCATTTTTCCTCATCCTATTTTGCACTGGGGCATATTTTTGACTTATTTTCTTTGCCACAATGCAACATGTTGCATTATGACAAAGAGGGGCAAATGTAGACACATAAAAATGACCTAGGCCTACAAGCTCTATTTTTCCACGTTTTCATCCTAGCATAATTAAGATATTTTAATTATTCCCTTGACTCACTTTCGACTATTAATTAAATAATTCATAATTATTTAATTAATTCATATCTTTGTATTCTCCATGATTATTAAATAAATAAATTTTTATTTATTTAATGCATCACTAATTGTCTAATGTCTTCCTATAATTAAATAGATCTCCTAATTTATTTAATTAATTTTTTCCATTATGTCTTCCTGATTATTAAATAAATAATTTTATTAATTTATTTAATATGTCACTAATTCTTAAAAAGTCCTCATCTTTCTAAAAATAAATAAATTCTTATTTATTTAATCTTTGTCCACTCTCCACTATAATTAAATAATTATTTTTTAATCATTTAATTATTCATTAGCCTTTTCTCTCCTAAATTAAATAAATTTTATTTATTTAATTTGGTCCACTCTCTTGAATTTTGAATTAAATCATTATATTTAACTCAAAAGGTTCCCTTTGTCACATTCTTCTATAATTAAATAATATCTTTATTATTTAATTAATTATTTAATTTCCACCTAAATTAAATAATTTTTATTATTTAAATTCTCCTATCACCTCTTTTACTGTGCTCATTTTAAATAAAATTTATTTATTTAAAAAAAGTCTCACTTTCTAATTTCCCTTCTTTTAGTAAATAATTTAAATTAAATTATTTACTAGCACATGACCCCACCACTTTTGAATTAAATTAATTTTTAATTCAAAAGGTCAACATCACCTCTTGAATCAAATAATTTTAAATTATTATTTGATTCTCTAGGAACTTCGTTTTGTGTGCCCAGTATCTCTTGTCACATGCATTGTCAGCCCTTGATTTGATTCTCTAAAAATCAATCTTGTCCATTCATTTTGAATTTTACCTAATGTTTCCGTAACCCTAATTGTGGGTTGTCGTATGGAATCTTGTCCATTGATTCTAGGGCACTTGTTAACTTTTAATCTGGTCCATTCACACAAAATTGCATTTTCTATAAAATGGCAATTTTGGTCTCATTTTGGCATATCTTGCAACTTCATGTCTTGCAACTTCATATCTTGCAGCTTCATGTTCTTTCAATTTCATACTCTTGCATGCTTCTTCATTTTTCATAAGCATATTTAGATTTCATTTGGCATAGTTGAGACATTTTTAGATGCTTACTAGTTGTAGTAGGGCATAAGTATTGCATATAGTCATTCAAAATCTTCCACATTTGCTTAGGGCTTGTCATTTCCATTGGCTTGCTCATCATAAATCTGAGGGCAACAACATATTTCAGCAAGTTGAGAAGGTATAATAGAGGTTAGTCATGGAGGATGAAGACATTTGGTGAGATTGTTTAATTTATTCCTTTGCACTTCATTATTGCTTTGGGTTTTCATGTTTCGCATGTGATATTGCTAACCCTAGGAAAATATCCATTGTTACACTTACTATGTGGTCATTCTCGATCCATCACAGAGGGTCCCACCATATGTATAAGTGGCTCCACAAAAACCCACACCCTTGTATTCAAGACCGACACATAGCATGGCTTGAAACAATTACAAGGAGACACCTCCACATGATTGAGGACCCAAGATAGATTTATCGGAGAGATCAAATGCAAGGAGCGGTGGTTAGGGGGATAGGGGGACAAGAATAGGGTCCCAATTTTGATGGATGCCCCAGTGGATAGTGTACATACATGCAAAGCCAACATACATATTATTTTGTATAGATTACTTAGCAGATTCATTTATTATTTTTTATTTAGGACACCATGATTTGTCAGATGTAACCATATGTATCTATATAGTATGTCTTCTCTATACATGTATTTTATTTGATAGAATATATATGGACTTTGTAGATCACAAATATATAAGCAAGATGTGGCACAGCTACCAACAATTACAATCTATAAATCAAGCACTACTGGAAAGTCAACAAAAAGAGAGATTGTAGCAGAAATCCTAGTCGAAAGATAAGACTATTATTTAAAAATCAACAAAAGGAAAAGCGTAAAATTGTATAACAATATAGAACACCTAACCACCCAATATACAAATAAATCTTTTTATATAGATCTTGATCATGGGACATGGGTAATCCCACAATGTTGGTTTACAATTTTTTGGAGATTCTGATTTTTTTCTGAAATCACATATTTTTAGAAAATATGATGATTTAATCTTTAAAAAGTTCAATTTTAAGGATTTCAATTGAAGAGGTTTTGAACAAACCACCTTGGATATAACCCCGCTAGTTTTAAACCATACCTATAACGGAGTCTCCTTTACACCTTTCAAAATGCTGATAAAAAACCACTTTTGATTTACCTTTTGGGGGATCAAATGAATTAATTTAATTTTTTTTGTTTTTAAGTATGTATTACTTATTATAAGCTTCCCAAAAGTATAATTTTAAATAAATTTAATTTTATTATTATATTTATTTTTTATTTCTTGTGAATGTAGGTTTTTCACTGAGAATCAAGCTCTTTGTTTTGCACATGTGGAAAAATAGCATATTATAAAAAAAAATGAAAAATATTAGTGCACTAGATATTGAAATCCTTGATCCAACAAAAAAATAAAATTGAATTTCGATACATACAATATTTTTTATGTTGTATACAGTCTGCCTATGTCTGAGTTGTAATTGGTTTGACTTCAAAACTTGATTAAGGAAAAAATATTGAATAAAACACTATGAAACCAAACGAAAACGTTAGATATTGTAGTTATAAATCTAAATTAAAAAAAAAAAAAAAAAAATTTATCCTTCTTGGAAAAAAAGATATGTTCTATACGGTGAGCATCACTTCTTAAAAATGGTATTTACTAAAAAAAAAAAATCGAAAGAGATGGAAAATGAAGTGCAATTTGATTACAAAATTTTTGAAAAAAATATATTTAGAATCTACAGACAAAATGTCACAAATCACTAGTTTGCATCATCTTCAAATTCCTCACAGTTTAGCCACTATAGGTGCTCAAAAGTGAAGATTTAGTTAGAAAAAATCAGTTCAGTGTCCAGTTTGGCCAAAAATTGTAAACCAGTATTGTGGGATCACCCACATCCATCAAAGTATAACAACATGATTTTTTTTGTCATATATTGTAGTTACAAGTGCCTTGCTAGACATACATGAAAATTTGGAAGCATAGACAATTTTTATCAAGCCGAATGTCAAAAAGTATAATTAAAAAGACAAATTCTTACAATTGGACCAAGCATATGTATGATTTAATCTTTAGAATGTAGGAACTTTCTCTGTCGGAGCTTCACGACTTCAAATTGGATCTCCAATTGGACCAACAGATTTATGATTTTATCTTTAGAATGTAAGAACTTTCTTTGTTCAATATTCATGACCTCCAATTGGATTAGAAACTGGATAAGAAGATTTATGATTTTATTTGTCCATCGATATTTGTATTCGTATACTCAGGTTCTACTTCCAATCAAAAACACCCGAAAGTGTTTTAGGCCAGTTGAAAGTACTCTCCAACCTGGTTATGTCATTGATAGCAATTCAATTTTTTTTGAACCGTCCATACCCAAATGTTGCATCACAATCTATTCTTCTTTCATATAAGAATGCCACATATTAACCCCTTCTAAATAAAATATTTAATCATCATAAAACCATGATTAATAAACCATTTCAATTTCAGAAAGAATTTGATGTCATTTACTATCAAAATAAAAGTTGTATAAATAAAAAAAAACTCCATGAAGCCTCCTAAATTTAGCTTAAATCAAGTTTATAGGATGGGTTTCAGCATAAGAAGCTTTCTACTACAACTCTCAATTAATGTATTATAAGAAAAAAATAAAATTATTCACACTTGAAGTAATGCAGTCAAACATTTATTCCAAAAGTATGTTAGGAGGAGTTAACTAAAAATAGAAGGATTTTTTGTTTAGTTTATTTTATCAATATGCCACATGGAAATGAAATAATCACTAAGAAACCCTAACAATAAAAAATGAAGTAAATTTTCATGAAAGGAAATTCCAATGTACTATTGTGTAATGGTGAAGAAGGAACTTATATGAGCATGACCTACATACAAATCTGTGTCATTGAATTGCCATCCATCCAAAGAGGAAATACAAAATGTAAGGATTTGAGCAATATAAGTCCAAAGGGTTATGCTATAATGGTAATGGAATCACCATAAGAGCACAACTAAGGAACAAATTCTTGTGACTATAATTATGTGATCCATAACTCTATTGGTCATGTGGCACAATTGTGCTATAATAAATATAGGAAGCATTCATGTGTGACCCAAGTTTAATTTGGCTATGTTGTGATAGAGATGGAGGCACTCATATGAGCACAATTCATGTACAAATTAATCACTTTCATCACAATTAGGTGTCAATCATCATTGGGTGCATTCAGATTGACTAAAGTTTAATAGGTTACAATGTAATGATAGCATGATCCAAGAGCGATTACCTCTTGTTGCAATAAAGAGCCTATAACTCAGGTTGATATGAAAAGTGGTGTTGCTATATCAATTATGTAGTGAATTCAAGCACAACCCATGTTTAATGGGCTATTCTAGAGAGTGATAAGATTTTCTAAACTTTATGAATGTTACTTAAAAGTGTACAACTTAAACTACAGACCAAGTTTGTTACATACTTGAATACAATCTTGGGTTACCACAAACTATAATAATGTGATATGCTAATAACCATTGTGGGAAGTATTAAAGCAAGAACCATGCTATATAGGATACATTTCCCTAATTAGGTTTACATACCTTAATGATATAACACAAGCTTCCCACACACTCTAGGATACAATCCAAGATTATACCACACCCTATCAAGACGACTATTTTTTTGACCCAGGATTTAAGGATGTTTTTTAATCTCAACAAAAGCATTGGTAAGAGCATGACTAGGGTACAAACCCTAGGCCTCCATAGAAACATAAACCATAACTCTAGTGGATTAGTGAGGTTGCAATACCATTTGAGATATTGTAGCCAATAACAAAATCTTGCAATAGAAAGATTGTAGCCAATAACAAGCACACTATGTAGCTCAGTGACATTTGTAAATGAAATCTATGGTAAGAATAATGATAGTCATTTGAGGTGTGATAGTCAAAAAAAGGCTGAGTAATGACAAGATAACAAAGCTCAAACCTTGCATATTAAAGTGGATATTTTAACAGTGAGTTTCCTTACCCCTTACTGACCTTTAGGTTTTTTCAAATGTTATTGACAGCGTGAGACAAGGAAAATGCAATTAGGGAATGAATTTCCAAATGAAGTAACAGTGGTAATCAAAGGTTCAATGTTTCTTCTTAGCCATTGTATAATGGAGGTAGTGGATTGCATGTTTGAGAAATGTTTTGAGACTCATCAAAGATAGGAGAATAATGAATAATACCTTGTGTATTGTGAAGTAGTGACAATAAGGTTGAAGGATCTTAAGACCCACAATACCATGAAACAATGAGTCCCCTATAGTAAGTAAGTAGGTAGTCTATAGGGAATATTTTGATTTTATAAAAGGATTCTCATGAAAGGAATCTTCAAGTGACAGTGAGTGGGCTATTTGAGATTGCAGCTCAGGGTGCAATATCCAGTCTTAAAGGAAGTTAGAAAAATAGTAAATTTGCAAGAAAGTCAAAACCTACACAACAATCAATTCATAATGTTATCTTGCATAATTCCTTGAGTTTTAAGACAAAAATCTCATTGTATCTTGATGAAATTAGTGACCTTAATGGTCAATCACTAGAAAGCATGATTTTAAAATATGCTATTGTGCTTATGGAGGCAACATTTTAAGCAAGGAAATGGGTGGTGGTTTGGAACAATGGTAGGTATGAAGGACTTGCTTTATATTCATACTATGTAGTCTAGCTTAAGACAATGTTCTTAGAAGAGATTGAAGGTGGATTATGGAACTCAAGGGTTCCCATGATAAACATTAAAGCAAAGACTGAGATCTATTAAAAAGCCATTGTCATGAAGATATTAAAGATGTCACATGCAAAACCCTAATAGCTGGAGTAATGAATACACTACCAAAGAGGGAAATGAGCTAGGGTAGATTTAGGAGACCTCCACATTATCTAATCATGGGAAAATACATCATTTTTTTTTAAATTAAAAGAAGTCATTCTAAACCCTATATAGGATACATTGATACTTCAAAAGCATATGAAGAAATTTGAGATTATGCAAATATATGCCAATTAAATACCTAGATTACAAACAGTAGTGCGAACAATGTAACCCTTGTTGAGTAGAGAAAGAATGAGATAAGAAGCAATGAATCCTATGCCTCCTATCACACACATCTACTTACCATTCCCTATCATTCTTTACTGAAACACTTCTCCATTTTTGCGATCTATGCTTGGAAATAAAGTTTCAACGAAGGTTTTAGAGTATGTTTATTAAAATGAAAACTCCATTTTGGTGGGCTACGCCTAAAAATAAGATTATTTTTAATGAATAGGCAGCTATCTATATTAAATTAAATATAAGAGTACATATTCACAAAAAAAGGGTGGGTGGTAAAAAGGCGCACCCTGAAAGTCACATGGGCAACGCCCAGAAATAGCCAAATAACAAGTCACATGGGCCTAGCCAAAAAGTCCAAGAGCATAAGAAATAAAAGAAACAAATAGGCCACTAAGTGGCCAAAGTAGTGCTAGCAGAGCTAGGAGGGTCTCTATCATCCATATTCTTCCCCCATACATCAGCGAGGTCTAGAGTGATGTCAGGAGGAGCACCTCAACCATCATCATCATCCTTCTTATCTTTATCTTCCTCGCATTGGAGGGAGATTGCAAGTGCCAAATGTAGAAATATTTTACCACTAGCAAGCCATCTAGAACTAGAGGTAGGTGAAGTATCAGAGGGCCACCCAGAAGTGCCACCGTCACTCCCCAAAGAACCACTAGAAGGTCATCCCTGAACAACCCATGATAGAGGAGAGTGAGCACACCAAGGAGGGCAAGAGTCCCATCGAGCAAGAGGCTAAGAGCAGGGATGCGCAAAGCCATTCTATTGTCAGCCCTAAGAGGGTGACTGACCATGGGAGGAGGAGGGTGAGTCGAGGACCCAAGCCATAGTGCATGGGGCATTGCCCCAGTGGTCCAGAAGGACTTGGAGGTGAGCCACCTCCAATGCAACCTTGTTTGCTTGCACCTATATCTATAAGAGATAATTAGAACAAATAGTTGTTTTAGCATAGAGAGAAACATTAATATCCATTTGAGAATGAGAAAATATGCAGGACTTTATTTCTTTCTAGATGTTGCAAAGGATTTCCACCTTGAAAGTGTGCCAAAGTTGTGTGAAATTAGCAAGGATCCCAGGCGAATCTCCCAGCAGAACCATATGCCAAGAAAAAGGTTTCGGTCGAAAGGGCTGAAAGAAGTCATGAATCCAAGTCCAAAGTTGTTGAGCTCTGGGAAAAAACCAGAAAAGATGCTTAAAGCTTTCAGGTTCCCCACAAAAAGGGCAACGAGGGTCCTGCACCCCCAAGTGTATAAGCCGAGAACCCATAGGAAATCCTTGGAAAAGAATACACTAAGCAAAGTGGGCTAGCTTCGAATTAACACTTGCAAACCAAGTGGCAAAAAATCTCTTTCACCAAACATGAGCAGAGGAGTGAATAAGCCACCTCTGGTTCAAATTGTTGATCATAGGAAAATGGGGTGGAAGCCACCTGTAACCAAGCCCCAGCTTGTAGCTCCTGAGAGGAGTATCTGGAAACCACTTCCAATCTTTCCGCCAATGTTTGTTCCCACAAATGCCAACTTTATGAAGCATTTCTATTGGAATGGCACTCACCAAACCATCAAAAGTAGCACGGTCTTGGTTTTGAAGTTCTTATTGGGCCTTAAAAGTATCCCATTGCATAATGCACATAGTGGGTCAGTGAAAGACCTGTTGCAGGTTTTGAATGCCCTTTTTGTGAAATATGAGCTCTTTAAGCCAAGGCGAATTAGCCAAAGGCTAACCATTATGCACAAGAAGAGGAGACCACCAAACGTTCTTTTGATTGAGAGAAATCCCATCACGAAATCTAGCACTGGCCCATTGGACCCAAGGCTTAATAGCCTTCCAGGCACACCAAATGCTTTTGGCCACAAAAGTTCCAACAATTTGAACAGGATCCTTCATAACCTTGAGGGTTTGGAAGCCTATTCCTTTCTAGGCGTTGTGAATAGGAAATTTGGAATGAATACAATGCCTGAGGAGAATCTTCTAGGGTTCATCTCCGATGAGGGCCCAAATAATCCACTTGAAATAAAGAGAAGTCCCTTTCCGTTGAGTGAAGAGCATCCCAAGTCCTCCAGAATCTTTGGGGAGGCAACAAAAATCCCATAAAATATGATGGAAACCCTTTTGGTTTCATGGGAGGCCCATAGAAAATCCTGGAGCAACTTTTCAAGCCTGCCATAGGAAACTTTCGAGGGAGCCCAACAAGAAGAGTAGTAATCATGAGTGGCCACCAAAACTTTAGAGCACACCTGAAACTTTCCAGCCAGAGAAAGAGGCTTGGTAATCTAGTAAGCAAGCTTTTGCTCGACCCTAGAGAGCATAGCTTTCCAAAGCTCCCTAGGAGAGGCCTGGAAAGAAAAAGGGATGCCCAAAAAATTAAATATCTCTCCCTACCCGATCCACTTCCAATTATAGTGTTGAAGCCACACAAGATTTGGTAATACAAATTGCCTATAAAATAAGGTCTTGTGCCATCGGATGGAAAATCCAAAGGCTAAACAAATTTTTTTGATACAATCAAGGCAATAGCGATCGATTCTTCTTCCTCCAAGAGAGTGAAAAAGGAATCATCTGCAAAGTGGCCATTAACAAGTTGCTCCTAAGAGTTCGGGAGAAGAATCCCTTTGACATGCTACTGAGAAATAACATGGGCCAAAAGGTAGCCAAAGCCCTTAGCCACAAGCACATACAAATAGGGGGCAAGAGGACACCCCTGCTAGATTGAGCGAAAAAGGCCAAAAGCAAAAGATTGGCAGCCATTAATGGTTATGCAAGCTAAGGAATCAACAAAAAGCATACAAACAGGTTGAATGAAATTGGGCCCAAACCCCAAAGCTTGCAACATTACAAGAATGAAATGCCATTCAATGCGGTCATAGGCTTTGGCAAAGTCAATTTTAATGAACACAACTTTTTGATTTAAGCGTCGGGCCCACTCCATGCCTTCCCAAAAAACAATAATATTATCTAGAATGAACCTAGATTTGATGAAGCCAGTTTTTTCTGGGTGCACAATCTGAGGTAAGAGCTGGAAGATTTTTAGAGCCAAATCCTTGGCAATGATTTTATAGGAGACATTGAGAAGCGTGATGGGTCTCCAATTGCAAATGTCCTCTGGATCCCCAGGCTTAGGTATGAACTTTATATTCCCTTATTTATTAAATTTCCTAGAGACTTGGTTTGAAAAGCATCAAGATAAACATGATGCAGATCACGCCCAACACAGTCCCAAAGGGCTTTGTAGAGTTTGCAAGGGAAGCCATCAATCCCAGGGGCCTTGTCATCATCCATAGAAAAAACAACTTTCTTGAGACAATTGATCACAAAAAAAAATTTGGGCAGAAGAAATCCTATGTGGCACAACAAGGTAGTCCTGAAGGGCTTGTTGTCGCATAGGCATGGAGTCCTGTGTAGTGAAAACCTACTCATAATGATGCACAAAATCTTGGTAAATTTCAGGGAGCTCAGAGAGCACCCAAGTGCCATCCTTAATTTTTTTGATGCCTGGGGATGAGTGCCTAGCACGAAGTGCCAAAAAAATTCTTTGGAGACACGATCACCGATATTAAGCCAATGCAACCGAGATTTGATTTGCACTCCCTTGGTAGCATAATTATCAACCACTTGATTTTTGTACCTTAATTCTACCACCCTGACTTGATGCGATGGGGGAAAAGGGCTGGTTGCCAAAGCCTCCATAGTTGAACACAAGTCAGTAGTGGTTGCCTCATAAGATCATCGGAAAAAAATGTCCAGTTGACACCCATAAATGCGCAAGAATCAAGCAGTACAAGTTAGGGAATCATTCCACAAGGTAATCCAACCTATTTGGCCAGCTAGTCTACACTCCAAATTCCACACTTAATGAATGTGGACCAGAGTGGGCTTGTGGCAGAACAAAGACGTGTTAAAAAATAATTGAGTTTTACACATGTGAGGTTGACAAGATGCAAGGCAGAGCTGGAAAAAAAAAAAGAAATTGAGCCAAGATCAAGGCACGATCAAGGCATTTAAATTTTTTATCACAACCAACCCTATAATTACACCGAGTGTGCTAGAGGGAATGAGAATGGTGGTGACCGATATTGGGATAAAAAAGACCCAATTTATTATGCATGTAAAACCACGCCTCCCGTTCACCAGCTACCCAACGGAAGGGAAAGGTGCCATCCTTGTCATACGCCACCTCGACCATATTAAAATCCCCGTAGAGTAACCAGGTGGCAATTGGTAAAGAATAAAAAATCTAGCGCCAAAGCAAAGAGTGCTCCACAACATCATTAGAACCATAAACTTTAATAATCCCGAAGAAATGATTATCAATGTTAAGGAGAACCCAAACTATCTGCTAAGAAGGATCAGTCCCATGATCCACAACACAAGAATGCAAATGCGAGGACAAAAAAGTGACAACTCCATCACGCTCAACTTCATGCAAAGTGAAAAACATAGTACTAGTTATCCAAATAGAACGATAGGCCAATGCAAGCAAAAATCCAAAAAAATTAACTTCTTGGAGACAAAGCACTTCAATAACTGAGTATTTATGTAAGGTATCTCTAGTAGAATAATTTTTGGAGATGTCAATTAGACCTCGAACACTCCATGAGAGGAAATTCATGGATGAAACTCCTCCATGATTTCAGAACCCAGTTCCTCCTCAACCAGAGAAGAGAAACTATTCTTCAATAAATCCTGTGGAACTGAACCAAGCTAAATCAGGGGTGAAAACCTTCACTTTTTTGGCACATATTCTCCTTCTTCAGGTGGTGGAGACGAACTGCAAGACCGTCATTGAGATCCCATTGTGGGAGGGATATTTGGCAGAGCATCTGAGGGTATGGAGAGCCAAGGTCGATTAGTGTCAAATGCATTGGATTGACACAAAAAAAAAAGGTTATCCCAACACCCCAAATTTTGAAGGCTTTGGTCGAGCCTAATGATGGAATAACCACAAGAACAAAGGATGCCCAATGTAACACAAGACCATAGGGATCTTGGTGGGTACTACATAAGAAAACCATGAAGACAAGATCAATCTGAAAATTAAGATATGCCCCTATGTTTACCAATCAAAGCACACCATGATATGAGCGATTGTGGTGACCCCGATGAGGTATAATAAATAGGAAGCTCAAAAGATAAACAAAATGAAAAAACACATAAAAATCACAAGTTTCGAATATCCTTTGCCATAGGACTAATAGGTGGATGGAACTGATGCAGTCTAATTTAAGGAAGGATAATCTTGTTAAGACCAAAGACAAAAGATAGATTAGTTGATCGACATGACTTAGGATACTCAAAAGGGATTGAATCTTGCGGTATCAATGGATGTCATTATTAGGAATCAACTGAATAGGGACACACTTGATGACATGAAACAAAAATAAGACACACCCTAAGGAAAAACCTAGGGTCTTGGGGGCTAATCAAAATATTAGCCTTGCCTAAGTGAAAGCGTAGAGACCTCATAGTTCAATAAAAAGAATGATGACCGATGATGGATAAAAGCGGAATGGGGAAAATGAAGAAGTTGATGGAAAAAATAGACTAACACAAAAGGATAGAAAAAAGCCTCAGGGGCTCATAAAAGATGGCCTTTCCTACTTGAAAGTGCAAAGGAAACGTAGTTCAAAAAAGAGGACTAAAAACAATATGGGACCTAATGATAAAATACATGATGGAGGATCCTAGTTGGGGATGCGAGACCAATGGAATGACACCATATACAAGCAATGAAAAGCTTAGGATTTAGGATAGAAAATATAGATTGTCCAATGCTCAATCAAAATATACCAAGCGACGGATGAAAGGATGTCGATAAAGGATGGATGGAGACACAAACACATAGGAAATCTAGATGCAAGGTAGATAATGATTAAGCCCTCTATGAATGACAACTGTTACCAAGTTTTCACCAATAATACTTATCCAAGGTGCCACCAAGGGTGGTTTTCACCATAGGACACATTATTTCTCTACTATTTTTGAATTTTTTTTAACTTTTTTAATGTTTTTGTATTTTACTGGAATTTTACTTTTTTTTTGGTATTTTCTACGTGAGGTAACCTAGCTAAATTAGGTGGAAAACCATTTCAAATGCATGATATTGATGGATTCATCCAAGGGTTCCCCCTCAGATGTAGCAAGCTGATATGCCCTAGAACCATATTTTGCAATGATGACATATGGACCCAACCAATTAGCTTCAAAATTTCCTTTATTTTCTCAATCTTGTCGGATGCATTGATTCTATTTCAAGACTAAATCACCAACTTGAAAATGATGAGGACGAACCTTCTTATTATATCTCCTCCTAATCTGATGTTGATAATCCTAAAGATGACTACAAGCCTTAAGACCCTTCTCATCTCATAGCTCCACTTGACTCAAATTGTCAACGCGAGAATCTTCATTATTGATCAAATTCTTCAGAGAGATGCAGATTGATGGGATTTCGACTTCTATCAACAAGAGAGCATCAACTCTATAGAAAGGGAATATGGGGTTGTACCAATAAGGGTGTAGATGGATGTGCGGTAAGCCTAGAGGGTGAAATTAAGGTGGAGGTGCCAATAATAACCAATATTATTGCTAACCTTCTTAAGGATTTTGATGAGAGTTTTGTTGGTAACTTCATCTTGATGGTGTTTTCTACACAACAACAACTTAGACAGAATATGATATCCTATCTCTCTTGAAAGGTAAATCTCTATGGGAAAAGAGATAACCCCAAGGTCTCTAATGTCAGGTCTTGACAATGCAACAAATAACTCAAAGATAATGTGAAAATGTTGGTAATCACAAAGGGACCTTACTACAAGTAAATGATGGACTTTGAATTTATCAGATCTAAACAATGAATTGATACTTGAATATTTAATCGAACCTTGATAATAATGAAATAGAAAAAGATAAAAGTTTTAGAGATAATTCTAAGACTAATTCTAATCCTAAGATTGAAAATGCCAAAGGATAAAATGCTCAGAATGGACCAATCACTCATAAACTAATTCCTACTCAATCCAGACAATTCTGCAATTTCACAGAAATAGTGCAATCTTCTAAGGTATTTAAATATTTTCAAATCACAAACATTCATTCAAGAAATCTTGAACAAATCTCTATAATTGAACTAAGCACAAATTTTAAGTCTAGGCTAACTTTGCAAAGCAGCTAACAATTAACTAATTGCAAAAAGTATGGACTAGAGATCGATGCAAACATTCCAAACATGAAACCCTAAACATCACCAAACTATTTAACTATGAGCTTAAGGAATTTTAATGATAGAACAACAAGAACCATGCCAGATAAAACTCCACAAGATAGATAGCAAATCACAATATCCTTTCTTATATTAAGTCATCCAAAATGGCAATAATTCTAGCTTTCTATTACAATACTTGCTTGAAAACAAACCCTAATTCACTCAAATATGAAATCTCTATTCTACTTCCCTATGCATATCATGTATCACCTATCTATATCTCAAATGAGGCAACATGCCTATTTTATAGAGAATCCCTAAGATAGGTCGGCCCAAAAAAATAAAAATTTACAAAAACATGACCTACAAGAGGTCGGCCTCAAAGATATTTGAACATAACATGAAATGTGCAATTAGCACCAATTTCATCCAAGTTGGTCCAAGTATCAAAGGGTCAGCCCAATGCATGTGAGTAATGGGAAGCACAAATCTCAAAGGTAGCCCTATACAACTCCTTCCCATCCTTATCCTTAGCTTGATCTTCTTCACTATGCACAACCAACAATACTCTATCCAGCTCAGCAACATGTGGCACAAGAAAAATCCTAAGTCTTCTCTCAAGAGTCTTAATATCATCCCTTGCCTGCCTTACTGTACCATCCCAATCAGCCCTATTAGTTAAGAGCCTATCAATAACTGCAATATAGGTCATAGCATCATCTAGCTGATGTCCAGAGACTGGACCTTCACTGACTAGAGAATAAACATCTCTCCACCATTTCCTAAGTTGCTCCAGATTAAGATGCTTTGGAGAAAACTTCTTCCTTCCTATCATAATTTTAAAGAATGAGATACACTTACCATGAATATCAGTCAAAGTGTCCTCAATCTACCTTCCTTGTTTGTGAATATTTTTCAAGGCCATTTTCCTCATTTGCAAGATTTCAAACCATTCCCAAGGCTCAGAAACCCTTGGAAAAGGAAGAATCCCATTCTTTACCAATTTATCTTCGGTGAACTCCATGATTGTCCTTGTTTACTACAATAGTAGATCACTATCCTCTTTGTCTTGAGCAAGCACAGTTTTCAACTAGTCTATTGACCTCATGGCATCTCCTGCAGTCGACAAAATGTCTTTTATGGTGGTATCTCCCTTGGTTTGGACACCTTGCAACCAGGCGACTATGGCATGTGTGATGCCTTTCATCCTTTCAAGTTCGGAGATTGTTTCCTAGGGCAAGAAACCTGTAGCAGAGGAGGGAGAGCTAATAGACTACAAGGGTTTCATCAACTCCTACAAGTACTTCTTCAGTTTCTCATTCTCTTTCTCCAACTCATGCCTAGTTTGCACAGCCTTCTTCAATCTGCCCACAATTATAGCACTGGATCCTTCATACTCCTCAATATCCTACTCCACAGAAGCATGCCCTAGGTCAATAGTCTACACATGATAATCCTTTGTAGACACATCATCTCTATCCCTATTTGGAGCAGGGGTAGCAATGTGAGCTACTCTGTTTCCTGACTCATCCCTCTCAATCTAGGACATAACTCTAGCCTTCTTCTTAATCTTTCCCTTTTCAACATTGGCCATTAAGTCATCCCAATTAGGAGGAGCATCCTCCACTATTACCTATTTATTTTTCAATTCCTTGTTTAGCCAACTCAGAACAATAGGCTCAATTGGCACTATATCTTGCTTATCTTGCTCCTATTGGTCATTATGGGCATCTTTCTCAACACTTGGCACACTAGGGATATCCATGATAGGACTCCCCTTGTCTTGCAACTTCTTTTCTACAACAACCTGCACTGGTGAAGAGATCTTAGCTAGTATCTCATCCTCTTGAGGAGATTTTTTCAATTGCTCTCTCACAGGTGAATTTGCATATGTTACTAAGGGAGACTGGACCACCCTATCAATTTCTGCCTCTGCACTATAGAGATCCCCCTCTTGAAATTCCTCCTCACCCAAGTCTTTAGGATCTTCATCCTTCCATGGTTCTTCTTATACACTACCAGTATCTTAAGGAATGGAGATACTTTCCTTTTTAGCAATGGGAGCAGTCACACGAACATCCTCCTTTATAGCAGCATCCCTTGGGGAAGGAGTCCTTGACCTCCTCATGTAAACTTGTGTTCTTTCCCCTGAACTCTCTACTTCTACCACTGGTGGTTCAACCTCCTTATCATTTTTAGGATCCTCCTCCAGTTTTTGAGATAGCTTTACAAGCCTTCTTCTCTTTGTGAATGGAGGGGTGACATCTATCTCTTCCTTCTCTTCTTTGTCCTCCTCGAGGAACGTCTCCTCTTCTTGGCAATACATTTCCTCTATTTACCCACTTCTGTCACTTTCTCAATTTGAACATCCCTGACCTGAATTTTGAAAGGAGAACCCACCTTTGTCTTACCTTTTAGATCTTGTTCGTGTGATTCCTCAGAAGCAGAATGAGACTCCAAGTCTCCCATTAGATCATAAGTACATTGGACACCCTCACTCCCCAATTCTAGCATCTTGTGCTTCAACCACATTTTGGTGTACTTGATCACCATAGCCATGATTTGATTCAATTCTGTTTTCTCTTCTTCCAATGAATCAACCTCTCCAATAGGTTTGTCTTTTATGGCCTCGAAGACATGACCCTAAATTAAATTTCCATCCTCTTCCACCTGGTCTGGGATAGCCTTCACATTGTATAACCTTACCAAGTCCACTGGCAACCTAGAGAATTTCTTCTTCCTTACCTCAAACGCATCGCCAAGGTTAACCCAATAATCTTCAATATTGGCCTTATGGTTGTATTCTCTACTGGCCTTCCTTTGTGCCTCACCAGTGATGTCAAACCCTGCTCTATTGGAATGGAAAGACAAACCAAAAGTACTCATCTCCTCCTTAGAAGCATGAGAAGACTGGAGAGAATGACAAACCTCACCCATTCCTATCTTCAAGGGAAAATCATTCCCAAATCCTGTTTTATGCATATCTCCCTTTACCACTATGTCGAAGTCCCAAATCTGCTTGGTGACCTCCAACAATATGATATGATCAGTAGGGTACGTCGGGAGTCTATAGGGAGCCCAAAGACAACCATCAATCTGAATGTAAGAGAAAGTAGGGAACTGGATAAACCATCCCCCATATCTCTTTATCTGAAACTCTTACATGTTCTACACCTTGGAGCAATCTGGTGATGTACATTGTCAAAGCATCATTGGCTCTTCTATAACTTCCTCTAGTTAGGTGCAACTATGGATATACCTCATGTATTACATCCTGTCCAAATGTACCCCTAGTGCTCAACCCCTTATATGGGTGAAATCTTGCCAATGCATACACTAAGTAGGAGGTCATGGTAAAAGTCTTGGTTTGCAAGACATTGCACAAATGCTCATGGATTACCGCACTTATAGCACCTGCCCAGTGGTAATTAACACCTTGTTCCATCCTAACAATGACATCAAACATCTTGCTTTCAAACACCCCTACACTCCTCAATCCTACTAGTCTCCTGAGAAGAGTGATAACATTGTAATACTCCCTTTTGAACTTGATCCTGAATAACTACTTTGTCAATTTGAAGAAATGAGACCTAGGCTTCTCCAACCAAGAATTGATTACCTGCTAGGACTTGACCACATTTTCCTCATAATATTTCCTTAGTGTGTCCATATCAAAGGCCACCACACATGGCCTGTCAGGTATATCAAAGGTCCGAGCAATGGACATAGGATTGAAACTGGCCATAATTCTCCCTTGAGGACCAACTACTCTTTGTGTCCCTTGATCATAATTCTTGGCACAGTCAAGCACCAATTCATAGCACTGCACCGTGGAGGAAAAACATGTTACATGTGCCTACCCAGATTCCACAGTCATCTTGGCCAATAAAGGAATTCTTTGTGCTGCCAATTCAGCCTTGAATTCCTCATAATCCCACATACCCACATTGGTATCAGTGATTCTTGACCAAATAGAAGTCAACTTGCTTTGAGGAATCATGCTCTTTATGTCCAACTTAACCTTCTCTACATCAGACACAACAAAACTCTCTACACCTGGATCTGTTGCCTTCCCTTTGCCATGACCAACAACATCTTGTCCTGATCCTGCCTACAAACAAATAAAAATGACCAAAGTTGGATCCAAAAGAAGCAACAAATGTTAAGAAATCAATATCTCAAAGTTTGGGTTTTAGCCCACCTCATGGATTCCACACTAGAGAGGAATTTTGGGGCAATTCAAACCAAACGGAATCCAGCGAGACAAACATACAAACCCTCATATTATGACTCAATCCACCAATTCAATCAAGGAATAACCTTATAAATACTTAGCATAAGTTCATTTGATTAATTAAATGCATCATCCATATGCATATTCCTCATAATCATCACATTCAACATTTTCCCAAAAAACCCAGAAGAATTCGACCAGGGCGGATTTTAGCAAAAACAACAACAGTTACATTCAATCCAGGAAAATTCAGAGGAAGTGGATTTTAGTGGGAATCAGATAAATTACCATCAACACAATAATCCGGCAGAATGACCCAATCGGAGAAATTTGGAGGAAGCGGATTTTCGTGAGACAAACAAAAGTCTGGTCTAAGAGGTGAAAGAGAAAGAATGGAAAAGTCAGGGAAATCTGGAGGAAGCATAATTTTGCGAGGACACAGAAAACCCGCACCCGAACCTGTTTCTCTCACCTTTACCAAAATGATTCAAATGACCATGGACCTAAGGCCTGTACCTTAAAAACAACTTAACCTGGACCTCCAAAGGATCAAATATGGATTTAAAACTCTCCTCACAACAATTCGAGAGGGATTGGCTATGCCCTAGGTCAAGAACCCTAAAATATCTGCCATGAAAGCATGAACAACAAGGCACAACTTGCTCATGGATCAAAGATGGGAAAGACAAATGCAAGCAAGCACTGAAAAGCAAAGAGACATTAGACCAAAACGTATCTATTTAGTGACTCAATCCAGCGAACTAGCAAAACAACGGCAACCCCAAAATACCTCGATATGATGCACATACCCAAGGAAATAATGAAGCAATGAATGACACGGAGGCAAACAAAGCAAAGTAATCCGAAAGAACCAATAGAGCAAGAGGGCATATCTACATAACATGAGAGAAAAAAGACTGGAACTGGTGATGCCAACAAAAAACTCTCAAATGCAAGTAGGGTATGAGCCACGTATATGAAATTTGAATGCAGCAGTCGAAACAGCTTTGAAATCCATGATCCAGCAATATACCACAAGCTCCAAGACTCAAACTCAAATGATAAGAAAATAAAAAAACTCAAATGGCCAATTACTTCCCAAAATTCAATATATCATTGCCCCAAAAATTCGCACAATCACCATTAATGTGATCGACAAGACAGCCGAGAACAAAACCCAGAAATCTGACAGGGCCACGGACTTCGGAGAAATCCGAACATAACGGATTTCCCCGGATTCGAGTCAAAAGGCAATCACTTCCAGACTTTGAAAGATAACCAGGAAAATTCAGAATGCACTTAGTTCTTCAAGATTTTTAATAGAATTCACAAATGTTTCACCTCAACTGGAAAGATGAACATCAAAGCATGGGCTCCAAGCAAGCAAAAACCCCCAAGAAAGAAGGGCCAAGACACCAAAAGCGGAAAAAAGAGGCTCCCCGCTTTCAGTGGGGCGTGTGTGCAAAAACTACACAACAAATGGTGACTCCATTGGGGAAATGCTCCAAAGCATTTCAAGAATAAACTAAAATCAAGAATCTAGAATCTCTGGTTTCAATCCTCTCATCAAGACTCCTATGAACAAAGTTTCAGAAACCACAAGCTAGAAGACCTTTTCCTATACGAGGGTCCAAGTGTGTGCATTATGCATTGATTTCCTATCATGTAAGTGCAATGGGAACTAGACCAAATCTGACCAAGCTACATAAGAGTTCAAACCTCAAAAGTAGCCTGGATAGAGCCTCGCTGCCAGTTAGGCATCCATAGCCCTGGTGAGGTTATCATTGTGACCCTCCTAAGCATAGCTCTACTACCAGTTAGGCGTCTATAGCCCCGGTAGAGGTACTAGGATACTCTTGATAAGGTGAAGCTTATTCAGATTTTAAAAATTTTCCTTTTCCCTTTTTTTATTTTATAATAGAACCTTTCTTCTTCACCTTTGTAAGTAATGAAACTCACACTCAGGGATGAGGAACACAGTGGCACTGAAGCAGACTATAAGATTTTTCACCAGGCTAAATTACTCAAGAACCCTATGCAACTCCAGAATCCTTAATTTTAGTGTGAAAATGTGAGACCCAGATATATTCCAACGTATATCCAAAATAGGTGACTCTAATTCCAAGTACAAGGGACATCAGATAAAAGAATTCCACCACTTGACTCTGAACAACCGATTAGAGTTTGTAAAAGAAATTTCTAGAACAATCCCAAGCAAAAGGAACCCATTATATAGATGCAACAACCCCAAGAAAGCAAGGAAACCAAAGGAAAAAACCAAAATGAAAAGCAAAACAAACCAAAGCAAACCTAAACTAACCAAAGAAAACCAGCAAATCAAAGCAAAAAGCAAACCTACGCTAAGCTATGTACAAGATGAACTGCATAACAGTTCAAGGTTGAAAATAATGCTTCAAATACTACCCATTGACAGGTAGCGGGATATCCTCACCAGTGAGGGTTTTCAAGCAGAAAGGATTATCTCCCACAATTTCTAAAATTTGGTAAGGACCAAGCCAGAGTTTATCAAATTTACCATGCTCCCCCTTACAATCATGGGCTTTATCCTAGTAGAGAACTAATTCAAAAATTCTAAAGGCCTTCACCTTAGCTCTCCTATCAAACCGCCTTTTCACTACACCCTGATGTTTAGCAAGGTTTTCTAGGGCTTCATCTCTTTTCTCTTCTAGGTGCAACAACTCAGCTAAATAGGCTTCACACTTATCTTCCTCATTGTAGTATTCATTAATAAATTGTATGGTAGGGATCTTTAATTGGATAGGAAACACGGGTTCCAAACCATACACCAAGTGATAGGGTGAGGTTCCTATGGATGCCTTCTGTCTAGTACGGTCAACCCAGAGAGAAAATCAGAGCTAGGTGTGCCAATCCTTAGAATTTTTTTCTACCAACTTACGGATAACTATCAGTAGGTTCTTATTGGAAGACTCAACTAGGCCATTACCCTGAGGGTAATAGTTGGACAAAAAATTAATAACAATCCCATGATTAAATGTCTAGTTAGAAAATTTAAGTGATGCAAATGCAAGACCATTATCACAGACCAAAGATAGTGGACAACCAGAACGATTGATAATTCCCGATTCAAGAAAATTGATTACCACATTCGAAGTACACTATTTACAAGAAAGATCCTTTGTCCATCTAGTAAAATAATCAGTTATGGTAAGAATATACCTATGGCCCATAGAAGATGGAGGATTAATTCGACCTATGAAGTCCATACCTCATTGAGAAAATGGTTTTACCTCTATGACTAGTAGGAGTGGAAGAGCTGCATGTTTTTCCTTACTTGTTGTAGTTTGACATATATGACAAGTCCTCACATGTTGGTGTGCATCCTTGAACAAAGTAGGCCAGTAATAGCCTACCCTTAAGATCTAGTTTGTAGTGGCTGATGCAGAACCATGGCATGTGCCATATTTCTCATGAAATTCAATCATCACTCTGGCAGCTTCCTCTTTTCCCAAACATCTTAAGTACACACCCTCATGATTTATTTTATACAAGATAACTCCTTTCATCATAAAACTCCCACTCTTCAGGTGCAAGGCCCACCTCTGAACTGTATTAAGGTGATCAGGACACTACTGATTCAGAAAATAGAAAATGATTTCATCATACCAATCTCCCGGAGATACCTCTTGAAGGTAATAGTGTTGTGCTATGAGATCAGGACCGGTCTTAGCCATTGTCTTTGTAAGTCCTTATCCTCTCACTAATTTCATGGGTTGGATTTCCATGTCATATTCCTACAACATAGTCACCCATTTGGCCGTTTGTTCACCTAACTCATTCTACATTAACAACACCTTTACTGCAGGATCCAGTACTATGGAAAAAACTTTATTCCTCAAAATATAATGTCAGAACTTCTTCACTACTCTAACCAAAGCATAGGCCTTCTTTTCTACATTATGATATTTTAATTCTACATCTTTCAAGGGAGTGCTCATGAAGGCTATAGGGTGTTCATCACCTTGATCATACTTTTGAGTTAGCATTGCAACACAAGAATTATCAGAAGTGAATGAATATATGTAAAAAGATTTAGTATAATTTGGACTCACTAATACAGGGGCTTCAGCAATAACTTTCTTGATTTCTACAAATTCTTCCTTAGCCTCTGCATTCCATTCTATTTTTCCTTCTTGTTTCAACATAGCATTCAATGGCTTAACTATCTCTGCAAATCCAGTGATAAATTTCCTAACAAAGTTAATCTTACCAAAAAATGACTTCATCTCTTTCTTACTTGCAAGGGGCTAAATCTTCAAGATAGCTTGTATTCACTCAGGATCAATAGCAATACCCTGTTCTGAGATAATATGTCCCAATAACTTTCCTTCTGTGACTCCAAAAATTCACTTCCTTGGATTAAGTGAAATACCAAACTCTACATCTTTGGAATACTTTGCATAAATCTATTATCTGATCGCCTTGTTTCTTGGAGAAAATTGTGAGATCATCCATATAAATAATAATGCACTTACCAATTATGTCCTTAAAAGAAATGTCCATAGCTCTCTGGAATGTAGCTCCAGCATTGATCAACCCAAATGGAATTCTTTTGTAAGAAAAAGTTCCCCATTTTGTAGTGAAGGCAGTTTTGTGCCTATCCTCATACTATACCATAACTTGGTTGTATCCAGAATACCCGTCAAAAAAGGAAATCATTTGAGATCCATTAACAATCTGAAGCACCTCATCTAGTGAATGAATTGGATAATTATCCTTTTTTGATGCTCTATTCAAATTCCTAAAATCCACACATAGTCTGATTTCTCCATTCTTTTTCCTTACCGAAACCAAATTTGCAAACCAAGTAGAGTGTCTCACCAGAAATATAATGCGTGCTAAAAGCAATTTTTGCACCTCCTTTTGAATAATGGGTTCTAACAGAGAATTGATTGGCCTTTGTCTCTGCCTAAATGGTTTGACATCTGACTTCAAAGGGATGGTGTATGTCATGATTGAAGTATCATATATTTTCAAATCTTCATAACTCCAAACTATTACATCTTGATATGTATGTAAGGTATCAATAATCCCCTTTCTTTCTTCTGGAGTACATACCTTACCAATAAAAACATTCTTCATGTCATCTAGTGTCCCCATATTATATGTTTCACACTGATTACTGAGAGAATCCCTTTTAGCTTGTTGCTCTTGATCTCTTATCTTATCCAAATCAAAAATTCATTCAAGCTACACCATACCTCTAGGAATGGTATTGGTCTTTAGATTAATGATTCCTCCAAAGTCAATTTTTGCTTCTTGAGGCTCTATCTCATCAATGACTTGGGAGGCAAAAACATCACAACTTGTAATAAAGTCCAAAATATGCTTATCATCTTCAAATACCTAGAAATTAGTAATATTGTCAGGCACTGAAGGTACTGGAGTGAGCTCAACCATGAATTTTTTCAATCCTGAAAGTGATAGAGGCTACAAGGTGCTAGCAGCTTGTGCCAGAGAATCAACAACTTGATTCTTGCTTTGAGGAATCAACTAGATATTGAAAGCATCAAACCCCTCAATAAGATCCCACACTCTATGCCTATAATTGGTCATTCTCCTATCACGACATGAATACTATTTCCTTACTTGTTTGATTACTAATTTAGAATCTCCAAAAACTTGTAACATTTTAACCTTCTTCCTTGATGCCATTAACAAGCCATGGATCAAAGCTTCATATTCAGCAACATTATTGGTGCATTGGAATTGGAGTCTATGAGCAGCAAAACAATTCTTACCTTTAGGACTAATCAACTCGAATCTTGCTCCAACACCCTACTTAGATTTAGATCCATCGAATCTTAATGTCCAATAGCCATCAGGTTCTCTTGGTTTTAATCTATCTTGCTCTTTGCTGAGGATGGGGGCTTCTCAAGAGGTGTTGGGCTCTTACCCTTATAATTATTTAATTCTTCCTGCATACTAAGTCCAATGATTGGAACTGGATCAATGCATTTATGTATCTGTCGGATAGCAGTCTGACACAAGTCACATTCCAGCTCAGAATGAGGTGCATCATAGATTCTGCACTAATTGGGAATCAATAGTTCTTCAAAGTTCATACTTCCTTTCAACTATATTTGATCCTCCATACATTTCTGGATGAACCCCTAAAATTTATCCAATAGACTAAGCTGCTTATCCTCTCAGTCATCCATTTCATCCCCTTGCTCAGTCAGTGTTCCAGAACTACTGATCTCTGGGATGTGTTCATCTAAAGAATCTTGTAGCATGAAAACCTCTTCATCCTTTGTGACTGATGTCGCTAACACATAGTTTCCCATGCTAACCTCGGATACCAGCACCTCATTCAAAACATTTTGATACTCAATGATTACATACTTCATTCGGGGCTCTCTTTCAATTTGAATCTGATTCAAAACTCCCTTCCATGGTAGCCACATATGATAATGATCTATAGATGTATACCCATTCAATGCCTTAGTGAAATACCTACCTAAAATCATACCATAAGTATCAGGAATGTTAGCAACCTAAATATTGATCACTTTTTGCACCCTAGGATCTGATGCAAGCTACATAGGGATCATGTTTAATTCTCCAACTAAGCTGACCTCTGTTTTGTCCAATTGAGTAACCTTATTTTGAGAAGATATAGGGGTAATACCCAATGACTTGCACATAGTGAAAGGCATAAAATTTGTAGATGCTCCTGAGTCTAGAAGACAATTATACAAATTCTTTTCGAAGATACGAATAGAAATTAGGAAAGGAGGGGTTTTTGTCTTGCTTTGAAATAAACTCAAATGACTGTCAGCTTGTGCAACTTGACCTTTATCTTTATCTCTTCCTTTATCCATAGGTGGGACCTAATTTCTAGGTGTCTAGGAATTAGAAGACCTAGTAACCACCTCATTGGCGTTTACCCCTCGTGATGCTATATTCGAACTGAATGACCCAAAAAATGCATTCCTAATAGTAGGAACTCTTAATAACTCAAAAGCAGGAAGACTTACCTTTAATTTCTTGAATTCCTCAGTCAAATATTCACCTAATTGCTCCACATTTAGGTCAGCATGGGCTTCCTTGTAGCCACTGGCTTGCCTATCTTTGGACACTTCAGCATTGTTTCCCTTTGGCAAGTACTGTGTGGGTACATGAGGATAAGGTGGATTATTACTAGCTTGTGGATCTGGTGGAGTATTAAAATTGTTAGGAGGAATAGAAGTAGTGAAAGGACCTCCAACCTATGGACTCCTATTAGGTCTATTCCTCAAATCATATTTCTTTGCTGGTTGTTGAAACATCTGAACTTCTCCAATACTAACTTCCTCCTCGTCCAATGGACCATTATCATTCTCATTTTCCTCATTAAACAACTGGGAAATCTCATCTTCATTTAGCACCTACTCTGCCTCATCCTCTTTATCACTGGATTTCTCTTCTGGTTCATTTTCTTCACCTTTGGGGAATGGGGCATGGTTGAGTACCAGTATTGGAGAATCATAAGGATTTGAAGGCATAATTTCGTGACCAATAAAATTATTCTCCACTTCATACTAAAAAATAGAAGTCGCAGTTTGAAATTCAATACAGTCTAACTCAGAGTGTTGACGTGTCTTATGGAGCCTGCACCAACCAGAAAAAGTTGCTTTTGCCAAGTATACACCATTTGGAGGCTTCTCCTGAGCAACAGGCTGATCCAATGGAGTAGGAATCCCTCCATTATTAGGTCCAGTATTCCATGACCTATTATTCCTAAGTGGTTGCCCCAATCAAATCCATGTCCACCTTGTTGATTCCTATCAAAATTATGGCCAGAACCTTGTCTCTTGTCCAAATTTTGACCAGAAACTTGTCTCTTGTCGAAATTCTGACCAAAACCTTGTCCTCTGTCATAGTTTTGATTTCTGTCAAAATACTGCCCCCTTTCAAAGTTTATGTTCTCCCTGTCGTAGTTAGATTGCATGCTCTTCTAAGTAGCCTGAAGCTGGCTATTCTGATTTCTCAAATAGGTTACCTATGTATTCAATGTTTTCACTTGCTCAGATAATTCATCCAACCTCTCCTTATCTAGACTGTTAGGCAGTGCTGGATTAACACTACCAGGAGAATATCCAGGCATGCTTCCAGAACCAATAACCTGATTCAAAACTTTTGAGTTCTATAGATATGTAGGAAAACCAACTTGTTGTTGATGAAGGGGTTGATTAGCTCTTTGCTGAGGATAAGAGGTCATAGGTTGAGCTTGATTTAAAGGAGGACCTAGATGAGGGACCAGAGGCAATGAAGGTATTGGATTCATTATGGGAGCATGACTGGTCAAAGCTTGGTTAAGGGCATGAATTTTTCCAGGATGAGCAGTAGATCCTAAGGATGGTAAAGGTCCTGATAAGTGTTGCCTCAAGTTTGTGCTGACCTTCACAGCCTTTATATATGCAGTGAGAAAATTATTCGGAGGGTTAGTCCTTTGTTTAAGAAAAGTGGTTGTAAGGCTATCCAAGGCCTCAAGGTAAACTTCTAAAGCACTATTTTCATTTCCCGCATAAGGTGCTTGGAGTCTGGTGTATGCTCAATGGAACCTATCATTGAATGATCCTATGGGCTCATTAATCTCTCTTTTAACTCTAGTAAATTATAGGTATAGCTCATTAGTACTGATGGGAATCTTAAACTTTTGCAGAAATACAGTTTCTAATTCAGTCCAGTTATGGATGGAAGCAGCAGGTAAGTGATTGTACCAATAATTGGCCTCTTCTCGTAGGGAATAAGGAAAAATCCTACATGCAACATCCTCATGGTTAATTCCTCTATCACTTAGGCAAGTTTGAAAAATCCTAATATGCTCTTTTGTTGTTCGGTTAGGGTCATGAGTATAAAACTTAGAGAAAAAATGCTCAGGGTTCTTGGGCATGACATTGTAATTATTAAAGATCAATGGGGATGGATTATTAGCAAGGAAAGTCATTGGTGGGGGTGGAGGTGGTAATGGTTGATTTATGACTGGTTGTGGCTGTGGAATAGGAATTCCCTCAGAGTCAGATGAGGATGAAGATAATGGAGATGCTGGTAGTGGGTGAGCAAATGATGATTATTCCCCTCCTCTAGTCCTTCCTGACCTAGTAGGGGCTTGTAATTCCTGAAATTCTTCTACTCCTGGAGTAGATCTAGTTCTTCTTCTAAGCCTCTCAGGAGAGATGACGTTTAGGAAATGCCCCAGCTTGCTTATTCAAGGCCCTCCTTCTAGCACCAATCTGTTGATGGTGTTTTCTGCACAGCAGCAACTCAGATAGAATATGATATCCTATCTCTCTTGAAAGGTAAATCTCTATGGGAAAAGAGATAACCCCAAGGTCTCTAATGTCAGGTCTTGACAATGCAATAAACAACTCAAATATAATGTGAAAATGTTGGTAATCACAAAGGGACCTTACTACAAGCAAATGCTGGACTTTGAATTTATCATATCTAAACAATGAATTGATACTTGAATCTTTAATCGAACCTTGATAATAAATAAATATAAAAAGATAAAAATTTTAGAGATAATTCTAAGACTACTTCTAACCTAAGATTGAAAATTCCAAAGGATAAAATGCTTAGAATGGACCAATCACTCATAAACTAATTCCTGCTCAATCCAGACAATTCTGCAATTTCAAAGAAATAGTGCAATCTTCTAAGGTATTTAAAGATTTTCAAATCACAAACATTCATTCAAGAAATCCTGAACAAATCTCTATAATTGAACTAAGCACAATTTTATGTCCAAGCTAACTTTGCAAAGCAGCTAACAATCAACTAACTGCAAAAAGTATGGACTAGAGATCGATGCAAACATTCCAAACATGAAACCCTAAACATCACCAAACTAGTTAACTATGAACTTAAGCAATTTTAATGATAGAACAACAAGAACCATGCTAGATAAAACTCCACAAGATAGATACCAAATCACAATATCCTTTCTTATATTAAGTCATCCAAAATGGCAATAATTCCAACTTTTTGTTACAATACTTGCTTGAAAACAAACCCTAATTCGCTCAAATAAGAAATCTCTATTCTACTTCCCTATGCATATCATGTATCACCTATCTATATCTCAAATGAGGCAACATGCCTATTTTATAGAGAATCCCTAAGATAGGTCGGCCCAAAAAAATAAAAATTTACAAAAACATGACCTACAAAAGGTCAGCCTCAAAGATATTCAAACATAACATGAAATGTGCAATTAGCACCAATTTCATCCAAGTCGGTCCAAGTATCAAAGGGTCTGTCCAATGCATGTGAGTAATGGGAAGATCAAATCTCAAAGGTAGCCCTATACAACTACTTCCCATCCTTATCCTTAGCTTGATCTTCTTCACCATGCACAGCCAACAATACTCTATCTAGCTCAGCAACATGTGGCACAAGAAAAATCCTAAGTCTTCTCTCAAGAGTCTTAATATCATCCCTTGCCTGCCTTACTGTACCATCCCATTGAGCCCTATTAGTTAAGTGCCTGTCAATAACTGCACTATAGGTCACAACATCATCTAGCTGATGTCCAGTGACTGGACCTTCACTAACTGGAGAATAAACATCTCTCCACCATTTCCTAAGTTGCTCTAGATTAAGATGCTTTGGAGCAAACTTCTTCCTTCCTGTCATAATTTCAAAGAATGAGATACACTTACCATGAATATCAGTCAAAGTGTCCTCAACCTACCTTCCTTGTTTGTGAATCTTTTTCAAGGCCTTTTGCCTCATCTGCAAGATTTTGAACCATTCCCAAGGCTCAGAAACCCTTGGAAAAGGAAGAATCCCATTCTTTACCAGTTTATCTTCGGCAAACTCCATGATTGTCCTTGTTTTTTGTAGTAGGAGATCAGTGTCCTCTTTGTCTTGAGCAAGCATAGTTTTCAACCAGTCTACTGACCTCATCGCATCTCCTGCATTTGACAAAATGTCTTTGATGGTGGTATCTCCCTTGGTTTGGACACCTTGCAACCACACAACTGTGGCATGTGTGGTGCCTTTCATCCTTTCAAGTTCAGAGATTGTTTGGGCAAGAAACCTACAGCAGAGGAGGAAGAGCTAATATCCTGCAAGGGTTTGATCAACTCCTGCAAGTACTTCTTCAGTTTCTCATTCTCTTTCTCCAACTCATGCCTAGTTTACACAACCTTCTTCAATCTACCCACAATTATAGCATTGGATCCTTCATACTCCTCAATATCGTGCTCCACAAGTCATCCCAATTAGGAGGAGCATCCTCCACTATTACCTGTTTACTTTTCAATTCCTTGTTCAGCCAACTCAGAACAGTAGGCTCAATTGGCACTATATCTTGCTTATCTTGCTCCTCCTGGTCATTATGGGCATCTTTCTCAACACTTGGCACACTAGGGATATCCATGATAGGACTCCCCTTGTCTTGCAACTTCTCTTCTGCAACAACCTGCACTGGTGAAGAGATCTTAGCTGGTATCTCTTCCTCTTGAGGAGATTTGTTCAATTACTCTCTCACAGATGAATCTACATATGTTACTAAGGGAACTGGACCACCCTGTCAATTTCTGCCTTCGCAGTGTAGAGGTCCCCCTCGTGAAATTCCTCCTCACCCAAGTCTTTAGGATCTTCATCCTTCCTTGGCTCTTCTTGTACACTACCAGTATCTTGAGGAATGGAGATACTTTCCTTTTCAGCAATGGGAGAGGTCATAGGAACATCCTCCTTTATAGTAGCATCCCTTGGGGAAGGAGTCCTTGACCTCCTCATGTAAACTTGTGTTCTTTCCCCTGAAATCTCTACTTCTACCACTGGTGGTTCAACCTCCTTATCATTTATAGGAGCCTCCTCCAGTTTTTATGATAGCTTTGCAAGCCTTCTTCTCTTTTTTAATGGAGGGGTGACATCTACCTCTTCCCTGTCTTCTTTTTCCTTTTCAGCCTCTTTCCTCGAGGCATGTCTCCTCCTCTTGGCAATAGGTTTCCTCTGTTTACCCACTTCTGCCACTTTCTCAATTTGAACATCCCTGACGTGAATATTGAAAGGAAATCCCACCTTTGTCTTACCTTTGGGATCTTTTTCATGTGATTCCTCAAAAGCAGAATGAGACTCCAAGTCTCCCATCAGATCATAAGTACATTAGACACCATCACTCTCTAATTCTAGCATCTTGTGCTTCAACCACATTTTGGTGTACTTGATCACTAGACCCATGATTTGATCCAATTATGTATTCTCTTCTTCCAACCAATCAACCTCTCCAACAGGTTTGTCTTTCATGGCCTTGAAGACATGATCCTGAATTAAATTTCCATCGTCTTCCACCTGTTCTGGGATGGCCTTCACATTGTATAACCTTACCAAGTCCACTGGCAACCTAGAGAATTTCTTCTTCCTTACCTCAAACTCATCACCAAGGTTACCCAATAATCTTCAATATTGGCCTTATGGCTTTATTCTCTACTGGCCTTCCTTTGTGCCTCACCAATGATGTCAAACCTTGCTCTATTGGAATGGGAAGAGAGACCAAAAGTACTCATATCCTCCTTAGAAGCATGAGCAAACTGGATAGAAGGACAAACCTCACCCATTCCTATCTTCAAGGGAAAATCATTCCCAAATCCTGTTTTATGCATATCTCCCTTTACCACTATGTCGAAGCCCCAAATCTACCTGGTGACCTCCAACAATATGATATGATCAATAGGGTACCCTAGGAGTCTATAGGGAGCCCTTTGACAACCATCAATCCAAATGTAAGAGAAAGTGGGGAACTAGATAAACCATCCCCCATATCTCTTTATCAATTCCATACCTTTATCAGAAACTCTTACATGTTCTGCACCTTGGAGCAATTTGGTGATGTACATTGTGAAAGCATCATTGGCTCTTCTATAACTTCCTCTAGTTAGGTGCAGCTATGTATATACCTCATATATTGCATCTTGTCCAAATGTACCCCCAATTCTCAACCCCTTATATGGGTGAAATCTTGCCAATGCATACACTAAGTAGGAGGTCATGGTAAAAGTCTTGGTTTTTAAGACATTGCACAACTACTCATGGATTACCGCATTTATAGCACTTGGCCTGTGGTAATTAACACCTTCCATCCTAGCAATGACATTAAACATCTAGCTTTCAAACACCCCTACACTCCTCAATCCTACTAGTCTACTGAGAAGAGTGATAACATTGTAATACTCCCTTTTGAACTTGAGCCTGAATAACTGCTTTGGAAATTTGGAGAAATGAGACCTAGGCTTCTCCAACCAAGAATTGATTACTTGCTGGGACTTGACAACATTTTCCTCATAATATTTCTATGTTGTGTCCATATCAAAGGCCACCACACATGGCCTGTCAGGTATATTAAAGGTCCGGGCAATGGACATAGGATCGAAACTGGCCACAATTATCCCTTGAGGACCAACTACTCTTTGTGTCCCTTGATCATACTTCTTGGCACAATCAAGCACCAATTCATAGCACTGCACCATGGAGGGAAAACCTGCTACATGTGCCAACCTGGATTCCACAGTCCTCTTGGCCAACAAAGGAAGGCTATGTGCTGCCAATTCAGCCTTGAATTCCTCATAATTCCACATACCCACATTGGTATCAGTGATTCCTTACCAAATAGAAGTCAACTTACTCTTTATGTGCAACTTCATCTTCTCTACATTAGACACAATAGAACTCTTTACACCTAGATCTGTTGCCTTCCCTTTGCCACGACTAGCAACATCTTGTCGTGATCCTACTTGCAAACAAATAAAAATGACCAAAGTGAGATCCAAAAGAAGCAACAAATGTTAAGAAATCAATATCTCAAAGTTTAGGTTTTATCCCACCTCTTGGATTCCACACTAGAAAGGAATTCCGGGGAAATCTGGACCAGATGGAATCTAGCGAGACAAACATAAAAACCCCCATAATATCACTCAATCCACCAATTCAATCAAGGAATAACCTTAGAAATACTTAGCATAAGTTCATTTGATTAATTAAATGAATCATCCATACACAAATTCCTCATAATCATCACATTCAACATTTTCCCAAAAAACCTGGAAGAATCTAACCAGGGCAGATTTTAGCGAAAACAACAATAGTTACAGTCAATCCGGGAAAACGAAGAAGGCACAAAACATCCGAAAAATCTGAAGGAAGTGGATTTTAGCAAGAATCAGATAAATTACCATCAACGCAAGAATCTGATAGAATGACCCAACCGAGGAAATCTGGAGGAAGCGGATTTCCATGAGGTAAACAAAAGTCTAGTCTAAGAGGTGAAAGAGAAAGAATGGAAAAGCTGGGGAAATCTAGAGGAAGCGGAATTCCGCGAGGACACCGAAAACCCGCACCCGAACCCATTTCTCTCACCTTTACCAAAATGATTCAAACGACCACAGACCTAAGGCCTATACCTTAAAAACAACTTAACCTGGACCTCCAAAGGATCAAATATGGATTTAAAATTCTCCTCACAACAATTCAAGAGGGATTGGCTATGCCCTAGGTCAAGAACCCTAAAATATCCGCCATGAAAGCATGGAGAACCAGGCACGACTTTCTCATGGATCAAAGATGGGAAAGAAAAATGCAAGCAAGTAGTGAAAAGCAAAGAGAAATTAGACCAAAACGTATCTATTCAATGACTCAATCCAGCGAACTAGAAAAACAGTGGCAACCCCAAAATACCTGGACATGACACGCATATCTACATACCATGAGAGCAAAAGGACTGGAACTGGTGATGCCAACAAACAACTATCAAATGCAAGTAGGATACGAGCCATGTATATGAAATTCGAACACAGCGGTCGAAATAGCTTCAAAATCCACAATCCAACAATATACCACAAGCTCCAAGACTCAAACTCAAATGGCCAATGAATTCCCAAAATTAAATATATCATTGCCCCAAAAATTCGCACAATCGCCATTAATGCAATCGACAAGACAACCAAGAACAAAACCCAAAAATCCAACAGGGCCATGGACTTCAGAGAAATCCGAACACGACAGATTTCCCTAGATTCGGGTTGAAAGGCAATCACTTCCGGACTCTAAAAGAAAACTGGGAAAATCCGGAATGAACTTAGTTTTTCAAGATTTTCAATAGAATTCACAAATGTGCCACCTCAACTGGCAAGATGAATATCAAAGCATAGGCTCCAAGCAAGCGAAAAACCCCCAAGAAAGAAGGGCCAAGACACCAAAAGTGGAAAAAAGAGGGTCCCCACTTTCAGTGGGGTGTGTGTGCAAAAACTACATGACACTTCATCTTGTCCATTACCTTAGGGATAATAGGGTGTTGACCAACGATGTTGAATGCGATATGTTTCAAATAATAGTCACATATACTAGAGTTCTTGAAAGGCTTTCTGTTGTCGGTAATGATGGTGGAAGGGATACCATATCTGCAAAGAATATGGTAAAGGATGAAATTGGATATTTCAATGCTAGTGATTTGGGAAAGTGGAATTTCTTCCACCCATTTAGTTAAATATTCAGTGACTATGATTATGAAGGTATGGCCATCAGATGAGGGTGGATAAATCTTATCGATTAACTTGAGACCCCATTGTGAGAAATTCCACAATGCAATGATAGGTTGTAGATCATGTGTAGGAGCATGAATTAGATCTGCATGTTGCTAACATGGTACACATTTTTTGAAAAATTCACAAGCATCATTCTCCATAGTTGGTCAATAATACCCCACTCTAAGAAGTTTCTTGGCCAAGTCCATCCTATTAGTATAATCCCCACAAACACCACTACGCACTTTGTTTAATGCAACATGAGATTTTGATTCATTGAGACATCGAAGGAGAGTGCCATCATACCCTCTACGATAAAGTGTATCCCTTATGATTATGTAATAGGAAGTACATTGAATGAAATATTTACGTTGGTTACAAGTTAAATCAAGTGGGAGAATGTTGTCATGTAGGTAGGTGTAAATATCATGGGACTAGGGAGATTGGAGACCTACAATGTTGCACACCATTTCATTTTCTAGAATTTCATATGTTTGGATTAGTAATTGCTCCACAAAGTTATCACAATCTGTTTGATCTTTAGGCTTGTCAATAATGGAACCAATCATTATCATTGCATCAACAACCTTGTTATTAAATCTAGGGACCTGGTCAAACTAGATATGATTGAAGTATTTTTTAAAGTCATCAACCATGTGCTTATAAGGGAGAAGATTATCATCCTTAGTCTGAAACACATCACTGACCTATTTGATTATGAGTTAGGAGTCTCCATAGACATGTAGATGAGTTATATTTTATTGCACTACAATTCTAAGGTATGTGATCAAAGCTCCATACTTAGCAATGTTGTTCATGCATGTGAATGCCAACCTAAATTATTTCAGGATATAGTCACCTTAAGGGATGACAAAAAGGATACCCGCATTAGCTCCATTTTGAGTGTATGACCCATAAAATTATAGCATCCAAGTATCTAATTTTGAGATAGTGAAAATTGATTCATTTGGAAATTTAACCACTAATGGGTAATCATCCAAGGGGAGGATCAGGAAATTGATCTGCAATAACCTACACTTTGATTCCTTTGTGGTACACATATTCTATGTTGAATTCACTAAGGATCATAACCCACTTAGCCATGCAATGAATCAATGAAGTTCTTGATAACAGATATCTAAGGGGGTCAAATTTGGATATCAATTTGATTGGATGGCTAAGCATGTAATGATGTAGCTTCTATGAACTGAAAACAACTGTCAGGAAAGCTTTCTCCATGAGAGAATATTTAAGCTCATATCCCACAAGTGTACGAGTGATGTAGTAGATGGCTCATTCTTTGGAAGACTCATCATGTTGGGCCAAAAATGTCCCTAGTGCAACTAAAGTGGCTGAAATACATAAGAGTAATGATTTTTCAGGAATGAGGGGCATTAAGATTAGTGGGTTGGTGAGATAGTCCTTGATCTTATCAAAGCCTCGCTGACAATAGTGATCCCATTTGAAAATTGTATCCTTGCACATGAGATGAGTAAAAGACTGACATTTTTTTGCAAGTTGGGCAATGAAACACCTGATAGACTACAATTTCCCTTGTAGGCTTCTTAACTATTTTAGATTCTTGGGTGGGGGCATTTCCATTATAGCCTTAAATTTTATAGGATTGACCTTGATGCCCCTTTTGGACACAATGAAGCCTAATAGTTTGTTGGATGTGATGCCAAAAATACACTTCTTAGGATTTAACCACAACTTATACCGTTCCAACCACTAAAAAATCAGCCTCAAGACTCTAGGGTGATCTTCTCTAGTTTTAATTTCTTAGTAGATCATCAAGATAGTCTTCCATTATAGATCATGGAAGATAATTGTCATTGCATGTTGATATGTTTCCCCCACATTCTTAAGACCAAAGGGCATGAAATTGTAGCAGAATGTACCCCAAGGGGTAGTGAAAGCAGTTTTATGCTAGTCTTTGAGTGAAATTTTAATTTAGTTATACCTTAAGAAGTCATCCATGAGGGATAGCATAGCGTCCCCTATTGTGAGATCCACTAACATATCAATATTGGGAAGTGGAAAGTCATCTTTCAAACAAGATTTGTTTAGATCCCTGAAGTCTATGCAAATTTTAATGCTCCTAGTGGGCTTGGCCACATGTACTATATTTGATATCCAATATGAGTAATCAATTGACCTAATAAACCCAACTGCCAATAACTTTTTTAGCTCAAATTTCACCAATAAAGCTATTTGTGGATGCATTTTTCTAAGTTTTTGTTTGACTAGCTTGGCATTTGGATGGAAATCAAGATGATGGACAACCAAAGCAAGATCCAAACCTGACATATCTAAATAAGAACATGTGAAGTTGATGATGCCTTCTTTCAATAGATTAAGAATGACAGGATACTCCTCTTTGGACAAGGATTTTTCCATGTAGGTGATTTTAGGTTCTTTTGTGCCTAGATTGACTTCTTGTGTCTCTTCAATCAGGATCGAAGACCATTCATATAAGTGAGTTCCAATAAGGGGAATATAAACATCCCCATCCTCTAACACCTCATCAATATTTTCACCAAAGGATACCCCTTTATTTTTACTTTTGTTGGGTCAAGAAGTCTCTAAAACGTTTTTTCACTAGGTGACCCTTTTTTGATTTGTTTCTTTTTAATTTTTCGGTTAGGGTGTTCATCCTCCCCGAATCCCATAAGGTGTATGTATGCTTCCTCCAAAGGAAATATATCAACTAGTACACTCCCTCATAGGTCCTAATCAATGAGGTTAGGATGATGGAGTGAAAGGCTAATGGAAAAGACAGATGTGGATTCAAAGAGGGAAGGAAGATCCAAATCATCGTAAGAAATTATGATGGCCTCTTCTTCAGGAATGTCCTCAAGAAAATCGGTTTTTGATTTAACATTATTCAAAGTGCTAGTAGATGTAGAAAATCCCTTGTGTTTCTTAACCTTGCTGAGACCTAGGTGTTTAGGATGTGTGGGTGTTTCAATGGGTTATCGCCTTCCATGTTCATCAACATCGATCCATCCCCCTTGGTAATTATACTTTTCTTCTAACTTAGAAGCACGAGGATAGACTTCTTGGAAATAATCAATAAGGGGATGCAAGGGTTTAGGCTCCTTTCTATAGACCCATTGGTTGATGTCTTCATCTATCTGATCTTGTAATGTGTCTTGAGACTAAAATTTTGTGGAATCCACATTCTTAGAGCTGATGGTTTTGGCCTTTGATTATTCTTTTTGTATAGATTCAAACGGTTGGCCATAAGTGCACGTAGATGGAGGCATTATTTCCATGTTAATTTTGGATGTTGTGTTTGTATTGTTGATATGTGGTTGCCATTGATTTCAACACTATTAGCATTAGTATCTTGAAGGTTGTATATGTCGAGGATATTGAGAGAATTATAATAAATATGTTGGAGGTTGTCTTTGAAGCTGTGAAGTTCAGTGTGATGAAACATTCGGTATGTTGGTATTCAAAAGTTGCACATTAAAGGGTTAGTTTCTAAGCCTATCTATTTTATCCTCTGAAAGTTTTAGAGGTGCACATCAAGATTGGAGCAAGTTGTGAGTTTATGTATTCCTATAGTTATTTTGTTACTGTAGCTGGTGTTTCTGGAAGAAGAAAATGTAATTCTGGTAATTTGAGTTGACGTGTATGCTACTGCGATGTTTGTTGATGTTTCTAGATCATGCTCTATCTTTGTTTCACATTCACATTGATCGGTGTGCTTGTGATCGGAGATTTTTCCTTTATGTGTTCGGGATTTTCATGTTCTTGGCCGACATGGTGGTTGTAGCATGTTGTGGATTATCATGGATTAATTTTTGAATTCTTGGTGTATTCAAGGATTTTGTTTTAGATCTTCATTATGTTGTGATTGACTTCCATTGGTGTGCATTGATATTTGTTCATGAATTGGGCTGACAGTCTGTATTCATCTATTCTTTTATTTTTGGTCGACAAAGTTGTTGATGTAATTCCATGTAGCGGATATATAAGAGTGATTTGTTTCTTCATTTGTAGAGTATGTATGTGGTATGTGAAGTGTGCAAGTGCTATGTGCGAATAAAAATCAAATCATTCGATTGCCGAGAAAAGCATGAAGAAGTTTAAGCGAAGTGTGAAGAAGAGTTTTTGTGCCTAATCAGAATTTTCATCAGGCTTTTGAAGAAGCTAATTTCTCAATTCAAATCCTTTAGATGGTTTTAATCTAAATGTTTTTGTAAGACAATGTGTCTTCTTTGAGTAGTGTTCTCTAGGTAGTGTGCCTGAATGCATGTGCATTCTCATTATTCATCTCTATACTTTTAACAGGGTATAATATTGTGGAATGACATCCACCATGGTTTTTCCCCTAACAGGGTTTCCATGTATAAAATCTTAGTGTTCTTTGTGTTTCTAATGTGGTGATTGTTTATGCTTAATGTTCTTTCATCAGATTTGGGAATAAGTTGAGTTAAGGTTGAATTATTTGTGACAACTAATTCACCCCCCCTCTCAGTTGTCTATCCCCGTTTTTCCAACAATTGGTATCAGAGCAGGTTCCTCTAAAGAAGTTTAATAGCTTGAGGTGATCCAAGATGGCATCATACAAGAAGGATAGTCCTAGATTCGATGGAACAAACTACTCTCCATGGAAGGATAGAATGGAGTGTCATTTGAAGTGCATTGGTGAAACCTTCTGGAATATTACAAAGAACAAATATGTTATTCCTCAGAATGGTCCCTCTACTCTTGATGAGATCAAAGAAGCTGAAAATAATATCAGGTCTATAGAAGCATTGCTAACTGCTTTGACAAATTCAGAGATGAAAAATGTGATAGGTCTAAAGACAACACATGAGATCTGGAATAAATTGGAAACATTGTATGAAGGAGATGCACAAGTGAAGATTGCTAAGCTAACAAGTCTAAAAGGCAAGTGGGAAAACTTGAAAATGGGCGAAGATGAAAACATTATTTATTTCATGCAAAAAGTAAATGAACTAGTGATGGGTATTAGATGTGTTGGTGGAACCTTGGATGAACAATATATTATAGCTAAAGTTCTTATATCATTTCCTACTTCTTACAAATCGAAAGCTCATGCTATTGAAGAGCTCAAGATAGTAAAAAATGTGACAAGAGATATGTTGATTGGTAAGCTTGTTGCCTTTGAGTTGAGTGAATTTGGTGATTCTACCCCTAAGAAAAAATATGAATTTAAAGCTACTATATCCGGAAGAAACCAATAGAGATGTGATCCAAGAGAAAGTTCCAGAAAGACATTCAAGTATGAAGATGAGATGAAACAGATTGAAGATGAAGAAAGAGAGGTAGAAGAGCTAGAAGCATTGATTGTGAAAAGAGAAGCCAGAGGACAAGGTAAGTATAAAGGAAATTTTCCTATTAAATGTTTCTCTTGCAATAAGATAGGTCATTTTGCATCAAGGTGTCCTAAAAGAGTTCCTAGGTCCAAACCTGACAAGCCTAGATTTCAAAATAAATATTATTATGTTGAAGAAGGTGTTAGTGATGATGAATCTAATAAAGAAAATGGAAATGAAGATGGATAAGTATTCATTTCTATCAAGAAAAATAGTCTGGTGTCCACTGAATCTGCTAATAATAATGTTGATAAAGCTCTTACATCCATAATTGAAGAGAAGGATGAGTGGGTGATTAACAATGAATGCTCACATCATATGACTGGTGACAAAAATAAAGTTTGTAAGCTTGGAGAAATATGATGGTGGTGTTGTAATATTTGAAGACAACAATGTTGGTGTGGTTTGTGGTAGAGGCACTATTTCTCTTGGTGGTAAATATAATATTGATGATGTCCTTTATGTAGAAGGATTGAAGCATAATTTTTTTATTATTGGATAGATGGTCAAAAAGGGATACAATCTTCAGTTCAAAGATGGAAAGTGCAGGAAACTGGGAAGCTCTGGAAATGTAATTGCTTCAAGTACAAAGACAAGACATAAAAATTTTCACCTTAGTGCTACTAGTGAAAGTTGTCTAATTTCTCAAGATGATGAAATCTAGTTATGGCATAGAAGGTTGTGTCATGTGAATTTTGATAACATTGTTAAAGTAAGCTCCACTCAAGCAGTTAGAGATCTTCCTATGCTAGTGAAACCTACTAACACCATATGCAAGGAATGTCAGATGGGAAAGAAGAATAGAGTTTCTTTTCAGAGAAAACAACATCATTCTAATAGAGTACTAGAGCTGGTGCATACTAATCTATGTGGTCCCTCCAGAATCAGAAGTCTATAAGGAGAAAGGTACTTTATGTTGCTTATTGATGATTACTCTAGTATGATATGGGTTGCTTTCTTGAGAGAAAAACATGAAGCATTAGAAAATTTCAAAAGTTTCAAAGCTATGGTCAAGAATGAGACAGATTTGAAGATTAAATGCTTAAGGTCAGACAGAGGTGGTGAGTTCACTTCCTGGGAGTTCAATTCTTTCTATGAAGAGCATGGAATTGAAAGACAATTATCTGCTCCCCGAACTCCTCAACATAATGGATTTATAGAGAGAAAGAATAGAACAATTCTAGATGCTGCTATAACTATGATGTTGGAAGGTAATTTTCCTCATATCTATTGGAGAGAATTTGTAAGCACTATTGTATATACCATTAACCAGGTAAATGTCAATGGTAATTTTGGTATAAATCCTTTTGAGTTGTGGTTTGGTTATAAGCCTACTGTTAAATACTTCAAAATGTTTGGAAGTAGGCTTTATATCAAGAGAGATGAGGATATAGGAAAGTTTGATGCTAGGAGTGATGAAGGAATATTTTTGGGTTATTCTACTAAGAGCAAGGCCTACCAGTGCTATAATAGAAGATTAAGGAAAATGGTTGAAAGTGAAAATGTTAGAGTTGATGAGGACACTACTAGATCATCTAGATACTATGGATATGATTCAAAAGACCAACATGATAGTACTGATAAATGAAAGAATGCCCAGACATAGAATCAGGTTCAAATTGTTCTGGTGAATCAAGAGAGTCTAGAAGGAGAACCTAGTGAAAGTGTAGAAGAGAGAACATGAGAACCAGAAATTCAAGAGAACCCCAAATTTCTGAGGTATGTAAAGCTTAATCATTCTGAAGATCAGATTATAGGAGATAAGAACAAAGGTGTGTAGACTAGAAGAAGAGTTGTAGAAGAGTATTGTTTGATTTCCAAGACTGAGCCCAACAATGTCAATAAAGCATGTAAAGATGAATATTGGATGGAAGCAGTGAAGGAAGAATTGATGCAAATAGAGAAAAATGATGCATGGATTCTTGTTCCTAGACCTCAAGATAAAAGTGTGATTGGAACCAAATGGGTCTTTCAGAATAAGCTGAATGAACAAGGTGAAGTGGTCAGGAATAAAGCAAGAGTGGTATGTAAAGGGTACTCACAGATGGAAGGTATTGATTTTGAAGAAACCTTTTCCCCTATTACAAGAATTAAAGTTGTAAGATTGTTTCTTGCTTATGCTGATTTTAAGAACTAAAAATTCTAACAAATGGATGTAAAGTCAACATTTCTAAATGGTGAGCTAGAAGAAGAAGTATATGTTGAGCAACCGAATGGATTTTAACTGACTAATAAGGGAGATATGGTTTGTCGATTGAAGAAAGAACTGTATGGACTCAAGCAAGTGCCTAGAGCCTGGTATGCTAGACTAGATAAATACTTGTTGAAGCTTGGATTCAATAAAGGTAATGCTAATAGTATTGTATTTTAAGATGGATCATGATAAAGAATTGATTATTGAAGTCTTTGTTGATGAAATCATTTTTGGAGGTGATGGTGACTTATGTATGAATTTTGCTAATGAAATGAAAAGTGTATTTTAAATTTCTATGATTGGAGGGATGAAGTACTTTCTAGGATTCCAAATCACTCAGTTAGATAATGGAATATTTATATCTCAGTCCAAATATGTAAGAGATTTACTGAAAAATTTTGGCATGGAAGACTCAAAGTCTGTTGGTACACCCATGGTAACCAGATGCAAGTTAACATAGAATGATGATTCTCCTAAGGAAAATCAGACAAGATACAGGTCAATGATCGGTGGATTGCTTTATTTGACTCAGACCAGACTAGACATCATGAATGTTGTATGTATGGCTACTAGATATCAAGTTGATCTGAAGGAATCTCATATGAATGAACTGTAAAGAGAATTTTTAGATACTTGAAAGGGATAATTGATTTTGGCCTATGGTATCCTAAAGATGATGATCTTACATTGAGTGCCTTTACTGATGCAGATTGGGCAAGAGATGTGGATGATAGGAAAATTACTAGTGGTGGTGTCTTCTTCTTTGGGAAGAAGTTAGTGTCTTGGTTAAGTAAAAAGTAGAATTCTATTTCCTTATCTATTGTTGAGGCATAATATATTGTTGTTGCAAACAATTGTACTCAAGTAATATGGATAAGCAGATGCTGAGAGATATCAAAATTGTGTATGATTAGCCTATTGCTATATTTTGTGATAATTCAAGTGCTATGAAAATTTCTAAGAATTCGGTGTTGCATTAAAAAAAAAAACATATATCTACCAAATATCCATTTTTGAGAGACAAGGTGAGTGATAAAGAAGTCAGATTGGAGTATGTGCCTACTAAGGAACAAATTGTAGACATCTTTACTAAGTTGTTGCCTAAGGATACTTTTGATTATCTCAAAGAGAAGTTAGGGGTGATTTCCCCTCCTAATCAGAACTAAGATGCAAGTCTTTGCATTAGTCTATGCATTTACAAACATATATTGTTTCATATTGATCTTATGGTGGCTGCTACTCAAGGGGAGCAATCAAATGACTCAGATATGTGGTTCAGAGCTTGTGTGTACCTTTACCATTGATGTCAAAGGGTGAGAAGAATAAGTGAAAAAGAATGAAGAAGAGCTAGAGAAGAAGTCATCAAAATCTAAGGGGGAGTAAGTATTGATTGAGAATTTCTTTTAAGGACATGGTGTTTTTCACATCATGTGTTGCCATCAATTCCAAAGGGAGATATTTTTGGATGATGTGGTTGTATTGCTAATATGTGGTTGTCATTGATGTGAACACTATTAGCATTGGTGTCTTGAAGGTTGTATATGTCGAGGTTATTGAGAAAATTATAATATATATGTTGGAGGTTGTCTGTGAAGTTGTGAAGTTCAATGTGATGAAACATTCAGTATGTTGGTATTCAGAATTTGTGCATTAAAGGGCTTGTTTCTGAGCCTATCTAGTTTATCCTCTAAAATTTTTGGAGGTGTGCATCAAGATTGGAAAAAGTTGTGAGCTTTTGTGTTCGTACAGTTATTCTGTTACTGTAGCTAGTGTTTCTAGAAGAAGAGAATGTAATTCTAGTGATGTGAGTTGTTTTGTATGCTCCTGCGATGTTTGTTGATGTTTCTAGATCATGCTCTATCTTTGTTGCACATCCGCATTGATCGGTGTGCTTGTGATCAAAGTTTTTTCCTTTGTGTGTTCGAGCTTTTCATGTTCTTTGTCGACATGGTGGTTGTAGCGTGTTGTGGATCCTTGTGGATTAATTTTTGAATGCTTGGCACATTTTAGGATGTTGTTTTAGATCTTCATTATGTTGTGACTGACTTCCATTGGTGCACATTGGTATTTGTTCATGAATTGGGCTGACAGTTTGTAGTCATCTATTCTTTTATTTTTGGCTGAAAAATTTGTTGATGTAATTCCATGTAGCGGATATATAAGAGCGATTGTTTTCTTCATTTTTAGAGTATGTATGTGGTATGTGAAGTGTACAAGTGTTATGTGCAAATAAAGATTGAATCATTCAATTGTAGAGCAGAGCATGAAGCAGTTTGAGCGAAGTGTGAAGAAGTGTTTTTGTGCCTAACCAGAATTGTCATCAGGCTTTTGAAGAAGCTAATTTCTTAGTTCAAATCCTTCAAATGGTTTTAATTTGAATATTTATTTAAGATAGTGTGTCTTCTTTGAGAAATGTGCTCTAGGAAGTGTGCCTGAATGCATGTGCATTCCCATTATTCTTCTCTATACTTTTAACATGGTATAATATTGTGGACTGACATCCACCGTGGTTTTTTCCCTAACAAGGTTTCCATGTATAAAATATTGGTGTTCTTTGTGTTTTTGATGTGGTGATTGTTTATGCTTAATGTTCTTTCATTAGATTTGAGAATAAGTTGAGTTAAGTTTTAAAAGTTTGAATAATTTGTGACAACTAATTCAACCCCCCCTCTTAGTTGTCTATCCCTGTTTTCCCAATAGTTAACTGGTACACATCTCATACTCCCCACAACCCTTGTTAATAATCTAGATTTTCTAATAGTGTAATCGGATGTGGAGGATGGAGTTGAGAATGTATTGGATGGTGGATTGTAAGATGGAATAGAGGGTGACTCCTGAGGAGCTCCCACTTCTACTCCCAGACAATATCGTGAGTGTGGGAAAGAGGCCTCAAGAGTACAACAATACTCGAAAGGCTAGGGGTTAGCATGGATAGTGATTTCAACCCCATTATATGGAAACTTCAAAAACTGATGATTATTGGAGGGGACAGCTTGCATGGCATGAATCTATGGTTCATTCAGGAGAATTTTATATGGTAAGTCCATATCAAGGACATGACAAGTTGTGTATTGAACAACTGGGCCAACCTAGATGGGAAGGAAAATAATACCTTCTGAATCTCTTTTTACATTTTTAGATTCCTTGATGGTGATGGTCTGATTGTCTAAGTCAGCATGAGTGTACCCCACCTATTTTATGAATTTTAAAGTGTGTAGATTAAGGGAAAAAGCATTATCTACCAAGACCCTCTTAACCTTATGCCTGGTGACAAGGACTTCAATATGAAGTGCACAGTTATGATCTAGATCAATTGGTGGCATATCATTTTGGCTAAAGCCCAATTGATAGGTAGATGATAAATTTCCCACAAGAGCTTGAAATTCAGTGCGGTCAATATCATTCAGTACATGTGTGTTCTATAAATCTTTTGTGAGAATCTCTTGATGGACTAGGGAAGACCTTAACAGATCTAGGATAGATATTTGTGTGGGGGTCTTTCTAAGGTCATCAAGGATGTTATACCACGAGCTCATAGGTGGGGTTCGGATGGGGTGGAAGGCCCTAGAACTGATATGTGGGCCTTGTGGGTGGTGATAGCACACTGGGGATCTTTGTCTTTGACTCAAATCATGGATACATGTGGGTCCACTTGGGTAATGCATGTAAAAATATTGTCATAATTATATTCCATCTTGTTGTAACCAATATTGTTTGTGTTATTGTATTGGTTGTTATTATTAGACCCATTATTTTCATTTGATGTGCTAGGACCTTGGTTATGCCTAGGAAAGGCATTTTGGAATATTTGCAACTGATCATTTGATGATGTAGATTGTTTTTTCTCCACTAAAATGTCTCCTCAATCAACAAGATCTTGGATATAACCCTTAATACCATTACATTTGTTTTTGGAATGACCCTTAATCCTATGATAATCACAATACTCATTTTACCTATACCATGCAAGTTTCATCTTTGACTCATCAAAAGGTTTGGTAATAAGATACATAACTACATTTTCTTGAAATAACCTCTTGAAGAAAGTATCCAGGGATTCCCCTAAAGGATTGAATGTGTGTTTAGTATTCCCTTGATTGGATTGATTAGATAGCGAGGGAGGACAGGGTACACCTTGTGGCATGGATATGACATTGGTAGTTGGTGGTGGATGATGAGCATTCTATGGTCTTTGAGAAGTACTAGCTACCTAGATGTGTTTAGTGTTAGTGACACCATCATTAACAACATTCTTATTCCTATTCCAATCCCATGATTTGTCCCTAGATTGTTTGTCTTTATCATCTTTGAAGATTTTGATGAGCCCTTTAGCAATGAGGGCCTTCTCAATTGTGATACCCTTCTCAATTACCTCTACAAAGGTAGTGACACAATGAAGATGCAAATTATGAGCCAACTTAGGATGGGATTTTGTGACAAAGATGCCAACTCACTCCTCAAGAAGAGTGCATTTGAGATGGCTAGCTAGGGATCACCACCTTTGTGGGTAGCTAGCAAATGTTTATTTATCACATTGTTTTTCCTTCGAGAGATCCATGGTGTTAACATTCTTCTCTAAATTGAAAGAGAAGTGGGTGAAAAACTTCTTTAATAAGTCACCAAAGTTGGAGATTAAGCCTTGTGGAAGGTGCATGAACTACTCTAAAGATTTTCCTATTAGACTATGAGGGAAAAACCAAAGGAGGTAGTTATCATTGTGTAGGACCTCCTCCAAATGCATATAGAACTCTTGCAAGTGGTCTCGGGGATCTCCTCTTCCCTTATACTTGTCAAATTTAGGAATTTCAAAGTGCTTTAGGAAAGGGATTGTGGACATCAATGAATCAAACGAGTAGGGACAAATGTCCTCAAACTTAAAGGATTTCTTCAATGTACCAGGTTGCAAGTCTTTTAGGGCAGCTTTCATGTCTTCCTTTTTTTATTGATTGGTGTTGATGGGGGAGAACCTATTGGATTGGACTAATCATAAGTAGAATATTTTTTCTATGGTGGCAATGGAGGTGGAATGGATTGATTGTAGGATGAAAGAGGATATGAAGGGACTTGTTGATATTGGTTGGTGTATGTGGGTTGTGTATTGGTTTAAACCTGTTGTTGTGAGGGTAATGCCTGATAATAGGATGAAGAGGCACCCTAGTGCTAGGATGGGGGCTACTAATAGTAAGGTGGATTATGATAATAATATGTAGGCTATTGTTGGGAGATGTGTAGAGGCTGTTGTGGATTAGGCTACTGATAGTAAGTGTTTTATGGTGGCTGCTAAAGGTTAACCTAAGGTGGTTGTTGTTGGGATTGTTGTGGATTGTAGTAAGAATAGTTTGGATTGGTGTTAGATGTGGTAGGTTTCTATCTAAGTGTGCCTAGTGGAGGAGGTGGTTGATAATAAGTATTTTATGGAGGTTCTTTATGGTAGCAAGGCAAGAAATAATGCGGGTGAGGTTGTGAGTGATATTGGTATTGTGCTACAAGGTTGCCTTAAGGCTGCGAAGGGGGTTATTGTGGTTTCTAAGTGATTTGTGGAGGTTGAGAGGGGGGTTGTTACATTTGTAGATTGATTGGAAGTTGATGTGGAGGTTGAGGATTACCCTGGGGTTAATGTTGAGATAGTGATTGGGGTATATGATAAGATGATGGTTGTGGGCTAGAGTGACTAGGATTAAATGGTGGTGGTGGTAGGTTTAATGGATGTGTGAAAACAAGGGGTATTTGAGGAGGTGTAATAATAAAATGATTAAATGTACTACCCCTAATGTACCCTGATGGTTGAATTGGTCAACTCGGTGGATGAGATGGTGTGGACAATGTGGGAGTAGCACCACACGGGTTACTACCTTGTGGATTTATAGGACCAGGACCTTGAGGATTTCTAGAAACTTATGGATTGGTAGGACCTTGAAGATTGCTATGATGAGGACCTTGAGGATTATTGTGATGCACCCATTATTGAAATTGGGGCACAAGCTGGTGGAATCTAATAACACACATCATTACTGAATATGGGTTGATACCATGTGTCCTAAGTGAAAGGAAAAGTAGAGGTGCGAAATACGCTTTCCTAACACTGATACCTTAGAGGAGAAGTGAAAAAACCTTCTTTTAAAAAATTTCATACACTTAAGATGCACACATATAGGATAACAAGAGTAACAAAAAAAATATACAGACAAAGAAGACACCAAATTTATGTGGGAAAAACCTTTCAAGAAAAAACCCACCACACCAAGAGCAATCACTTTGTATTACAGTAAAACATTTACATACAAAGTTAATAGACCTCTCTTAGACTTTTTTCTCTGTTACAATGCTCTTACAACATACATGGAATTAAGACTCACAATCATTAAATTGTTACTTGTTACAATCAACAACCAATTGGGTGTCATAATTATATAGCTTCCTTCTGATAGACGAATCTGATCACTCCCTAACCAAGTTGCCCTGCAATCACGCATCGGGTCATCCTACATTTAATTCTGCTTCCTATAATTAGATACTGTCACCCACCGAATTAAGCCTTGTAGTTAACTCTTTCACCACTTTAAGCAATCAGCCTATCAATTGTTGACTTACAATAATGATGCAAAATCAATGAATATAATCATTCCACGTGTCGCTATGCTATTCGTTCATCACTTTGATTGCTGAATTGAATCTATCAACTGTGCATCTGAGCTTCTTACTGCGTCATCGCGCTTAGTCAAAGAGACCCCTACAGTATGGCAATGTCACCGCAGTACCACTACAAGGTTGATAGATCTTTGTATTATGTAGGTGCCACCACATAACCGCTAGTTTGTCCAAGCAACCTCACAATATGGAGGTAACGACTCATTCACTTGTCTGTCACTTTCCACCGCGTTACTGTGTCATCGCTTAAAGATCTCTATGGTAAAGCGATAAGCATTCTCATCAGTCCACCAAGTCCATTGTGCTATCATCGAGGTACAAAAGAAGTTATGTGGTATAGAAGTGACACCATGCCACCGTACCTCGACCGAATGACCCCCACAATAAGGAGGTAACTGACCCTCCACTTGACTGCCGCCCTTCATCGTGCCACTGCGGCTCAACTGAGATATCGTCACGGTATGGCAGTCTCACCGTGCCACCATGGCATGGCGGTAACACCGTGTAACCTGAGCAAGGACCACCATGGTAAGGCGGTAAAGGCCAAAACTGACTGCAATTCACCCAGTCTTAAGAGGTTCTAAGTCAATAAGTTGAGGCACAATTTTCCAACAAGCTCCCACTTGACGAAAACTTACTGGCTTCCTCTAGACTTTGAATTTAATGACGATCATAGGCCCCAAGGCCCATCAAGCTTGCACACCATCTAAACATGTCTATGCCCATTGGTTTTGTCAATCCATCAGCAACATCCTTCAGAGTATCCACCTTCTCTAAAGAGACCTTTCCATCCTCCACCATATCTCTAACAAAGTGATACTACACATCGATGTGCTTCATCCTGACATGGAAAGTTGGATTTTTCACCAATAAAATGGCACTCTGACTGTCATAGAAAATTGTAAATTTCCCTGCATTAAAACCAATATCAGAACACAAAAAATTGAGCCAAACAACTTCTTTTCAGGTGTGTGTTGCTACCATGTATTCAGCCTCTGTAGTGGACAAAGTGACTATAGCCTATCACTTACTCATCCAGCTAATTGCACCACCATTCAACATGAAAGTATATCCACTAGTGGATCTTATGTTGTCAATGTCCCCTACCCAATCAGAATCTAAAAATCCATGAATGTTGTGAGTCCTCTATGATCCAACCAAATTTCCATGGTAGCATAGAGCATATTATGAACTTCCCTTTAAATATCTAAATACTCTCTTCACAACATCCCAATGTATCCTTCCCGGATTTTCCATAAAATGACTAAGAACTCCCACTGCTTGGGAAATTTTTGGCCTTGTATAGACCATTGCATACATTAAACTGCTAACAACACTTGTGTAAGGCACCCTAGTCATTTCCTCCATCTCAATAGAAGATTTTGGACAATCCTCAACAAATAGCTTTGTTCCTTGCAAAACTAGAACAACTAGCTACTTGCAATCATTCATGTTGAATCTCTCAAGAACAATGTTAACATACTTACTCTGGCTAACCCAAAGCTTTCTACTCATTTTGTCCCTAGTTATTTCCATCCCTAAAATATACCTTGTTGCACCCAAATCTTTCATTTCGAACTTTGCAGACAACTAAGACTTAAGATTAGAAATCATAGTCTTACTATTTCCTATGAACAACATATCATCCATGTACAGGGTAATAATAAGCACATGATCATTTTTAGATTTATAATGCACACAATGATCATATTTTGATCTCACAAATCCCATAGACAACACAAAAGTGTCAAAATTTTGGTACCACATTCTAGGTGATTGTTTCAAACCATACAAATATTTCTTTAACTTGCAGACAAGACTTTCTTTACCTTTCTCAACGAAGTGCTCAGGCTGGGACATATAAATTTCCTCTTCCAGCTCTCCATGAAGAAACATTGTTTTCACATCCATCTAATCAATCTCTAAGTCATACATGGCTGCAAGTGACAACAAAAATCTGATAAATGTCAGCTTAGCTACAGGAGAAAAAATTTCTCCATAATCAATTTCCTCTAGCTAGGAATATCCCTTTGCAACTAAACTTAGTTTATACTTTTCAGCACTACCATCTAGACCAGTCTTCTTCTTAAATACCCATTTATAGGCAACATGCTTTCACCCTTCAGGTAAAAGCACCAAATCCCAGGTTTCATTCTTCTTCAATGATTCCATTTCTTCATTCATGGCTTCCAACCAGGAATTTGAATCAGACATATTAATTGCTTCTTTCACAGTCCTAGGCTCATCAGTGCTAGTAATCAAAGGATAGGCATGGTTCAAATCTAATATAGATAAACCATACCTATCAGGTTGATGTCCTTCACATGTAGACCTTCTCACTGGTTGAGGTTGTGGTTCTTCTTCTTCAGAATTGTCAAAGTTGCTAGAGCTCCTCAATTTCAGGTACACCATGTAGTTCCTCCTTTTCTGGAGTTTGAGGAATTTCAACTACATCATTCTTCTTTTCTCTTTGATCTGTCTCTAACGGTGGATCAGCTATTGAAGGATTTAGCTCACAAAATATTACATTTCTATTATACAAAACCTTCTCAATATCAAGATTCCAAAGCTTGTATCCCTTCACACCAATGCCATAGCCAATGGAGATACATTTAACAACATTGTTCTCCAACTTAGATCTTTTCTCATTTGGCACATATGCATATGCCTCACAACCAAAGACATGAATATGTCTCAGAGAGGGCTTCTTACCAGACCATGCTTCCAAAGGTGTCTTATCAACAAGAGAAGAGCAAGGTAAACAATTTACCAGGTAACATGTTGTAGCCACAACCTCAACCTAAAAATTCTGCTCTAGACCAGCACTGCTCAACATACTCCTTGCCCTTTCCATTAGCGTTTGTTTAACCTTTCAACAACTCCATTTTGTTGTGGAGTATAGGGTGTATTTTTATGCCTTTTAATCACATGGTCTTTGTAGTATCTTTCAAAATCTATAGAACAAAACTCACCGCCATTATCCATCCTTAAGCATTTAATTTTCTTTTCAGTCTGATTCTCTACCAAAGTTTTAAATTCTTTAAACCGGCTAAACACTTCTGATTTACTCTTAAGAAAATATATAAATGCCCTTCTCGAATATTCATCAATAAAAGAAACATAATATCTAGACTTCGATAAAGAAGGAACATTCACTAGACCAAACACATCAGAATGAACATAATCCAGTACACCAAAATATTTATGAGGACTCGAATAAAATGAAACGCGATGTTGCTTTCCATAAATGCGGTGTTCACAAAAATTGAACTCAAGATTACAATCAACAAGCCCTTCAACAAGATTTTTATTTTTCAAGGTTTTTAAACCTTTCTCACCTATGTGACTGAGTCTATGATGCCACAACATGGCCTTGTTTGTTGGAAGTTTCACCTCCAATGCATTTGCATCTAGAGGAGCGTCAGTCTTCTTCTCTTCACGAGCAACTTTGCCTGAATTTTTCAGAGACGTTGTTACATTGAACGAGACATGCATCTAGCTTGTACAGAGTGCCAGTACGTACACCCTTAGCCAAAACCATTGTGCCTCTAGCCATATTACATCCTTTACTTGAGAAAGAAACTTCCACACCATCATCATTCAACTTACTGATAGAAAGTAAGTTATGAGCCAAACCTGGTATGTGTAGTACATCACCAATCCCTTTGATTCTTCCGTTAGGGAATTGTATTTTGAATCTTTTTATGGCCAATAATCTCTAGAGTTGAGTCACTCACTAGGTACACCTTTCCACCATCATACTTTTCATCCTTAGTGAACCACACTCTATGAGATTTCATGTGGAAAGGTGCACCTGAGTTAACCAACCAGACATCATCTAATGCCCGAGTCGCCAAGGTTGCAATCAAGGCATCTGCATCACTTTGAGAAGAGTCATTGTCCAAAGAGTTACTCTTCTTCTTCTTCTTCTTCTCCTTACAATCCTTTCGGATATGACCAAGTTTCCCACAATTCCAACATTTCACCTTGGACTTTTTACCGGGATACTTTGATCTCTCTTCAGATTTGGATTTAGACTTCTTGCCTTTCTCCTTCGATCTACCTCTTACATCAAGGGCCTCTTTGGCCATCTCTAAAGACTTCCTCTGCATTTCTTCTGATAGCAGTGAAGCAACCATGTCTTCCATCTTAAAATTAGTTGTCATACTTCCAATAGCCATTACAAGATGATCTCAAGTGCAGGTAACGAACATAAAAAATGCATGCAACGATCCTCCTCCTTTATCTTCACACCCACAAATGCCAATTGAACAACACTCATATTAAATGAGTTCAGATGGTCTACAACCGATGCTCCTTCTTCCATTTTCAAGTATTACAGCTTCTTCCTTAGGAATAACTTATTTACCAGAGACTTTCCCTAATAAATGTCACCAAGCCTCTTCCATAATGAAGTTGCAGACTTCTCCTCATGGATGTTCCAGATTAGAGAATCAGCCAGACAAAGTCTTATCAAGCCTCTAGCTTTTCTATTTGCAAGATCCCAATCTTCTTGTTTCATATTTTGTGGCATAGTTCCAAACACAGCAATCTAGAGGTCTCTATAACCTAACAAGTCTTCCATCTTAAGTTTCCACAACTCAAAGTTGCCACCATTGAATTTTTCAATTTCTACTCTTCCTGATGTACTCGCCATCTCAAACAAAAAATGGTTCTAACTTTGCAAGACTTCCACTGAAACAAAATTAGCACAAAAAACAAGCCCTACTTACAAGGATAACATAACTGGCCAGGCTCTGATACCACTTGAAAGGAAAAGTAGAGGTGTGGAAAATTCTTTCCTAACACTAATATCTCAGAGGAGAAGTGAAAAAACCTTCTTTTAAAACTTTCATACACTTAAGATGCACACATACAGGATAACAAGAGTAACATAAAAATATACAAATAGAGAAGACACCAAATTTACGTGGGAAAACCCTTTCAGGAAAAAACCCACCACACCAAGAGTAATCACTTTGTATTATAGTAAAATGTTTACATACAAAGTTAATAGACCTCTCTCAGGATTTTTTCTTTGTTACAATGCTCTTACAACATACATGGAATTCAGACTCACAATCATTCAACTGTTACTTGTTACAATCAACAACCAATCAGGTGTCATAATTATACATCTTCCTTCTGACAGACGAATCCGATTAGTCGATGACCAAGTCAACCTACAATCATGCATCGGGTCGTCCTGCATGTAATTTTTCTTCCTATAGTCAGATACTATCACCCACCAAATTGAGCCTTGCAGTTAATGCTTTCATCGCTTTAAGCAATCGACCAATCAATTATTGATTTACAACAATGATGTAAAATCAACGAATATAATTGTGCCATATGTTGCTACACTGTGCATTCATCACTTTGATTGATGAATTAGATCCATCAACTGTGCATCTGAGCTTCTTACCATGCCACCATGCCCGGTCAAAGATACCCCTACTATATAGCGGTTTCACCATGATACCGCTACAAGGTTGATAGACCTCCATGGTATGGCAGTGCCATCGTGTAAACGCTAGTCTTTCCAAGCAACCTCGTGGTATGGAGGTAACAACTCATTCACTTGTCTATAATTTTCCACTGCATTACCATGTCGTTGCTTAAAGAGCTCTGTGGTAAAGCGGTAATCATTCTCGTCATTCCACTAAGTCCACCGTGCTACCGTCAAGGTACAGAAGACGTTTTGTGGTATAGCGGTGACACCACACCACTGCACCTTGACCGAATGACCCCCACAGTAAGGAGGTAATCGACCCTCCACCTGATTGTCGCCCTTCACTATGCCATCGCAGCCCGATCAAGAGAGCATCATGGTATGGTGGTGTCACCATGCCACCACGACATGATCGATAGACCATTGCGGTATGGCGGTAACACCGCGTAACTACCAGACTGAGCAAGGACCACTATGGTAAGGTGGTAAAGGCTAGAACTTACTACAATTTTCCAAGTCTTAAGAGGTTCTAAGTCAATAAGTTGAGGCACCATTTTCCAACACTAAGGGGTAAATTGAGGAAATTGAAGGACTGGCGATCCTGGATTAACCTTATAATTTTACGGATCCTGTGTTGGAGGAGGGGGTGTGATGTTGACATATTATGATAGATCAAATCCAAGTGGTGGCTTAGTACCCCTCATGAGCAATGTGGCAAGGATCTTATCTCCACATTAAACAAGGAGACAATCAGTCATTTGAACATTAGTAGGATCTCTAAGGTATTCATCAACAATTAACTCAAGTTGGTTAACCATACCTTCCTCAAGGGAAGGTCGAGGGTGAACTTTTGTATTGGATTGTGAAGATCCACCATTAGTGGGTGGATTTAGAGGATGTTGAGGTTGACCAACTGGGACTATTCTAGCTCCATGAGTTTCTTTACCTATGATTGGGTAATGGGAATGAAAATACAAACAATCAGGAGATGTAGATAACATGAATTTCTAAGATGCACCTTAGTGAAGATGACCTAGATGATGGATGAAAGGATTGCTAGGATGATGGATCGATTGATCGGATGATTGATAAGATGATTGTGGATAGTTGAGTGGATATGATTGGATTAGACAATAGGATTAACTCTGAACTAGATCCAGGATCTCAACTAGATGATGTAGAATGATGATGATAGGATTGGATGATAAAAATGGATGATTATGACAAAAATCTACCTATAGATAGAAGTAGATTGATGAGGTTGCAAAGGATTACTAACTCATAATGGATGACACTCCTAAGTATGTATGATACTAATTAGGGTCAGTTGCCTAACCTAATTGGATAAAAAGCTCCTAAAATTGTGTCTAGGGGATTCAAATTGATGGATCAATGATGGATATGCTATCTAATGATGTCTTAAGATGAACCTATGTGATTAGATCGATGATTGGGAGAATTTTAAAAAATGTAGATGCACGAAATTGATGATTATGAACATATGGATAATGATAATAATCTTTTGATCACATGAATGGACTCAAAATGAGGTAGGATTTCAGTGGTCAAAAAGATTCACCTCTATGTTAGGTGGGTTCACCCTTCTAGATCATGGGTTTTCCTATCCAAGACTATTCAGGTTCATCCCTACATGTAGCAAGTTCACCTATCTAGGGTTCATAGGTTTTCCTACATCTTGAATTGTATGGTCAAAGATTTCGGAATCGCTCAAACAAAACATGAGTTCACCTATATCCTCAAATGTAAAGACACAATGTAAAGGATCATCCAAAAATATAATAGACTTGCCTAAGACAGAGGATGTACAGATGGTCGGAAGCAGGATCACCTCTATGGAAAACAAGTTCACCTATCTAGGTCGCAAGATTGCCCCTCTCTTCAGATGTATGGACTTAGAGTGGAAACACCTATCAAGGCAGTGAGATCACCTATTACTTCAAGCATATAGATGGGGATGGTACATACTCAAACGTGAGATTGCCCCTGTGGAGAGTGGATTCACCTATTTCTAAGGATGTATGAATGAGGACTAAAATTATTTGAACTTAGATTCACCTCTAGGGAAGGTAGGTTTTCCTATCTAGGGAATGGGCATATTCGGATTCACCTCTGGAAGAAGCAGGTTCACCTATCTAAGCTGACTATACTTGACAAGAGTAAGACATAGATTCACCCCTCAAAGGGAAAGATCACCCATCCATAGTGCAAATTCACCACTATAGGAAGAAAATTTTCCTCTAAGGAAGGGAATTGACTATGGAAAAGGACAAAAATAGCAAACAAATAGTGGGCAAGAACTAGCATAGCACAAGAAGACACACCAAACAACACAAGCCTAGAATTAGTGATAAAATTTTACAAACTCAATGTAGGCCCACCACCCTAGGGGTCCCCAAGGTTAATACTCTATGAAATTAGGTGGAAGAACCCTCTCTCGTGAAGGTAGATAGCTAGAGATCTAATGGCATAGGGTCATCAACAGACGCCACAGACTCACCTTCTCTCTGTCCTTGGGAACTAATGTAGTTCTCCATGAGGATTTGTATTTCTACCTAATAGAGTATGTGGTGAGTAACTTAAGGGTGTCATCCACAATCCTTGCACTACACCAAGCCATGACTAAGCATGGGTCTTAAACTAGGCTATACAGGTTATCTTGTGAGTCCTCCATACACTAGGAGGATGCATGAGGCACAACCATGAACACTAGCCCATCACAAGTGTGGATTGGGAGCCCCAACGAGGTACTAGAAACTCAGACCAACCCTTCACACCTTAACTAGGAATCACCCTAGTATCAGTGCTCTGCTATACATGTCGCAACTAGATTGTGGTATAACTTTAGTTCTCCTCCACTTATATACCCCACCGGTAACACATGGTTGAGATCATCCCTTGGGGTGATGAAATCCCCAAGCAGGTCTGCTAAAGGGAAAGAAGTGTTAGGCATTTTTTATCCTCAGGCTCGCACATAGTGCAAGGGGAGAGCATACATGCAAAACTAACACCTCCTAGGTGGACACAACTTGACTTAAGTAGGCTATTATTTTTTATCCCTAGGCTCATCATATGGTGCAAGGGGAGAGCATACATCAATAGCTTCCTCCAGAAATGTCAAACATGATTGATTGACCCTTTAGAAAATTGAAGTGTTCCTAGATTAGTATAAAAAATAACACACACAAGCTAACTAGGGGTCTTCGATCGATCGTCCTGCAACAAACGTGTTAGTAATTTCACCTCTATTCTTGGTAAAATGATAAGCTACACACACATTAGTGGAGTCTCACAAGCACCAACAAACAAGTGAGCAAATTAGTAGCTAAACCTAAAATGAAATTAAAGTGCAAATTGGAAAAATTGGCGTTCTGGATTACCGCAGATTCACCCTTGTGTAGGGTAGATTCACCATTTTAGATGGATCAGTATTTCCCTTCTAGTTGAGGGGTAGATGCACAATCGCCTCTACAAGCTAAGAAAGATCACACTTTTGTATGGTCTAAAGCATATTCGCCTCTAAAATTATGGATCTTAGGTACCAGATGCAAATTTTCCATTACTCTAGGGTGGCAGATGTGCAGTCGCCTATGCCGAAGTAGCTTCACCCCTGTGACTAGGTAGATTCACCCATCAGGTTGGATTCACCTCTATAGCATGGAAATTTGAAACCTACAAGAGTGAAACAAAAAAAAACTTCACGAACCCATGACGTGGGTCCCACTGGATGTGCCAAAAATGTGTGTAACTGAATTCTAACCTAAAAATGTAAACAAACAAGTGGAATGTAAGAAAATAAACCACAAAACTACACTCAATATTAGCCTATTTTAACCCAAACAAAATGAACAATAAAACACAAGATTTTACCTTGTTTGAGTTGTGCTTCGCCCTTAGATGAAGACTTTGAGTGCTCCTTGCTTGATAAAATGGCTTGAAATGAAGCTTAAATTGATGAGAATGCAATGGTGGATGCAATGGTGGTGATATTAAATGGAATTTTTGTAATATGATAGCTTGAAATGGCTGCAACAATGGTGTTTACAAGAAGGCTTGAATGCATGAAAATTCTCTAAGTGTGTGATGTGCAAAATGATGCAATTTTTTTTGCTTTTAGGGAAAATCCTCCAAAAGAATGGAGAGTTGAGATTCATTCTAAGGTAAAATATCTAAGGGTAGGATGTATTGAGACATCTCAAGCCATGAGATGGTGACATGTGGATGAGGAGGTGGACAAGGGATGATGAAGTGGATATGATGTGGAAATGAGGTGGAGGTACTTGTAAGTACCATGGGGAATGATGCAAAAGGCATGTCTTGTCTCATCTCCATAAATCTTAGGAGGATGTGACAATAGAAGAATTTTAAATTCTTCTAAAATCTCCCTTGATTTTGGAGATTTTACTTTGGGATTGGGAAGGTAATTTAAATTTGGATTTTATTCCTCCAAAGGTGTTGGAGAAATAAACTGGAATTAAAAATTCCAAATAGGATGCATTGGAGTAATAAAAAGGATTTTTGAATTCTTTGGGGGATGGAGATAGCTTCTCCAAAAGGAGAAATCCTTTATGAGAGTTGGTCATAGTAGCCTTGCCATGATTGGAAAGAGGACAAGATTAGGTGCTAATTAATCTTGATTAGAGGTTGTGCAAATGATTAGGAAGGTTAATGATGGATTAAGGGAAATTACAAAATATGGAGGATGTGACACTAATCACAATTAGTGATGTGCACATCCTAATGATAGATTAATTCGACTAACCTGGATTAGGAGAGAATTATGGAGGATGTCGAATGAATTAAAAAATTATTTAATTCATTTGGCTAAAGTGAATAAATTAAATAAATTAAACTATTTATTTAATTTAGAGAGGAAAAGGGTGAGGTATTTAATCAATTAATTGAATACCTTAGAGGATATTAGGATTAGGATGAATATTTATCAAATAATAAATTATTTAATTAATGTGGCTTAGGGATGTGAGATAGAAGGATATAAGAGAAAATTTGACCATATGGGGGTGGTCAAATTTAGGTGTCTACACATATATTACTAGATATTAGAGCATTAATTTTATAGTTCACTAGTGTATGGACATCCCTAAAATATTTGTAATAAATAACCCATAGGGATTGTAATTAAGCTTCTCTAGTTTTCTATTTAGGTGGCCTCAATAGCACATGTTTTTCTAAGTTTGAGGTGGCTCTTTTAACACCTAGGTTTTGTAATTATAATGTGGCTCTCTTAACACTTAGGTTTTGTAATTATAAGGTGGCTCATGTAGCACCACTGGCTATAAATTTATTGTATTTTTCAATAAAAATATTTCTAGTATTGTTCTTAAGAAAATTATAATTTCAAATGATTGTAAACGTAATCTCCATTATAATAAGAGGAGTAAATAGTTATTGTATTTTTTTTCATTTTTAAGAGTTTATAATTTATTTCTATGTACTAGGTTTAGTATATTATCTTTGTAGTAGATCTAGTTTGAAATTATATTTAATTACTTGTATCCTATCAAGTTAAATTAATTAAAATAATATAGTATCCCTAATCAAGGATATTACGTCATCACTAATTATAGGAGAGTAAGGCAAGGAGTTCCCCATTCTCCATACCTTTTTATCTTAATGGTAAAAGGTTTGGGTAGATTAATTAAGCATCAAAGAGCTAATGGTCTCAATGAAGGTTCATCTTGGGCTCAAGAACTTGGCCCTTGATCCCACCTTCACTTTATGGATGTTACAACCTTGATGGAGGTTGTAAAATTTAGTGAGGTGATCAACCTTATGAAATCCTTAGATATATATACTTTGAGTCAAATAATTAATAAGGATAAATACAACATTTTCTTCTTTAATGACATTATACTTAGCTCAAAATTTTAAAAGTTTAAACAACATAATATAAATAAAAATGGGGGAAATAAGTGCAATGAATAAGAAAAAAAGAAGAGTAGAGTAGGGATTCAAGGAAACATTGAAGGTGAATATGGGAATATCGACAGTCTAGTAATTGAAGAAATATCCATTGGTGTAACAAAAGTTATGAAAATGATACAATAGAAATTTTTGTGATTGAGATATTATTAGAAAGGAGACTAACCAAGAAAGAAATTAGTGAGTGGGTAACAAAAAAATGGATTTCAGACCCTATACTAAATTCCCCCTTAAGGATTTTTTTGTTACAGTTTTTGAATCAGAGGAACATCAATGTAGAAATGGTAATCTCATTTCAACCCCTTAAACACCAATTCAATGAATGATCCAATATGGTTGAGGCCCTACAATTTTCCATATATTAATACTAATTTGGATTTATTTTTTTGTAATAGGCAGTAAAATTGGGAGAACAATCGACGTTAACTTATGAAAAGGGAAACCCTAATTTCCACATGCACAATAATCATATAAATATTGAGTATTTAGAAAGAAATAAAATTAATAAAAAAAAACTTGGGAACAAGAAGATCCAAAATATTTTTGCCTAAAATGCAAGAGCATAAATCATACAAAATTTGCATGTCAATGCTACCCCTCAAAGTTCTAGAATATATGAAGACAAAAATTAAGATTTTGGACAACAAGTAAATGGATTTCTCAAGATAAAAAGGGAAAAAGGAAATAATGGAAATCAAATAGCTCATTCAACATAAAATTCAAATAGGGAAGATAGTGAGATTAAGAAAGAAACACAATTTGAGGTAGAACACGAAAAAGGGGGAGGAAAAAATGAAGAAAATAGTAAATTCAAATGATGAGGACTACCAAACCGAAGGTGGGGAGGCAAAATATTCCTTGGATGTCATAGAACTGAGATGCATTATTAAAAAAACAATAAAAATATTAATTGATGGATCAAAAAATCCCAAAGTTGGGCTCAAATCTAATAAATAGAAAAGAGAAGAGGAGGCCCTAAATAGAGACCAAGCATTAATCAAGTATTGCATGTTGATATCCAAGGGAGGAGCCCTCTCCCTTAGAGGTTAATGAATATTCTCACATGGAATGTTAGGGGCTTAAATGCCCCTAACAAGAGGTCCATGATAAAGAACCATTTGGAGTGTTAATTAGTTGAGTTGGTATTGTTTCAAGAAACAAAGTTAAACTAAAAAGATGTAGAAAATTTCCTCAAGAATTATAAAGGGTTGGTTGGATCATTAATCGAATCCAATAGAGCCTAAGGTGGAATAGGAATAATGTGGAAATTGAAAAAGTTAACTTTAGAATCAATCTCAAAAGGCACCAACTAGATGAAGTTTAAGGTATGAAGCCTTAATACAGATCTTGAATACTTTAATTATAATGTATATGGTCCAATAAAAATAAAAGATAAAAGAGAAATGCGGGAAAATTTAGTCATGGATTTCTAAGGGAAAAATATTATGTTCATAATTGTGAGTGATTTTAATGCTATCTTGGGTCCAAAAGAAAAATTATGCAGTGTAGGGAGAGTCACCCAAACAAGATTTCAAAAACTTTGTGATAAAAAATAGTCTAATTGATGTAGTACTAAACAATGGAATATTTGTGCATGGAATAATAGAAGAAAAAATTTAAAAACATAGTCAAAAGATTGGACCAGTTCATAATGTCTCCAACATGGATGCAATAGTCAATGTGCTACCAACTTCCAAAATTCAGAAAATTCCCATCTTAGATAATTTTTGGTTGATCATCCCACGCCTAAATGTCAATTTCATTTTGAGAATATGTACTTCAAAAACACAAAATTCAAGGAATCTCTCGACCAATAGTGGGAAAAACTAATACCAATAAGAGGTACAAGCATGTTTAAATTCCATAAAATATTGCAACACCTGAAAGAGAAATTGAAGAAATAAAACAAAGAGACATTTAAAACTATATTTCAAGATCTAAGGAAAGGAGTGAAGCTGAGATGGAGGGTTTAAATGAAATGGTCATAAAATTAGAAATGATGCAAGAGGAATACCAAAAAGAGAAATAATTATTAACAAAGTATAGCAAGATCTTAGCTAGAGAGGAATATTATTAGAGATTGAAGTCATGTGAGACATGGTTGGAGAAAGGGGATCTTAATACAAATTACTTCCACAAAATAAAAAAATATGAGGTAGGGTTTTAAACAAAACCTCATTAATACAATCTATGGATGGGTGAAAAATCATAAAAGAAACTGAAATACAAGAAGAGGGAGTAGCCTTCTTTACAAACCTCTTGACTAGGAATGGTTACGCAAAGAAAATAAGAAAATATTTTCTAGAAGTAATCCCATAGTTAGTAACAGATGAAGAAAAATTGTGTTTGGAAGCTTTGGTCACATACAAAGAAGTGAAAATAACAACTCATCAAAGTTATACCTTAATAAAGCATTGGGTCTAGATGGTTTCTCATCCATTGTGTTCTAAACACATTAAGAGTTTATGGACATGGATATATAAAAAGTGGTGGAAGTGTCTAGCGAAAACAACACCAATATTTTTTAATACCAAAGAAGCAAGAATGCAAATCATTTGCTAATTATAGACCCATATCTCTTTGCAGTACTATTTAAAAAATCATATCCAAGGTAATAGAAAATAGGATTAAAATTCTACTAGCAAAACTTTCTCTTAAGAAAAAAGTGGCTTCATTCTAAGAAGGAATATCACAGACGACATCATAATTTCCCATGAGGTAATTCATTTTGTCAAAATAAACTCAATCTAAAAAGCATGATCTTGAAATTGGACATTAGCAAGGAGTATGATAGAGTGAGGTGGAGATTCCTACTAAAAATTATGGAGAGATTTGGGTTTGGTGTAAAGTGGATTAACTATGTATATGACCATCTCTACACCAAGATATTCAGTTGTAATCAACAGCTCAGTTTGTAGTTTATTCAAGGGGGTAAGAGGTTTAAAGCAAGGAGACCATTTGTCTCCTTTCCTCTTTGTCATTATAGTAGATTTTATCAACCGAAAAATAGCACACAAAGTATTAGTAGGTCAATGGAAATGAATCAAAATATTACATACAATCCATGCAATATTGTACCAACTATTCATTGATGGCACCCTCCTATATGGTTCATCATCGATGGCTGAAGTAAAATTAATCAATGAAAAAAATATGTTGAATGCTCTAGATAACTAATAAACACGGAAAAATAATGAATCTTTTATGTTTTATGTTCAAAACCAACAAAGAAATGCAATGAAGAATTGGAAATAAATTAGGCTTTATGATTGACGAATTACTGACCACCTATCTTTCCATACGATTGTTTGGAGGGGTGACTAAAACTAGCCTATGGGAGAGTATAGTAAACAAATGTATAAGACAAAATCCTAGAAGGGACATTGGCGTACACTGGAAAGGAAAATTACCATATTAAAAATGGTTATTTCCACCATACCTATATGTATGGTATCCTACATCGAGTTACCAAAAAAAACAACCAAAGAAATTGACAAACATACAAAGGAGATTCCTATGAGAAGGGTCAAATGACACTAAAACAATTCCTCTGATTGTATGGGACAATATCAAAAATAACAAAGCTATCGAAGGTGCAACTATTAGGGACACTTTAAAGCAGAATATAGCCTTGGCAAAAAAACTGTCATGGATGCCATACAAGAACCCTAATGCACAATGGTCAAAAATATGTAGATTGTGAAGATCCCAAAAGAATATTGATAATTGCCCATCCTCCCAAAGGATCACAAATATGGAACTTTATATTAAAATGCAAAGAAATTGTTACCGAGCACCTCACATGGAAGATAAACAACGAGAGGGAGGCATCATTTTGGTATGACTCATGGAGCAGTTCATTTCGCTTGCAAACATCTCAGAGATAGAAGATGCCATACACCCTGTGGAAAACATTTATGGAGATAAGGCGATTGATTATATCATCGATCCCAAGATAAAACGCAACATTGAAGTAAGATGTAAGGATTTGAATTTTCTTAACGATCCTTTGACAGTTGTCATAAACAAAGAATTAACTAATCACCAGATTCTACTCATGGATAGAAATGATGAAATCCTTTGGTATGCTGCCAAAACGGGTAATTTCTCAACATGATTGGGATACAAAATAAGAAACAAGGATCTTAATGCTGCACCATGGCCCAAGGAGCTCTACTGGGGCACCAACGTCCTCCCCGCCAAGGCTAGTTCCTTTTCTTGGAAAACACTCCACAAATGTATCTTAACTAGGGATAGACTAAAAAAATAGGCATATTAGGCCCCTATCAATGTTTAAATTGCAAAATAAGAAAAGAGACAACGAACCATTTTATCTTACAGTACAAAATGCCCCAAGAGTTTTGGTATATCTTTTTCAACAAACTTGGCTAGACTAGTCCATTGTCGAATACAATTGAAGATCTGGCCAAGATATAATAAGGGATCCCTATGGGTTGGGCTATGGATCAAGGTGATAGCAATGATTATGGGGTAGTTATGGAAATAACGAAATGTTAGGATCTTTAAAGAATAGGAATTCCATCAATGGATCTTTGGTCTACTGGTAAAGTTGCAAGGTTCTAAATAAGCCCACCAGAGATCAAGTCTTGCTGAGTGCAAAGGCTCCGACACCGAAAAAAGGGATGAGGCCGGGATCGTGCCCCAGGTGAATTTGGCGGAATGGATACCCCTCAGTCCTTGGCTCTTAGCCGAAGAGGTTCAGCCCAAGAAGGCCTGTTCTCCCATATCAAGTAGCTACAAATAATTTGTGGATGACCTCCATCAAAAAAAACAAAAAGAAGAATTCCCATGCTCGATGATCATAAACAAAATTGAATTGAGAATTTTTGAACATAAAAATGTGAAAGAAAAATCACAAGTATTTTTTGATATGGGACCACAAGACTCAAAGCCAATGAACATGTATATGTAAGCCAACTAAATGTTCCAATATAGCACTATCCAACCATTCTAGTGTAAAATGGACACTTCCCCAAGTGAAAAATTAAAGTTAAACTTTGATGGTACTTCAAAGGGCAATCTCAGAGCATATGGGGTTAGATTCATAGTGAGGAACAAAATAGGAAATTTTGTATTGGTGGGGTCTGTTAAGCTTCTCGAAGGAATACAAACGATGAAAAGTTCTCTGCATTATTCAAAGTATTAAAGTTACGCAATAACAACTTGAATACCATAAATATCGAGGGAGAATCGACTGTTGTTATAAATGTGATCAAAATACGAAAAACAACGAGTTGGAAGAATACAATGTGGATAGAGAAGATCAACATGTACTTGGACACAATCGACAACTACACACTGAGGAACATTTATAGATAGGAAATTAATGTTGCAGACTACCTTTCGAACCATACGATCAAACATGAAGAAGCAATCATGTGACAGGATGTTGAAGACTAGCCCAATTTTTCGACATTCAATCTGAGGTTGCAGAGACCACAATTAGAGCCATTATAGGGGATAAGTACCTGGCCCACACCCATGTACATAATATAGAAATCATGGAGCGATTTTCTCTATAACATTGTGGGCACCTCTAGTAACTTCAAGTGGCATGACTAGGATATCAATAAGTATGTAATACCAGAATACAAGGCCAACGTAGCAAAAGCATTATCTAAACTAAGCCATGATCTAAAAGAAGGCCTGGTTGGGGATGCAATATTCATCTCGGTGGTTATCTTTTGTTAGTTACTTGACACTTTTTTTAAAAATGTAGGTTCTCTCTATTTTCATTTTCTGAGGATTTTTTTAAGGAATTTGACATTATTTCTAGGAATTGTAATGGGTAGGGATTTTTGAGTCTCAAAAATGAATTTTAGTCATCAAGGATCATGTTTGTATTCCTAAAAGTTGGGCTTAGATAATTTGAATTTTTAATTTCTAAGCTTTATCTATAAAATTATAATATATATTATGTAAGCAATTGTAGAAACCTTGGGAAAGAATCCTTAATTTTAAATATTTGGGAGGAGTTACTAAGGAGGATATTCCATGAATGGGATTGGTAGGGAAAGGATCTATGGTTTGGAACACTATTATGAAGGGGGCTTACATTGTTATGGAAGGTCTATTCTAGATTGTCAATAAAGGTGATAGAGCTCTTGTTTGGATTTATTCTTAAGATCTTCATCTATCAATCATCTCATCCTTCCCCTATCTCTATCTCTTAAGTGAAAATATAAGGGTATAGGGTGGTCAAAAGTAGTATATTTTAAGAACTCTCTATCTAGATAGTTCACATAAATATTAGTGAAAAGGCCATAGTAGTTGGCCAAGAGAGAAAATGTTTGAAGCCTAGGCTACCTGTATGTCCATATTTATTGATCAACCTTATTACTCCTTAGAGGGGACATATATTCTTGTGTAGGGTCATGAATATAAAGGAGAATATTTATTTTCTCTTGGTTATTATAATTTAGAGCATAAGAAAGGTGTGAGTAGATATATTCCTCAATAGAAAAAAGTTTAGAATAAATTCAATTGGTCTAAGTGTAATCCATTTATTTGGTTAGTGTGTCAAAATAAATTCCTCACCTAGGATAATATTAGAAAGATGGGATTTCAAGGTCCTTCTAAATTCTTTTTGTGTGGTATTAGTGAAGAAAGTATAACTCACCTCTTCTTTTAGTTCCCCTTCTCCATTATGGATACTGGTGGAAGAGATAAAATTGACCTCTCATTTAGGTCACCTCTTTATCTAACTTTTGAGATATCATTAGTCATCCTCTAACATCATTGTATTTTCTAGTTGTTTTATGGTATCTTGGCATTATATTTATTCTTAAATAGATTTGGTTAGATGGAACTATTAGATTTTATGAAGAGAATCATAGTATTAATATGTAGGTATATAATAAAATATCAAGAATTCAATCAAGGAAAATATTAAGGTTAAATTATCCTCTGAGTAAATTATTTCCTCTTCTAATTCTCATCTTTCAAGTCTCCTATATCTTTACCCCTCAACTACTCATCAAAACTAGTCTAGATTTAGATTGAAAATTTTACAAAGTAAATATGATTGGAAGTGGTCCCCTTGTCCTCTAGATTTCTTCAAAATTTATACTAATGGATTCTCATGAATAAATCTAGGTCCTACTAGGATCGGGGGTTTGGATGACATAGTGACTTTTTAGGTCACTTCTTTTTCACTACCTGTATAGGTTGTTGCACTAATAATCAAATGGAGGCCCATACCATTCATGTGTCACTTGAGAAATATTATTATCTAGGCTGGAAGAAGGTTATTTGTGAAATGGGTTCTATGATTCTAGTTTCCATCTTGAATAAGGGAAAGGTGCATGAGTCTTCCTAGAGTTTGACTTCTCTTGTTGAGTAGATTCTCTATTTCACTCCACATTTTGATTCTAGTTAATTTATCCATATTCCTAGGGAATGGAATGTTGTGAATTTCTTGGCTAAATTGGCATCTAAAGTTGATTGCAATTGGAATATCATTTATTGGGGATATTTTCCTTTGAATAAATTTAGACAACTTCATCAACTTATTCATTATGATTGATCTTAGGGATGAAATGAAAAAATAGGAACCTTGGGTCTACTAAGTAAACCTAGGATTGGAATGGTTAGGATTGTGTGTGGGGTATTTTCCTATGTTTCATTAAGATGGAGATTAACAAGGTGAATAGATTAACTTCCAACCATGAAGGTGAGACAATCAAACCTGAATCTTCGTCCTATTATGGATTAGAATGATTTGGAATTGGTTTGCAATGATTGACCTAATTAAGCTATATGACCTTTAATATGAAAAATACAAGATCTTGACAATGCAAAAAATGAAACAATGGTTTACAAGCAGATATGGGAAGTGCAAAGGACTGTGTACTTGTCATAAAAAAATATAGTTTTGGGATGCATAAGATGAATCAATCGCCCAAGGGTGTATGGGTCTTTGTAGGGGTGTCCTGCACTACTTTTGGGATCCTCTAGTAACAAATCCGAGCTTCTAATTTTTGGTTGCAAAGTTATAGAATACTGTTGAATAATTTTGTAGGTGAGTTTCTCTGAGTTGAAAAGCTGTAGGGCTTCAAATAGAGCAATGAGTAAATTGTCTTCAATATTTCTTCAATCCTCTTCAAACCTAAGATCTGTACATTCACAAAGAGAAGAGATGTGCCATTTAGGGGCTTTCCTCGATCAAACTTCGTGCAAGTGTTTCCATTTCCTCAATGGAAAAGCCAATGATAAAATGATAATGGATATGAAGGAATTATGATATCACAAAGTGTTGCAACTCACCACCATTTATTGGCTTCCTTGAAGGATTGAATTCATGCACATTACTTCAAGGTCTTGGATCTTGCTTTCTTGATTGGTTGATTTCTTTGGAGATTTACAAAAGTGTTAGCCTTCACAAAATAATGGTAACATGAACACACATAAACTTACATAATATTTGACATGATATTAGGATCTTGAATTGCTGCAATAAAGCTCTGAAATGTTGTTCTTGACTCCCTCTTGAATGATCTTTACAATAGTTTTTTCTCATGAACACCTTTTATTTCTTGTTAGATTTCAAATGATGCAATAACTAGGTATTTCTAGGTATCTCTCTAATTTCTCGAGAATTAAATTCTATAGACGACATTTGAAATTTGAAATTTGAATGTTAAAATGGCCACTCCAACATGTCCAAAATTGGTCCTTGACAGAATAAGGGGACCCATACGCCCTAGGGTGAATGGGTCGTGGCCCTATTCTCCAGGACATTAAGTGTTAGAGGTAGAATATTAATTGGATGCATTTGTTCAATGCTTGTAATTTCTCGAAAAGTGGTACAAATGAGTTATAGAATGCATAATTTAGGAAATTAGGGACTCAATTAGGCTCAATAATTTAGGGGTGATAAAACATAGTGTGAAATTGTCAAGGGTGATGATTTATGATGCTATATTTAGGCCCCACTTTAGTGAGAGTATGAACTTACACTCAGACTCACACTAAAGTAGAAAATCTATGTCAAGAGAGGCCTGATTGTCCAAATGTTGAAGAGATAGGATGACTAAGGATCTAGGGAGGTGATTGTAGGGAAAGCCAACATAAGCACAAAAGGAACACACATATGTATAAAATGTAGTAAGATAACATACACAAACATATAATGTCAACATGAAATACAAAAGGAGGGTATGGACTAATAAGCTATGTCATTCTTGGATCCACACCAAAGGTGTTCATGAATCACACAATAGTAAAGTCTGCTATTTTATAGGTGAATCACAATAGGAAAGAACATGGGCTAGTGAAGTTTGATATTCTCTAGGTGAGCCCCTAGGACAAGATAGAAAAATCAGAAACACACTAGGTCTAGTGGGGACCACTTTTCACTAGGTGTGTATACATGAAAACCATACCATGAGTTATACTCTTGATAACTCCGATAAGGTGCTACAAAATGGTCAAAATGATATGCCAATGCAACACTAAGTTCAACGCCTTTGAATGAAGTGAAGCAAAGAAATGCCAATATCAACACCCCACTAAGTAAAATGCCTCTGTACAAAGTGAATAAAATAATGCCAATGTATGCCCCCACTTTAAAGAAATTGAAAAGAACCATGTTGTGTGAAATTACTTTAAATTAGAAAATGATAAATTCCATGTGATAAGAAGTCACAAGAGCTTATTTGGAAATCCCTATGCCAATGATATGTTTTCAAATATAGCTACATCATGATAAGGGGTTTCCCCCAAATGTAATGCAACAAACAACATAGAATATGAACACATAAGGGATTGATGGATCCTAGGTTAGTATACATATTTTCTATAGTAATGTAATAGAGCTTGGAACTAACTTCATTCTCCAAATACTCATGGAACAATGAACACAATGGAGGAATGACACATAGAGAGAGAAGACAATAAAATTTTGGGCCAACATGGAGGAGACCTAAATGTCTCAACACCTTGCATCATCTCCAAAAGGAAAATACAAGACAAAAGTAAAAGAAAAAGTTTACGACATATAGAAGAATGAATATACAAATAGAAGAATATCATGATAGGTTTATTTCCTTTGTATCATTGTGCCAATAGAGCAACAAGGGTCATCTAAATGAAACTCACAAACACAAAGAAATGCCAAGAAACACAACATGGGAGATCACATCATGTACAGGAAAACACAAAGAGCACATGAAACAAATATAAATGAGTATTGCAAATGCGAACCAACCTAAAGCAGTTCGTCTACATCCCAATCTTTCTCATCATATAGGGAAGGTGAACAACTAACTAAGGGAATACCACAAGTGCCTTACTAGAAGCATCTCTAGGTTCAACGCATGGTGGGTCACTCTCATGAGGAGGATCATCACAGTTTCCCCCATCTAAATTCATCCTCTTTGAAAACAACTCATTAAGCTCATTATGGACTTGTTCATCAATTTTAACAATTTCATCTTCATCAACCAATAAAATCACAATCCAGGAGATTTTATGATAATTTTTATTGTATGTGTTGGAGTATACAACCACTAAGAGGGGGGAGTGAATCAATGGTCTAATCATAAATTAAATTTCAATACTTACTTACTTGTCTTATGCAAAGCAACCCATTGAAAACACTTCTAATATTATAGATACTGACTATTGAGAGAATAACAATAACATGCAAATTAGAACATAATAATTGAACCGAGATATCCAATCAAGTAAAAAATAACAACCCACAAAGAGAAGACATAACACCAGGTTTATGAGTGGAAAATACTAAAAGGGTGAAAAACCACTCTGAAAATAGGCTCCATTAGGCTTCACTAGCCAAAAAATTATAGGTTACAAGTTGTGTGCCTCACTAGCTAAACAACAAGCCTCATTGGCTACAATATGCCTCATGAGAAAATTACACAAGCCTCACTAGTTGATTCCCATGCCTCACTAGAAAAACTCATTGACACTCTTCAAAAGAAAAATAAAAGGTTACAAAGGGTTACCTTGTTTGACTCCAAATCACTACTCAAAAAAAGTTTCAACATAGATTATCAAAGCCTTTTAACATCATTCTCACATACAACCATCTCACATATAACAATTATGTCTTCAAGCTCTGAAAAAACCAATATCCTGACAAACTCAATATCCTGAACTTTAAATCTGCTTTGTCAAAACTCTATCAAAGCTTATCACAACATATCTCAGCAATATGAAAATACAATTCATTCTAATTCATTTAATTTTTCTGCAATCACCTTGCCTTGTTTATGAAATTTTTATCACCTTGAATACCTAAAAGATCAATCACCTTGATTTATTCATGTTGTATTCATCTTTGATTTTCATATATCAGTCAAGAACATTCATCTCATACTCACAAATCTTTGTTTGTCATATTTCACCAATCATTATGCTTTGTTCACTTCATACTTCAGCAATCATCAGTCAAGAACTTTTTATAAAAGGTTGCATTCATGCTCATCCCATTCTCAAACTCTAAATTGAATATGTTGAATTCCAAAAAGAACCTTTCTAAAATCCAAAAAAAATCTCTCCCTTCACATAACATCAGCACTCACTTATACTCCATGCAAAATCTAAAAAATACTTTCAAATTGGCACCAATAGTGTTTATCCATCCACCTCTTCAACTTCAAGTAATTGAAGGAAAAAAATAAATTGATAGTCAGTCTCTCGTCAAAAAAGAAACCTCAAAGAATAACTATTGGGAAATTTAAATCTAGGCCTTTGGATTTTAAACTGCCGCCAACCAACCTTTGAATCATGACTGTTGATTTACATTCAAAATTTATAAGAAAAGACTTTAACCTACCTGAGTGGTTAGCACATAAAGAAGGACTAGTTTATGAATGTTTTAAAACCCCTTAAACAGGTCACTTAAAAATATTAACTTACAACACCAAGTCACTGAGCATTTAGACCAAAAAGCAAAATTTCTAAACACTTTTACATAAAGACCTAGATTTTATGGTTTTAAACTCTTGACAATTATAACTAAAAACCCTTAATTATGCTAAATATTGTGCCCTTAATCAACAAACTAAACTTTCTCCCAAGATTGTTCATGATCTCTACTGACTAACATATGCCCTTGATGCTAAATGTTGTGCCATTGATAACATTATTTTGACTTGAAGCACCAAATTACCTATCAACCAATTCCAATAAAAGTAAGTCATCAAACTTGAATGTCTTGCATCACAATGACAAAAAATATCAATACTCTTTGTAAAAACCATGGAGAATATCAAGAGTTGAATGTAAATGAACAAACCATCATGCCAATGCCAAACCATAAATTACAAAGCTTCATGCAACAACCTTTGACATCAATGAAAAACCATCAATGTTAATGCAACAAACTCCCCCTTTGGCATTGATGTCAACATCTTACAACTTTGCACTTTATTGCTCCCCCTTTGACAACAATGACAAAGGATCCCATGAAAAGAAACAAGAGAAAACTATCACTTAATACTAAATATGTAGAACATTCAATGTGTGCAACCATTTCACCAAATATAACAAGGAAAGAAGAATATGGAATACCCAAAAAAACTTCCCCAAGAACAATGTACCCCTGGTACCATACTCCTATAATTGATAAAGTGAACATTAAAATCATGACACAACATCACTAAAATCAAAAACACTCACAAACCACTACAAACAACTATAGAGCACTATTATCAAGAAAATGACACTATCTCCAAGCCATCAACAATCAAATATCACTAAGATCAAGATACTTGTGCAAGTACAAAGAGAACATTGAATACCATCTCTCAAACTATTACCAAGCCCATTGTCCAAGCAATTGCAACAAGTAATCTAAGAAGAAGGAACATCATTATCACCGTTATAACACCATATAATTGTTCAAGATCATATTTCACTGTTTAAGATGCATATTACACTCTCATGCCATATTTTTCACATCATCACTTTATATGAATTGCATATTTTTACATACTCAAGCAAAGATGAGAAACATTACTGAGATACAGATAAGGAGTGATAAGTAGTGAGAGAAATTCACCAAGATGAAAACCATTATCATTTTATTGAGCATTATACTTAGCTCATTATACTTTTCATGTCAGAAAGAAGGACTGTTATCATGGTCATTGTATTGTTACCTCATCAAAGGATTACATAACCACTCAAGCACTATGAAAAATAGATCGAGAACAACAAAATAGAGCTTGTAAAAGGACCAAGATGTATAATACCTATCCATTGGTACCTTCTATGGATGTTATACTATGAAGAGATTTAGAGTAAACTAAGATGAACATCACCTATCTCATGGCTCTGTAAATTTACTTTGTAATCACTACTATTACAAACTATTGTGAGAAGCAAATAAATTGAATATGCCAATATCCATTATGTATTCAATAAGAAAGGTAAATGAGTGTTCAACATGTCACTTCATTGTGCACTCATTATATTGAACTATTACAAGTATAAAGCATATTTAAAAGCACTCCACTATCAAGAAAATTTGAACAAATTCACTTGAAGCACCACCAATAATGCAATATCGTGGAGCAAGCATGAAATACCTTGAAAGAGGCATAAAACATATTCAAGAAAGTATGAAATACAACACACTTCCATATGCATGACAAAAGATGGCAATAATTTATGCACCAACTAACAACCCTTGACCATGCATATCATAGTAAAAAAGATGGCATGCATATCATTATCCTCGTAATCACTAGTTGCCACCTACCCACATACTATTCATTGAGAAAATGTAAGAGAATATCACTATCACTGGTAGACACATCACCCAAACCATTATCAACATTAAAGCATATCAGTAACACCATATACAAGAATAATTCCTCAAGATACAACCATAAAGCATAAATAATTGTATATCGGGCCACTATAGACTTGCAACAATAGCACTAACAATTTGTCAAGAAACGTTTTTGGTATATTCCAAACAGTCCATATAAACACTGGAAATACCTTCATACCTTCCATGAAATATAAGAGCTTTCATACATTCTACTGGAAATATTGTCAAGATGGTCAGGACAACCATGACAAACACCATTTCACAAAGTATTGTCATACTATCATAGTGGGTGCAAGCACTGCACAGAGGCATTGTCTGCAACAAGATAATTTCAAGGCATAACATGAAAGATTGTTACTGCAAATATCACTATCATATTATCACTACCCAAAGATTAGATCACTTACAAAGTATCCATGACACTTGAAAACTGCCATACAAAACAAAGATAGCTATGTGCATATCACTTCATTATGCAAGAAAATTAGGTATTCATTATTCCATTGTATTGTTCCAAAGAACATGCCTTTGCAAAGTTTATTTTTTCATAGATAATAAATTGACACAAATATTATTTCATTCACAAAGGTCATTCCATAGAAGCACTGACACTACTAGAGAAACACATTGTTGAAAACAAACATCAACCACTCCCCCTCGGATAAATAGGGACTATGACATAATACTGAAGTAGCTTTTTGACATTTTTGCACCAACAATATCAATACCATGAATATGACACCATGAATTCAATTTTTATTTACAACCTTTACAACCTCTTGGTTGCTGTCTATGGGGTTTGTATGATAAAAATATGAACATCTCCCCCTAACCAAATGCTTCTCTTTAAGAACTTATAGATGTCAGTTGTGCAATATGTACAAGCTTAGAATCTTTCTCCTCTTTCTCTTGTTTCCTCCTCCAAATTTTTATAGTGCCTATTTTCTTGTAATGACTAAAAGGTTACACCAAATTACTCTTGCAAAACAATGCGTTATGTCCCAACTTATGACATTTATCTTCATATAATCTTGTAACCAACATGAGGAACAAAATAATTATAACCTCTTAACAATCCAAGACCATCATTTTTTACTTTTGTCCCACAAAACCCTATTATATGACCTAGGTGATTACATTTATAACATAGAATATTACTTCTTACATTTGACCACTCAAGAATGCTTATTCCATCCATTTTTTCTTGCATGCATCCAACACTCTTTTTCTCTATGACCAAATTCATGACATGAATAGCAATAACCATGAAAATAATTTTCAAACCTAGACATAGGATGTTGTCCTGAATGAAGAGAATTTTTCAACTTGTTCTTGTTGGCTTGTGCAGGAACACTTTCTATTGTATTCTTCTTGTCTTTAGCCTTAAAAGTAGCAAAATGATAGTTTAGGTCTATTTTCTTCCTTGGAGTTTCCCTAACCTTAGAGCACTACCCTTTTTCAAAGCCCAAACCGATAATATCCTTGTGACCTTTTTTTAAACCTGTGATATTTTCTAACTTATCATTGTTGTCACACATATCTAGTTTTTCCTTTAAGGCTACAACTCCTGCCTCTAAAGAATAACACTTCTTTCATGTGGTGTCTAACTCCATTTTGGTGAATTCTACAATTCTCTTGTTCTCTTCAAGATGAATTTTTAGATCTGCAACTAATTTTTTTGATTCCAGTATGTTCATGTTTCACCTCTTGTTTTAGTTCCATTTTTTGTTTTGGTGTAGGTTGTAATTGAGTTGTTTCTATAGGCGTTGGATTATCATGCATTTTTTTATTCTTTTCTTCCAATTCATGAGCAATAGCACTACACATATGCCTACAGTCTTTAGCATTTTTACTTCTTCTTGCATGGTTTTCAATTTGTGATGGGGTAGGATCGGGTTTCTCGACCATTGGTTTATTTTATTCCCTTAAGGGAGGAACTGAAGGAGCTAGTGGGGGCTGGAAAACCACTGTCTCTTTAGGTCTACACACTTGTTTTATCTTTGGAGGGACAAAAGGAATCATTTGATTATCTCTTGGTCTTTTATATGATATGAGTGGAGGAACTATGACATACTTACCTTGGTTACTTGGAAGGGTATTTGCTTGGGGCATAGGTTCATCCAAAACTAGTGGTGGAGGAGGAATAACCATGGTCTTGTCATTTTTAGGTATATTGGTAAGAGATAACTTTTTTATATGATTTTCCTTAAACTTTTGGTATGATTAAAAAAAACCTCCTCGTGAGGTTTAATAGGTTTCATAGGTTGAAGCCAAAATAAATCTAACAAAAAAAATTCCATGGGAAGACAAAGGATTAAACCTACTATGATGCACCATAAATATCTCATTTTCAAAGGGGAAATTTATGCACTTGTGAATAACCAACGAGACAACATTGATGGAGCATATCCATGGATATCCTAGCTTCACACAAAATATTTCTAATGCCAGGATGATGGATAATGATACATCTAATTGTTTTGGTCCAACTTTAAGAGGAAGAGTGATCAAACCTATCATAGGGAGAGAAAAATCGCCATGATTTTTCAACCATGCTTTTTATTTTTCATAAGATTCTTGATAAATTTCATGCACAAACAATAATTCCTCAGTGATCACATTCTCTACACACACATGACCAATGAGTATTCCTTTTACATGTTTATCATCAATATGGCCGACAATGTAGAGAGGGCCAACATGTGTATGTATAGGTGCATGACTATGGGTGAAAGCAATGTTGGGTAACATAATGGCTTGGCCCTTATGAGGTTAAACATATATTAAAGAAACCACATTCTATATACTTCCTTCTCATTTTTATTTTCATTCTCATCATCATGCATATCATCACTCATATCATTAGTCTTATCAATATTCATCTCATCATTCTTAACATCACAAGCTTGCTTAGAGTTGGATGAATGGTTTGGAATTGGATTGGTAAAAAATTGCAAGTTTTGGTTAGGCGGGGCAATAGGCTTATCCACTTTATCATTAGGACCACCCAACTGGATGTGATTAGAATTGATGAGGTCTTGAACTTAATTTTTTAGATGCATGCATCGTTTTGTATCATGTCCACTTGTGTGATGATATTGGCAAAAGGAATTTCAATTTTAACTTGGAGGTAAAGGTTTGGTTGTGTCCACATGTCTAATAGGAGGCAATCATATTAAGTTCTTACTCAAAATGTACAATATGATCGAATGGAGGGTGTCAGGTACTTGGGTAAATTATCTATCTTTTAGTCTAAATTCGTATGGGGTTGAACTAACAACAACTTGAGGTTTGATGTGGCTGGTTGTTTGAGGTGTATGAAACTTGATAAATTTCTTGTTTTTTCTTGAATGGTTGATAGATGTTTTGAGGTACAGATTCAAACTTCTCAAGAGGAGTTGATGAAGATATCTCATGTTGACTCACTAAATTTTGATAATCATGAAGGGTCATACACAAATGTATAAATGATGGAAATTTCATTAATAAGATTATGTCCCTTATATCAGGTTGCAAATTTTCAATGAACACTCTTTGGACATCTGCATCAGGAAGAGTAAGATTAATCTATGAATAAAGCAACTAATAGTGACCTATGAAATCTATGAACTTTTTGTTTTTATTTTGTATGCATCATATTAAATTAGTTAGTCTAATATTAGGACAAAAGTTTATATGGAAATCATTGAGGAATGCATCAACAAGTTCATTAAATGAGGGGATTGAATTATTCAACAATGAACAAAACCATTTCAAAGCCATGTCTTTCAATGACCTAGGAAAGAGTTTAGCCAAAAGCTTATCCTCAAAGATGAAGTCACTACACAAGGTTGTATATGTCGATATATGATTTCTAGGGTCTCTTTTACCATTATACTTGTCAAACTGAGGTATCTCTATGTTTTTTGGGATTGGCATTTTGAAGATTTCAAGCGATAATGGGCTTCTTTTGAAATATTGTGAAGGTTTTCCATTTTGGTTTTGGCTCAAGGTTGAGATTTGTTGTTGGAGTGAGGTTACATTTTGTAAAATTTGGTTAATGATAGAATCATTAGTTGACATTTTTTGAGAATGTGGTGAATTTTGTGGAAGTGTGGAAGTGTGTATGTGATTGGTGGACTACTATATTACAAATTTATGAGGGGATGAAACTTGAGGTGTGACATGTGAAGATCAAAAACCATAAGTATTTCTAGTGGAAAGGCCTAATGTTCATGGGGTTATACCAATGATTTGTTGTACCATTAAGGCAACATTTGGATTTGTTTATGTAGGGATAAAGGCTATGGTTGTAGGGAGGGAGACTTGACTTTGAGTGTATCCCAAATATTGAGTGCAACTAGCCATTGTAGGTACAGTAGCATCAACTATATGGGCTAGGCTACGCAAAAACTCTAATCCTTGATCATTATTAATCAATTTCCTCATGTTATCTATTATAGGGACTGTTGTACTAGTGAAGTATTCATTTCTCACAAAGTAAGTCTTTCTAAATCCTTGTCTTTTTTTTTAATTTGTGCTCGGGAACATAAGGATGTTGCAAGGTGTGTGCCCTTGGTCTCCTTGTGTTGTGCAACACAATGCTTGAGCTTCATGACATGGTTTAACTACCTCTCGTGGATCTTGGATCTTGTATAAATCTAGCAGTTGAATCTTGGATCTTGTATAAATCTAGCAATTGAATAAATAGGTCGATATTTTGGTGCAATGAAAATTCTTTGTAACAATTGGTATTAGAGTTAAGGTCATAGGTTCAAACCCCTCGTTTGCGTTGCAGGGAATTTTTGCAAGGTCTATGTCCTTGGTATCCTTATGTTTTGCAACATGGCACTCAAGCTTCGTGACATTTTTTAACCACCTCTTGTGGATCTTGGATCTTGTATAAATCTAGTGGTTGTATCGAGCTTTAATAGGTTGATCTTTTGGTCCATAGACAATCATATTTACAACAAAGAAATCATAGTCTTAAAGTTTGTAAAAATGGGTGATTGTAAGGTTGCCATTAGTATGGTAGCTTCAGGGATAGAGTCCAAAATGGGTTGAGTATTAAAAAAATGTGCATGAAAGAGTTGGAAGACTCAATATCCACAATGGATGTAACAACAAATTGGGATGTCATAAGTCTAGAACCATCTCTCTAAAGTATTGGAAATAGGACATCAGGTTGTGAAGCTCATACGAGTTTCAAAACATTGTGTACCCAAGATGAACACTAAACAAATAAATAAACATAATAAAATAGTCAAAAACAAGAATCAAATAGAAAAAAAAGACAAAGGATATCATAGTGTAGGTTTGTGCAAAAATTGGCTCAACCAATAGCAAGAGGATAGAGGCGCACAAGGGTGTCCATATCTTGTGCAAGTTTTTTCACATATTCAAAAGATGACTATGTGTGAATTTTCTTAAGGATTCTAGGTTTGGTTGCAAATAGTTTAAATGGTGATTATTTTTCTAGAATTTTATTATTTCATGCCAATGTGAGTGTATAACAATATGTGAACAATAAATGATAAATTTGAATACAAGTTTTTGATCTAAAATACACAAACTAACTGATTTTAAGATGCCTAAATCTGAGAATGATGATTTTGATGCAATTCTAAATCAAAACAATGCAATGTTTTTCACTTTTTATCACTTTTTGGTCTTAATGAAAGATTCCTAAACGAATGCAATTAGGAATCTCAAAATAAAGTTCTACAAGTAGAAACAAATTGAATACATAGAGACATGCAAGTGTGAAAAAGGTTGTTAATTCAAGTGTACAAGGACAAGGGTGCCCAAGGGCGTCTGAGTCCTCGATAGGAGTTCTAAAAATTCAAAATTTGATTTTTAATTATATTGTCTAAAGGTTCTACTTTTGTGTACAAACAGGTCTGTAGCTGAGTATTGTTCTAGAATTTTCTCAATTTAAGACAATGTGATACAAATGATTGCAATTTTCAATGTAGATATGATCTAGGTGACTGAGATGAACCCTAATGCAACCTATGATACAAAATGATATGTAATTTTTTGAATTTTTAAACTTTTATGATGCCAAAATAAAACCCTAAATGAGAAATGTAAAGCACTGCAATGTAAAACTTAGATATAAGATGCAATTTTAGAAGATATGTAATGTTAATAGGTTAAGTTCACCAAAATGAAATAAAGAAAAATAGGAACCTTAGGTCTACTATGTAAACCTAGGATTGGAATGGTTAAGATTGTGTGTGGGATATTTTCCTGTGTTTCATTAAGATGGAGATTAATAAGGTGAATAGATTGAATTTCAACCATAAAAGTGAGCCAATCAGAAGTGAACCGTCATAGTATTAAGGATTAGAATGATTTGGAATTGATTTACAATGATTAACCTAATTAAGCTATATGACCTAATATGAAAAATACAAGATCCTGACAATGCACATACTGAAACAATGGTTTGCAGGAAGATTTGGAAAGTGCAGAAGACTGTGTAACTATCATAAAAATTTGGGTCTAGGATGCATAGGGGACTCAATCTCCCATGGTTGTATGGGTTTTTGTAAGGGTTTCCTGCTCTATTTTGTGATCCTTTAAAAACAGATATGAGCTTTTTTTTTTCGGTTGCAAAGTTGTTGGAATGTTGTTGGATAATTTTGTAGGTGAGTTTCCATGAGTTGACAATATGTAGGTCTTCAAATGCAGCAATGAAAAATTTATCTTCAATACTTCTTCAATCCTCTTCAAACCTAAGATCTGCATATTCACAAAGAGAAGAGATGTGCCATTTAGGGGCTTGCCTCAGTCAAACCACGTGTAATTTTTTCCACTTCCACAATGGAAATTTCAATGATAAAATGATAATGGATAGGAAGGAATAATGAAATCACAAAGTGTTGCAACTCACCACCCTTTAGTGGCTTCCTTAAAGGGTTGAAGTCATGCACATCACTTCAAGGCCTTGGATCTTGCTGCTTGATTGCTTGAATACTTTAGAGACCTACAAAAGTGTTAGCCTTCACAAAACAATGGTAACATGAACACACATAAACTTGCATAAGATTTGACATGATCTTAGGATCTTGAATTGTTGCAATAAAGCTTTGAAATGTTTCTCTTGACTTGCTCTTGAATGATCTTAAAAATATTTTTTCTCATGAACGCTTGTTATTTCCTATTAGATTTCAAATGATGCAATAACTAGGTATTTATAAGCATTTCTCTAATTTCCCAAGAATTAAATCCCAATAGCTGATATTTTAAATTTGAAATTTGAATGTTAAAATGGCCACTCTGCCATGTCTAGAATTGGTCCCCGACAAAATACGGGGACCCATACGTCCTGGGGAGAATGGATCTCGGCCTTATTATCTAGGATATTAAGTGTCAAGGGTAGAATATTAATTGGATTCATTTATTCAATGCTTGCAATTTCTTGGAAAAGTGGTACACATGAGCTATATAATTTACATAATTTAAGAAATTAGGAACTCAATTAGGCTTGATAATTTAGGGGGGACAAAACATAGTGTCAAAGTTTCAAGGGTGACAACTTTATGACACTACAAAGGAATAAATTTTTTTTGGATCACAAACTCTTCCATTTATCATGGTTTGTGGAATTATGGAAAAGCTTCTTGGGTTTTCCTTATTTTATCCTTGTTACTAACTTTAGCTTTTTTTTTTAAATGTTGTAACAAGTATTAGTCTCTCATTTAATAATATTTTATCTTCTTTATTTAAAAAAATATAAATATAACTTAGTAAAATAAAATCACTCATAATTAAATAAAATAATTGAAGACTAATAATTCTCAACATTTCTTAAATAAATATATTTAAAACATCTATGCTAGTTAAAATTTTCATTAACTTTTATAAGATAAATATTTTATAAAATTTGTATAATTAATAAATACATTATAGTAACTAACACAAATGTATGTTTCTTCCTCTCATTATTTTTTATTAAAAATTAAAATTAAAATTCATAAAACTTTGTATCATTTACCTTTTTACTTCTTGTATAAAAACTAAGAATATAAATCAACATTTATTTTATTGAATTTATTATATATTTTATAAAATAATTAAATATATATAATGACATAATAATATGATTCAACTCAATTTGATTTTATTTATTTACATATTTTTATAAAAAAAAATATATTAACTTTTGGTATTACAATTTTTGGATGCAAAAAATACACATATTTGAAACTAAAAGTAAATGTGTTAATTTCATGGATCGTAAAATATTGATCTCTACTATACTAATTTTTCTTATAACAAAATTATAAAAAGCAATAATATTGAAGAGGATTTTGTGGAGTTGTTCAAGAGGAACTTAGCTCTGCTAGGGCTTGTGTCTTTTATAATGTCTTTCGCTATCCTTATGTCACTTTGAACATTCAATGTAGGAAAGGATTTAATATTTAATATTTATTAATACTTTTTTAGCTAGTCCTTTTTATGGCCTGAAACATATTCAACTAAATAGTTCATGTTGGTGTTGATATTTTGGTGGCCCTAAATAATGAGACCTCTAATAAAGCATCCATCATTTTTTTCCAAAGGTTTTTCATGAGGTAATCACTCTTATTCTCTAGTACATGTGGTTTTACCCATCTCTAAATTTGATAATAGATGTAAGTGGTTAGACAATTTTAATTTGATAGGGTATTTTTTTGGGATGAATCCCCCAAAAATCATGATTCAAGACTAGGTTAACAGAATTGGGGCTTACATGGGGTCAAGCTTGATGTTATTTAGAACCTTACTAAAGAGTTCTTTCTTTTTCACTTTATCGAAGCTAGTCATGTTGAGTCCATTTTAAAGAATGGACCATTCTATGTCCATGTGTTTATCTTAGTCTTTAAACCATCAATGTGTGATTTCACTATCTCAGATGAAAACATGATTCATATGCCAAATTTTTTAGTTCCTTGGTTTACCCCTTCCTTGTTGGAAATTTTTAACCATAATTGTTGCTTCCCTTAGGAAGGTTATATGTGTTGAGCTTGATAGGTTTTATCAAGATCATGCATATAAATGTGTCTTTGTTGAGATTGACTTGTCCAAGGATTTGAAAGAATATGTGCACATTCATATCAAACATATTTTACACGCCTAATTTGTGTTATACCTTCATCTTCTCAATACTTGCTTTTAATGCTAATTTATCGAGCATAAGATTAAGTATTTCCATATTGTGGACCAACAAGTCAAATCACCTCCATAGTCTATTAAGGTCCCTTCCTCAAATTTTGAGTAAATATGGACTAAGTTTCAAACCACAAAAAAGTGAATACCAACTATGGTGGTTCCCAAGATAATCCAAACCCACTTCATATCACTCAACTACCAAGGAGTAGCCAAGAGAAGTTTCAAACCCTTTTAAGTAGGGGAAAGAGATTATCCCACCTACTGATGAGCCTTCCTCTAGACCAATATTCTATGAAATTCCACAACTAATATCTATTTTATCTTCTCAATCAGAATCTCTTATGTATTCTTCCCCTTCTAAATATTTGTGATGTTTTTACAACTCACCTAGGAATTTGGAGGGAGATTATATTGCAAAAAATGACAAATTTTAATCCCTAACATCTAGTTGGGTAGTTTTTCATGAGAATATTTTATGTAAAATTGTTATTCTTCTCTATTGTAGAAATGGATTGATGATTTATTTCCTACTACCACTTGGTTCATGTATGGAGACTTTAATATGGTTGAGATGGTATATGATAAAGATGATACTTTTCCTTTATTCTATATAGCTATAGAAAGGGATTCATGTTATTATATGAATAATAAATTGGGGCTTTTTAATCTGAATAAGGTTTGCCACCATAATCATTTTCATTGATATACATGGAACATTTTTTTAGTTGGTCCTGATAGAGTCTTTAAATACCTAGATCATGCTATGATATCTATAGTCATTTTTCCCCTTTTCCAATAATTTATCACTCTTGATGGAGCCTCTACCAAATGTAAGTTTGTTAGACTATACTCCCATCAAGTTTAAAATTTAATGGAAAGTAAGTATAAATTAGAGCTATAAAACTCAATTTTGTAAATACTCATTTTCTAAGAAATTAGCCTTCACTAGTCTACATCATTCATGTATGAAAATTAGAAGCTTGGCCCACTCAACCAGCTAGATTTGATTTATTAGTAGAATATAGAAATTAATTTTTCTTCTTGTTTCCTTCACATCTATGGATAAGAGTTGGCCATGTTTTGGAATTATGCATACACAGCCACAACCACAAAGGTTTGTGGGGATATTGTAACTCTATAATTTTACCTCTTTTCCCTTTCTTTACAAGAATAGTTGAGCTTCACAATAAGAAGAAAATAATTGATAACCATTTGGTTAGAATCTCTCAAATTAAATCCAAACAACATTGGCTTAAGGTTGGTGATAGAGATTCAAACTACACTAGTTTTCCATACTTCACATGGCATCAAACAGATCAAATATGGATAGAATTTTTGTAAATAACTTGATATTCTCTAATTTTTTTCAAACATTATGAGAAAGTTTTTAAAACTCAAGAAAAAGTCTCTTGCATAAAAAATTTCCTTATAGAAGTGCCTCAATTTTATTATTTTGACTTTCCTCCACTTAACAATCCTTTTAAAATAAATTTATCTCCATTGTTGACCTCAAAGAAGTTATGAATACTATGGATAGTGAAAAGGCTATTAGTTGTGATGGATTATCTTGTGAATTTTATAAGGCCCTTTGGGAATGTGCTAGTAAGGACTTACACAAATTCTATCTTGAATCCTTCCATTCCAAATCATCAGGAAAATTTATTAACAAATGGAATACAAAATTTATATCTATGTTTGGATACCTAGAGGATATTTGTAAATAGAGCTCTTTTACCTTGCTCAATATTTTTCATAAGATAATTTCCAAAGCCTTGGCTCTGAATTTTTTCCATCTCCTTCCTCAAATTTTGAGGCTTGAGTAAACTAGTTTCATCAAATCTATACATATTTTGATAATATAAATGTAGTTTGGAAAGGTAAGGAATGGGCTAGATTCTCTCATTGGAAGGCTCTATTCCTCAAGATTGATTTTGCTAAGGATTATTACTATATTGAAATTCCTTTTATCTTTCCATATTACAAGCTTTAGGATTCGGGCCTTACTTCATTCAATTAGTTATCATGCTCTTTATAAACATGTATCTATTTGAACTACTATCAATGGTCAACAATCTAATGCCTTGAGTAGTTTTATCTCCATTTGAAAAGGTTGTCCCTTGGATTTAAGTTTTTATGTGTATGTCATCCTACTAGGCTAACCAAACCCTTCATATTATGAAAAACTATTTGTACATCCAAGGAGTTTTGTCATAAAAAAGAATTTAGAAAGCCTAGGAATCTATCAAACCTTATATTTTCTATGATGGTTATTATTCCATTATGGTCTTCCCATTAGTCAACAAAAAATTGGTGGTCCCCCATTTTACAAGTTCATGACCACCCTTTCATGATAATGTGTTGGGTTTGTGCCTAAACAATAGGAAAATGGTTTCTTTATAACTTAGGTCATAGAACACCAATTTTGTCCTATTATCATTTGAATATGTCCTAGGAGTCCTAATTGGATTGACTAACAACCTCACAAGGTGAGTCAATTCACAATGAGGAGGACCTAGGAGGGGGTTCTTTAAGCTCTTAGGGGTTCACCACCAAGCAAATGCTTGCAAAAGACAAATAAGCATTCAACCTACAAAATCAAGCAATACAAGCTAAATAATGAGATCAAATAATAAAATTAAGCTACACCAAAATAGGGTATGTGTACCTGGGAAGTCTAGAGATGAAATGAGGATTTTGGAAATGCAAAGAAGCTTCCGAAAAGTGCTATGGAGGACTAAGACACCCAAGATGGAATATTAGTCCCGTTGCTATTTTTCAGGGAAAATGCAAAGTTTTTGGATGCCGGAACATAATCTCGAAGAATCTCTAAAAAATAACCTATGGAGGACTAAGATGCCATAGGTGGTGTATTAGTCTCATTTTGAATTTCTAAAATCTTCGAATGTGGTCCTAAGCTTCAAGTTCTGCACTTGCTTCTTCTTGAATCTCTGACTCTAAAACTTCCAAATTTGGCCTATAGGTGAGTTTCTGTGAAGATGACAACTTTGCAAGGCAAATTTTTCAACTTTTCAATCTTGCACTCCAAATGATCTTCAAGTCTTCAACCTATATCTACAAATACAAACACACAAGAGAGGGAAAACTTGTTGATTGTTAGTGAATGGGGGTTTTCCTTGGTCAAACCCCTTGTTGGTAATTAAACCAAATGATGAAATGAAGCATGAAACATGAAATATGTAAATGATATCACCTTGGATGATGTCTTGTGATGAAAATATGCAATCTAACATGTAGTGTCCATGTAGAATGTGGATCTTGGATCCTTGGATTTGATGTGAAAAATGGTTGTAGATAGATCTTCAATGCTACATCCACAATCTTGTCTCAACAACATGAATGGATGCACTAAACCCTTGACATGTTGCTTGAATCTTAATGATGGCTCAAAATTCTTGATGAATTTCTCTTGAATTCACTTGTGAAATCAAATATGCTATTAGTAATGCTCTCATGTCAACTTTCTTAGATGAAAATGAGTGAATGAACCTTGTATTTATACTTATCAATTCTTAATATCCTGAAATTACACCACAACAAGCCGACATATGAAATTATTAATTAAATGAGGCTAAATCCCGCCCGAATTTGAAATTGGACCCTAAAAATAAGCCAAGGAGGACTAAGATGCCCTAGGTGGCATCTTAGTCTCAAGGCTCAAATCTTGGGGCATAAACTCCAAAAAGGGACCTTTTTAGGTGGTTTCAAAATTAGGGTCCCAAGACCCATGGAGGACAAAGATGCCTTAGGTGATGCTTTAGTCCTAGTCCAAAAATCAGGGACACATAGACAAAAACATTAAATGATCATTTATCTTTTGATGTTTGTCAGGATTTTCCATAAAAATATATAGTATATTAGGCTTGTGGATGCAAAATAGGACCAATTAAGCCATAAATGAGCATAAATAAAGCAAGGTGGGAACAAACAAGTGTGAAAATGCAAGGGTATGCATTTTACTACACTACATTTAGCCCCCACTTTAGTGAGAGGAGGAAATTGCTTCAAACTCAAACTAAAGTAACCAACCACACAATCAAGAGGGGTTCAAATGTACAAATATTAGTAAGATAAGATGACAATAATCAAGAGGGTGGCTAAGCCCCCATGATCAAGATCCTATAGCAAACCAACATATGCACAAAGGAACATGCTTGTGGATGATATATGAAGCCAAAATCTGATCGCAAGCATACACCGTCAAATACAGGAAAAAGGAAAAAGGAAAACAATTACAATGGATCAAGCTTCGACTGGTCATCCAATGTGGTGGATTGGGTCTAGGCTTGAAGGAGTTTACAAGTGGAACGCGATGTCCACTATGCAAACAAAATTTACGCTCACAAGGTCTAGTGGGAGCTAGTTGTCCACTAGGTGAGCCCCGGGGAGTTCATATCAACATCATATCCCCATGACTATGATACGGACAAAGAGAAAATGCACGCTCAAAAGGGCTAGTGAAGCTATTTGTTCACTAGGTGAGCCCCAAGGGGTCATATCAAAGACATACCTCCATGAATTTAATAAGAAAAAAAAGAGAAAAAACAACACAACAAGAAAGATGAGAGATATTCAATGGGATTTTTCTTAGTTCATGCGAGGTTTTACTCTTAGGGAACATTGTGCTTAATGTCTCCAAGAGAGGACAATTCAAATAAATATCATGCTCTCAAATGAAATCAAACACAATGACACCACCAAGAAAAGACGCATCACAAGAAAAAATGAAATAACACAATGAAACATTAGTTTCGATGTATGCCCCCACATTAAAGCGATTGATAACACCATTGTTGTGAGAAATTGATTTAAATTAAAAGAAGACATGAGAAATTATTTGGAAATCCCTATGCCAAGTCATATATCTTTCTAATAAGCTACATCATGAGAAGAGAAGGGGTTTCCCCTAAAATGCATAACTCAGTACATCACATGTGAGCCCACTTAAGGCATGTCATCTGACACATCCCAAGCTTGATCTTTACATATACATGAAAGGTGATCAACTAGCCAAAAGAGACAATGAAAAGCGACATACGAGGACAAGGCTACTTAACCCCTTGCCCCCACTTAGTGCAGGACAAGGGTGAGCTGATAAGAAACATGCTAGAGTGAAAATAAATATCGATTAGAGGAATTAGGTGTCCCCAAAGAAAGAGCACCAAACTCCTTAAGATGTTGGATTTTACTACTCAAATCCTTACATTCATTAGTAGAATGACCATTAATTCTATGATATGCACAAAATGAATGTTTGTAATAAAATTTATTTTGTGTTCTTGGAGGGAGGTATATCTCGGAGGAGTCTCAACAATATACTCTCTTGATCAAAAGTAGAGGATGTTTCGTTATTGTGCGACAAAGATATATTTTTCTTAGTACAAGATGTCATGCTTACATAAGACATTTTGAATTGTGATATTTTGTTCTCTTCTTTAAAGGAAGGTATAAAATCTACTAAATTCAAATCATTAGGGTTTTGTGTGATGACGTTGACATTAACCGAAGATTTCTTTGTGTGTTTTGTTTCTTACAAAAAATCTTTTGTAATGGTATTGATATTAATTGAAGGCTTGTTTATTTCTATCAAGGGACAATAACCAAGACCATTAGTTGTTTCTTTCATGTGTGGCCCTATGGGGACACAGATACCTTGTTCTCTAGCACCACATCCTTTTCCACTCTAACCAAGTTGTTTCATAAGTTTGTAACCTTTTCCATAAAGATTTTTCATTTCTTTTGGATTCGGTGGTTGCCCATGATTAAGTTCATCAAAGTTTGTTGTCTTTTTTCTAAATTGGTTGAAGTGGATTCTTTTGAAGGTTCCTTCGAATTTTGTGTTGACATTACCACTTTTTCTTTTACCTTATTTGAATCTTTGTTTATGATCTGGTATTCTCCCATGAATGTATGTTCTAAATATAAGGAACCCCAGTCATCTTCAAATAGCTTTATGACTTCTTCAATGTGTTTTTCTATGTCTTTCTATTGCATGGGTTCTACTTGTGTAGTTGGTGTTAATATTTTCAAGGATTTCCCTTTACCTTTATCAATGTTCAAACAACTGTATGGTTCAAGATTGGCTTTGATTGTATAAAATTTGTTGTTGTAGACATATTTCATGATATGATAAAGGGTGGAAGGTACTAAATGCATCTCATGGATCCACGTTCTTCCCAAAAGAAAATTATAGGAAAGATCATGAGGCATAACATGAATAGGGGTTTGTAAAGTAGCCTTTCCAACTGTAATAGGTATAGTGATCACTCCAAGTGATTTCTTTCCCACATTATCAAATCTATTAATAGATAAAGAGTCAGGATGAATTTTTTATTTATCAACACTAAGTTTATCCAAAAGGCTTGCACTACACACATTTAAGGTTGAGCCATTGTCAACAAGGGTTTGCTTTATCCCTTTGGTATTGTAGTGATCTATGATCATGAGAGGATCATACTATTTTTGCACTTCCAAAGGGAGGAGCTCACTTTGGTGGAAAATAATGTCAGCATTTATTCCTTGAATCATGGTTGTTATGTCATTTGGGTTTACAATAGAGGCAACCACAAATTGTTGGAAGGTTGTTTGAAGCATAGTGTGATAATTAGGTGAATTCTGAATTAAGTCCTATAGGGATATGTTTGCAGGAGTATTCTTAAATTTTTCAACAAGATCATACTTCTTCCCACTATGCGAAGTTAAACGAGGGGGACATAATAAGATAGGATTAGGCAATGGGAGGGATGTTGAAGGTGTTTTTTTTGGTTGTGGATTGTTCCTAGTGTTGTATGTATGAGCAACAGTATTGTAACTTGGCTATTGTGAAACATTGTTGTTAGGTGGTTCAAGGATAAGGATGGGTTTGGTTTGAACTTATGGTGGATAAATGATAATTTTATTATCAGGAGAGTATTCCAAGGGGTATCTAATGTGCATAACCTCAAAAGACTCATCCTTATTTTCATGATCTCTTAGTGAAGGGGAGTCTACTGTCACTTCATCATCTTCATCTAAGGAATTTCTATTGTCAATGTTCTCATTTTATTCCATTGTGATATCTTCCCTAGTATGAGAGTTTTTAGGAGAGATACAAACCAAAGGTTCTTGGAATTCAAGGATTGGATCTTCCAAACTGACTTCATCGCAAGTAGGGGAATGATCAATGGTTGAATTTTCTTGCTCAACAAGGGTTTCCCTAGGTGAATGGGGACAACTAAGATTCTTTATCATCAAAGTATCTTCTTTACAACTAGGAGAGATACTAGGAGGAGAACAAATGTTATTTTCATGATTGTCCAAATTTTCACTCCTTTGATCATCCAACACCAACATATCTTCCTCATATACACTTTCATCCTCTAGAACATTATTACGAGAGGTGAAGATGTTGGGAGATGAATGTGGACTAGTTGAAGTTTCAATGGTCATGTGGTCGTCATGATTACCTATGGTTGTTTCTTCTTGTTCATCAATGTTTAGTCCATTAAGAGAGGTAGAAGGAGAGAAACAACTAGGATTCTCAAAAATCTCATTGATTAGTTCTTCTAACAACAAAAAATCTTCTTCACCAATAGGAGAGATATTAGGAGAATATTGAATATGATCATTACAAATGTCCAAGGTTATATACTCTTTCACTAAAACACTCTCATAGGGAGGGGATATGAACTTTTTCTTAGCATGCCTAGAAAGGTAAGGTACTAACATTGTTTGACCAAGAATTAAAAGAACTTTTAACCATTCCATGCAATTATTTAAGAATGTAAACAATGTGTAATACCCCTCCATTTTTCTCTTTTGATCAAACAGGGTTTTGTTTTGTTATGCCTTAGTTTTTGTTAGTACTTTGACTTTGGTACTCAATTACTATTTGATCGCTAGCTATTAAGCGATGTGAATGTTATATTTTGATGTGATGGTATTTTATTTTGATGTTATCATTATGGCATGCTTTGGATTAGCTTAGTAGATATTTGAATTAATGATGGTTTATGATTTTGATTATATTATTGATGTTAGATTCATTAGTTAGTAATACTGTATTGGTGAAGGGGATGGGATTGCACCACTCACTTGCGAGCGCCCTATTATTCTGTGATTTCTTCTTCACGGTGTGTTTTATTATGATATGTATGCATGTTTGATATGCTCTTTGTTCGTAGATTGACAAGTACAGGACATCGACTCCACCTAGCTTCACAAGTTTGAGCGTGTCCATTGCCCAATGACATTTGATTGGGAGATAGTGGCTAGGATTTTATGTGCCAAGTCATCACCCTGGTCATAGTGTGTCATCGATTTTAGTCTGGTTCAGTTGTTTTAATATTGTTCAATTTGCCTTGATTTTATTTAAATTGCAAGTTAGAAAAAAGTAAATAAATGGCTTATGTAGTTAAGTTGATTAAATTAATCTGGTTTTAATGTTAGAAATGTTATTTGATTTATTAATTAATTTAATTTAATTAATAAAATAATTTAATCTTGGATTAGATTTATTTTATTGATTAATTGAATTAATTGTGTTGAATTGAATTAAGTTATTCATTTTTGGAATTAATGGATATTTTGTTTGAAATTGGAAAATTGAAAAATAGAGATATTTGCTATTCTATTTTTTGAAAATTTATGAGGGTGGTTGATGAGATATTTTGGAATATTCTTTATTATTTGGTTTTTTTCATGAGTTTTTGGGAAGAGCTTAAAAAATTGAAAGAACAAGGGAAGAAAGAGATCTTTGTTTGATTTTGGATTTGGAGAAACAATTTGGGTCTTTTGGAGGAGCTGGAATTAGAAGAGGAATCCAGAGCACCATTGACAACCTTTCAAGCTTTTGAATTCAGGTTTTCTTCTTATTTAATTAGTTTTCATTTTGAAAGGTTTCTCAATTTTTCTTATTGTGCTATTTGAAAATATGGAAACCTTGTATGAATTGCAAAATAAACCCATTTTAAATTTGGTTTCAAAATTGTGAAAACTTTGTTGGAAATGAAATTTCTCAAAACAAAAAAAAATGTGTTCTTGACTGTAAATGGTTATTTCAAAAATTATTTGCTCAATTTATTTTGTAAATCTGGTATGGAGATAATTAAATTTATTCATATATGTATATATATATATATATATATATATATTATTTATATATTTTGTTTATGAAGGGGTTATGCTATCAAAATTTAAAAAATACCCCTTGTGGAGGTGCGTGGATTTTGAAATCCGGAGTCGGGTTTCTTTTAAAAATAAATAAAAATAAAAATTACAGGGTTTTGGGGGCTCACCCCCACTACGCCCCCATGGGAGGCGAGTGTGGGGAGTCACGCCCAATGCACACCCCCTTACCACTGCCACCACCATAGCGGGATGACTGTGTTGAAACACAACCGCGCCCATTAATGGGTGTGACTGTGTTTCAACACAGTCGGCCCCTATGTGGGGTTCGGTTGTGGTCAACACAACCGCCCCACCTCAAAACTCGCACAACCCCACCTCAAAATACAAGGTGCGCAACCCGAGAAAGAACGATGGCTCCCTTTTAATTTCAGTTTTTTTATAAAAAATAAAATAAAATATTTTAATATTTTATTTTATAATATTAAAATATTAATATATGTATTAATATTTAATATTAAAATATTAACATATACTATTATTAGATAATTATATATATATATATTTGTTTGAGTTATTAATTTCGATATATGTATAAAAATATTTAATATATGCATATATTAATCATTTGATTTAAATGTAATTGAGGAAATTAAATATTTTGTTCATAGTGAAATTATCATTTTTTTATTTTTAAAATAATATATATGAAAGGTCAAATATTGGATTTATAAGTGTAGACACGTAAAATATACATGCACTTGATTCTGATCCTACTAACATCATTTCGTCTTGAATCATACTCTCAACTTATGAACACCTTTCATCCCTTAATTAGATAAATCATTATTTATTTAATTAGGTCTTTCTCCTGTGGTGATTAAATTAATCATCTTTCTCTGTTCATTTAAATAATTCATTTTATTTAAATTTAATCTCTAAAGTCCTCTTAAATTAAATAAATTAAACCTTATTTGATTTAATCTAACATATTCCTCCTTAGTTAAATAAATCAAAATCATTTATTTAATTAATCATTTCCTCTCAATTTGATTTAAATCAATTCATAAATTGAAGTCTAAATTGTCACATCTCCTAAATCCTCATTAAATTAATCAAATCTTTGATTAAGTTAATCTCTATCACTAAAATCCTCTAAAGAATGCAACTTGCATAATAAATCAATTACTTTGATTTATTAATTCTTCTATTTTCCGTCTCAAAGCATCAAAAGGGAATATTCCCTCATTTGAATTCAAAAAGGCCAAGTGAACTTGGTCGTTCCAACAAGGCATTCAATGGCTCTTACATGTCCTTGTGCATTGAGACAAGTGACATTAACTCCATTTTTCTTTCCCTCTCACATGTCACATTCAAAATTCAAATTTGAATCCAATGACATTTATCATGCACATTGACCAAAATGTGCTCATTCCTCCTCCAATGACATGTGGACAAGTGGCCTCTTCTCATTGGTTGGTCTTTTATCCCACATTCATCCAAATCCCTCATTCTTCCAAATTGGGAATCTATAAATGAGAGACTCTTCCTCTCATTCTAACATCCACAATTTGAGTAAACTTACTCTACTCAAATCCATCATCATCCACAATTCATATGCAAAGTTACTCTCTACAATTGAGAACTAATTTTGCTCATTTCATCCAATCATCCATCATTTTTATAGATTATAACAAGGCTATACTCAAATCTCTTTCGAGATTTGACCATTGATTCAATCAACTCACATTGCAATATAGGAATTGGGAAAGGGCCAATTGCAACATCTCATTGGCACCAATTCCCCCATAAGATCATCATTCTATTGGTGTGATTAGGATTTATTTTCATGTTATTTGAGTTTGTTCTTCATTTCCTAATTTTAGCTTAAATAGGTGGATTTCATGGGGAATCCTTCATATTTGCATGCATTTTGATCTAACACTAACAATGTTTGTCATCTTTGTGCATTTGCAGGTTTAGGGGTTCACCTTTTAGTGCTAGAAGGAGGGATAATCTCGAGTTCAAATCACGTTTTTTGTTGAAAATTCCACTGTTTTTCTATTTTTTTTTGCAGGTTACAGGTCCGCAGTACTGTATTGCACAACTTACAGAAGTGTGGCGCTATATTGCATAGCCTAAAACTCAAACTCCGCTGCACCCGCAAACTCCACCGCACCCAAAGAACCGCACGGTGCCATATTGCACCACACCTATTCCAAACAGCACCGCACGATGCTATATAGAAACACACCTATTCCAAACAGCACCGTGTGACGCTATATAGCGCCACACCTATTCCAAATAGCGCCGCAATTGCAAACACCACTGCATATGATTTTTTTTTTTCACCGGATTTTTAAATGGCCATATCTTGGTCATTTTTTAGTCTTTTTAGAAGCTTGTCTTTTTGAAATGGGGTAGAATTTCATAAGCTATCCAATGGTGTAGGTTTTTGTCAACTTTGATAGAGTTAAAATTTTCAAACTTTCACCTAATGTCAAAACACCATGAAACTTGGTCTAAATTTTAGGGTTTATATGCTTAATCTTTTATCTAACCCTCATATCTTCTTATTTTTTGATTTAATATAACATTTGGAGCTTGTATTGCAAGGTTTAAAGGATCATGGAGCATGGAAATGAAAGAAAAACAATTATCACATGTTTGTAACAAGTGTTTTTAAACACTCTGGGAGAACTTATAATCCCTTTCTAAGAAATTTGTTACTTTCATGCTTTAGTAACACTAAATTTACTTTGGGTTTAAAAAGAACAAGCAAGTTTTTATTATGACAACATGCTCATTGTGTACAAAGTGTTTTTAAACACTAAACTGTTCTTCAACACTCTTAAAGGATTTGATAAGTTATTTGATTTTAGGACACTAGTTTTCTTTTGGGTTCTAAAATTAACAATCAAATTTCCTTTCAAAAGTTGTCAAGGGGCTAAAAAGAACTTTAGGCAAACACTAGATTTTGTTTAAAAGGTAAAAATTGAACAAGGCAAACTCACACTTCATTTGGTGCTTAAAAAGAAGTCATCATTGCTTTGAGGTTTAAAATGAACAAATGTTTTCCATGTTTTGTAATCTTTTTTACAAGTTAATATCATCCAAAGTGTGTATGCGCTTCATTGCGATCTTGAGAATCTAAAACATTTTTGGTGATATTAGGTTGTTAAAAAAATTGCCTCCGCATTTCAATTTGGGTATCTTAAAATTGAACAAAACATGCAAGTGTGAGCACGACATATTGCGGAGGTTCTCCCCTTTGTTTTTCAATAAAGCTTGTGTGAATGATGGGATATGTTAGCTTACTTTTGTTTATCTTAGAGGGCCTGCCTTGTGGGAAAAAGTACTCACCCAAGGGAATGACCCAATCGGGAACACGCTAAAGCCAAGCAACTTCCAACCAGTATATAAGTGTGGATTCTTGAGGAAAGTTCAAGAATCACGAGGATTATTCCGACGAGATGGAAAACAATGGAATCTCGCTGATGTTGGACAATCCCCCATGAACGGAATGCCCGCATTAGAACCCTTTGTTTAGAAAAAAGTCAAAACCTTGTCTATCTTGTTGGTGCAAAAGGTCATGTCCTTTGAAGCCGCCCCACATTATACATGTGGTCTTGTTGTAGAAATGGAAGGTATGCCATGGGAGATTCATGGGTACTAATGCTTGGCTAACCCGAATAAGTGAGTGTCGTGGAGGGGAGCTAGTGTGGTCAAGCATTTAGCCATTCGCACAAGATATGCACAGCTGGATTTATCCAAGTGGGAACCCAATAAGATATTGCCTCATCATCCTAGGATTGTAAAAGTGCTTGAAAGAAAAGAACACTTTGCTTGGTTCTCAAAAACATTTGAAAACAAACATTCACAAAGCCTTCAAATTTCAAACCCCTTTGAAGAGACAAATACCTTTGACGAATTTGAACACTCTTGCTTTCCCTAGAGATTTGATCCTTAGAGGTTTCTAAGTGTTTAGATTCTATCATCATTTTGTTTTCAATAAGGTTAAACATAAGAGACTTTTGCCCTATTTTCCTTGATTTCCACAAAATGGACCTTGTGGGATGAGAACGAAAGTAGGACATTAGACACATAGTTTGAAACATAAACAAGCAAGTGCCTTTGGTAACAAAGAATTCATTAATCCAAGATAAAAGACAATTGAACCACACATGTGATTGGTCCCTTTTGAGTGTTATGATTTTCATGCAAACATGGGTCTTTTGGTTTGAATCACTCTTAGGAAAAAGCATGTTCTTCAATAACTTGGTCTTGTAAGTAAGTCCTCATAGGGTCATCTAGGATCAAATCGTCACTTCATCCATGTGAACATCAATCAAATTCCATCTCACCAAGAACTTTTGAGACTTTGGAAAACATGAATCATGCTAGATTTTTGGAAAATCAACATCACCTTGTTTGGCTTAACACACCTAGCCAAATTATCCTCTTGAGCAAATTTACCGCTAGGATAACACAACTTCCTAGGGTTTATAAGTTCATCATCAAAAATCTCATTTTTTGGCTTAACACACCTAGCCAAATTATCATCTTGTGTAGACGTTTTCGCTAGGATAACACAACTTCCTAGAGTTTACAAGTGCATCATCATCTTGTTTGACTTAACGCACTTAGTCAAACTATCAACCAATCAAAATCAAATCAAACCAATTCCTAAAGTCTAGCATTGATCCAAAGTTCCTAGAAGTTCAAACACCCATATCATTCACCCCTTTCATCCTCTATCTCATCATTGGTCCTAAACACCTTAGAGGTTTGCTTTCACAACAAGATCACAACACAAGGGGGACATGGAATATAAATTTGATCCATCCATCATGAGTAATCCAAATCAGCTGAACTATCCAAGTCTCGCAATGCCAATTGATTATCGAAACTCACATTTAGACATGGCATCATCATCATGTCCAAACATCAATGGTACAACAAATGTGAGGATGCCCAATCTAAAGTTTGAAACACCTTTCCCAATGATATATTTAAATCCAAGTCCAAATCTGTAAATCTATCAACCAAACATTCAATGCATGAGTTTTCCAAACAACATTATCCCAACAAATCAATACATGCCAAATACAAGTTTTTTGAACATGAACATTTCTAGTCCACACTTGGTGAATTATGGGGTAGACATGTTTGCAAATCCCATCAATGTTGTTCAAAATCCTAGCAATATATTGGCAACTCCATATGTTGATTCAATTCAAGGTAACACCATGCAAAATCAAAGTTTCCTAAATCAAGGCAATATGATGCTCAACCAAAACAATGTTCAATTTCAATCTATCATGTCGAACCAAAACATCATACCAAATCATCACATTTTGCCATCGATATCGCAACAACAGATGAAAACCATCCAAGCAACCCCAACAATCAACACCATTCCCATTCCACCACCATCGCCACCACCGCCAAAACACAGCACGACCAATTCATTCTCCATCATGTTGCAAGCCGCTCAAAGAGCTTCCCGCAAAAAGGAACTCCAAGCCCAACAAACTGCACAAGTTGTGCAAGCGGCTCAAGTAGCCCAACAAGCACAGGCTCAAGCTCAAGCCCAACACCAAGCTCGACAAGCGCAAGAGCAATTCCGGGCACTATTGGAAGCAATGCATGAACAAGTCCATCAAAAAGTAGCACAACAAGGAGCCCAACAAAAATATTTGTTGGCACAACAATAGCTAGACCAACAACAAGCTTTGTTGGCACAACAGCAACAAGACCAACAATAAGCTTTGTTGGCACAACAACACAACGACCAACAACAAGCGTTGTTGGCTCAGCAACAAACACAAGCATTACTTGCCCAATAGAGCTTGCAACAAATTCCCATCACAATTGTTAAAAATGATGATCAAGATCCTTCGACCAACGATCATGTTGAAAATGTCTCTACATCACCTAATGAGTTAGAGGACATATCTCAAGAATTTATTCCAAAGCATGATCAACATTCACCAAAGTCTAGCAATGGACCTTTCTGAGACATATTGACATCCTTCGACCTCATGGTTACAGATATTGAAGAAATTCTCAACTCACCATTTGATCCAAGTCCACTCAAAGATCAAGAGGATATTGAGCCACTTCCAATGCCTTATGACAATTTCCAAGAACCCTTTGAAAGCAATCCATCCTTTGAAATTGACCCATGTCAAGAATTTGATCCAAAGCATGTTGAAAGCAATTTCGACATTAACCAAGATCAAGAATTTTTATATGCAAGATACTACAATGAGGTGATGGCCACTCTCCTACAAGATTTCGCAAATGATGATCATATCCATATAGCCCATACCCCTCCATCTACCCATAATATGCTTTCTTTGGATGGACACGTAGATGATCTTTATTCAAAACAAGAGTCTCATACTCTTGATATCATTACCAAGGAACAAGAGTCTCCTACTCTTAACACTTGTACACATGGTCAAGATATAGAGGAATGCAGAGACATATCAAAAATGGGTCATGAAGAAGGCTTCTACGTAAGTTGTGAATCAGAAACATCCTATGAACTGAGTCATGAGGAAGACTTTTGTGTGGACAATGAAGCATCAACACTTCTTGAAGAAGCACTAAAATTTGATATCTCACAAGATCAAGCTAAATATATCAATCAAGAATTCATCCCACATGCAGAGGATCCTATCACTTATAAACTTGGATCACTCACCTTTTTAAGGGAAAGCTATCTCATCACTAAAGAAGCTGGCACTTTTGAAGGTCCACGGTAGAGCACAAAAGGATCAGCACCTTGTTTCCAAGGTAAATCATATCCTATTGCAGATAAAAATTTTGAGCAGATGAATTATCAAGGCAGAGGACTAGGCCTACATGAACAGGGTATCCTGGAACCAGTGCAGATCATCGGTAATCCTAAGCGTCAAGGCCTTGGTTATTCGACAATCAAGGAATATAAAAATATCATTGATACCTCCATAAAACTAGGGGCAACTTCGTCTCAAGCAAGCGTCAACATAGGGAGCACGAAGAATACTTATGATGAATCCAATGCCAATGCTACAACCCGCCACGTCATGAATCTTCATCCACCCATCACCCCATCCATGAATTGGGACCAATGTCAAAATAAAGATTTAAATCAAAGCATGAAGAACATTATCAAAGAAAAAGAAGCTAAGAAGCACGAAGGACAAATCAAATACAAGTGAATACCAAAAAATACAAAGAAAAATTATCCCTATCAAACTCCATCAGTCAAAGAAACTATGGGGAAAAATAAAAAAGGGAAAAGTATCCATCAAAGATGTCCATAAAGGCAAAATCAGGCTTCTCAAGCGACATACAAAGTGTATCAAGTAGTTGGTCCTAATTCCATGCGCACTTCCATATCCACCCATTACTGCTCATCTTCCCAAGTTTGGAGAATCAAAGGTTCCAAACTATTAACCAATCCATCTTTTACTCCTAAAAACACTTCATCCATACCTCCACGCATAATATCCAATTCTCACATTGATATTTTTGGTAGTGACCCTTCATCATAAGGATTCAGAAGGCACTCTATCACGATGTGTGCACAAAGACAAAGTTAACTCCGGTATCAGCAAAGCAGATCAAGGATCTCAAAATTTGCTTTCAAGTGCACATGTCTTGACAAAACAGCTTCTTCAAACAAGATATCGATGGCACATTATGATAGAAGCATCTACATTAGCACCACCAAGTGGTTCAACATTAGCTTAAAATCTCTCAGAAAATACAAAAACAATCATAAAATGTCTTGAAAAAATGGTCACCTTGATGAAAACCTGGCAAACAGGCATTTTGGTGACAACAAAAATATATATATATATATATAAAATAATAATAATAAAAAAAAAGGATTGAAAACAATAAAGAAAAAAATCATCCTCTAGCAAAAACCACTACAGTGGCACTTTGGACAAGTACCATGATGAAAACCTGGCAAACAGGCATCATGTGTAGAATCGAGCATCTACATGTGTCAGTTTAGAAGAAAGCATCTTATCTCATCCATAATAAAGCCAATATTTCAGCCACATCATACATTCATCCATCCAACCCATTACCATCTATCTGCATTATCTTGATAAAATTATGGGGCACACTTTACACTTGCTTATGGTAGACAACTTGACATGGGTCATTTTCTTTGATCCTATCCTACCCAACGCTATCTGAGCCTTGAAGCACTATCCAAATGAGCATTCCTCTGTTTGAACACCCTTATCTTATCACAAGATAATCCATACCCATTCTATCCAAGAATCAACCCATGGCCATTCAAACACTGCTAGACACTGGGGGAAGATATTTAGATATTGCTTCGGGAATAAACTTTGATCTATATCTTCACACTTATGTGGTGATCCGAACATTTGCAAACATGAAATCAAATTGGTTAAAACATTTGTGAGCACCAAGTCAAATCACTAGCCCATGGCATATTTTGACAGCAAGACGATGTTCCTTATCAAGCTTGAAATTTTATCGAACATCAATCCAAACAATTCATATCAGTCGCATCTAATGCACACACCTGTGTCACATCAAATCATCAAATCATTTTTGTTCCAAAACAAGCTTCATCAATCTTGATCAATCAAATCCAATCAATCATCACCTTGTTTGACTTAACACACTTAGTCAAACTATCATCTTGTGTACGAGTTTACTCTAGGATAACACAACTTCCTTGGGTTTACAAGTTCATTATCATCTTGTTTGGCTTAACACACTTAGCCAAATTATCAAATCCATAATCACCTCGTTTGGCTTAACACACCTAGCCAAAATATCCTTTTTGTACGAGTTTACTCTAGGATAACACAACTTCCTAGATTTTACAAGTGCATTATCACTTTCGTTTGACTTAACACACTTAGTCAAACTATCCATCCATCAATCTAATTGATCAACATTAAGCTTGGTTTTCAACAAAATCCCAAAACAGAGCACTGATATCATCACATATCCATATCCAAATCGTCAAAATCATGCAAAAAAAACTCAAAAACATCCAAATCATTCAAAAAATCCAAAAACATGTCTAAATATCATAAAATATTCAAAAATTCATCATTGAGTCTTGTCAGTTTTTCACCTTGTCGAACTACGTCATCTCTGAGCTTGAACGTAGGCAAGGTTGATCTTTGATCATCCCCCGAGACAGTTAGGGTTAGTCCCTTAGGCATCTGTCGTATTGGCAATCTATTTGCCCATCTAGTCTACATTTAGGTCAGTCCTTTAAGTGTCCGTCGCATTGGCAATCCGTTTGCCCATCTAGTATGCATTTTAGGTCAATCCTTTAGGCAATCAAATGGAAATCCATTTTCCCATCTATCTAATCAGTAGTCAAGTCAATTTTCATCTGAACTACATCGTCTCTGAGCTTAAACGTAGGCAAGGCCATCCTTGATCGGCCCCCGAGACACAAAATTCAAAAACATTCATAAAATCTCAAAAACTCAAAAATACCAAAAACAGCCTCAAAATATCTGAAAAAACCAAAATGGTGCATCCATTTCCATCTCGCTTTCACCTGTGATTTTCGCCACTCATAATAAATCAATCGTCGCCTTCACCCTTTGGTGAGTTAGTCAGAAGCAAGTCTAGCAGGTTCCAAAGTGAACACCTAAATCGTCAAGTCTCAAGTCTAGATTAGTAAGAAAGCAAGTTGGTCAACTCGGAGTATCAATAGCTTATCACCCAATCAATCTCACCAAAACCCTAATCACAACATGTCCTAGGATGAAGCTTTCCCACGATGGACATAAGCATCAAGTACCTTGCAATAGTTTAGCCTTGGCTAGTGGTACGAAGAACATCAACTTGTTTGTTTACTTTATCTTGGTCTTGTTTAGACTTATCTTAGTTTGCGCTCATTCCAAGGACCTCTCGATGATGCCTAAACAAAATAGGTTTAGAGAGAAAGGAATGGGGCAATGATCATTATCTTTTTTTATCTGCTATGCTTGTTGGATACTCTTGTAAAATAACATAGTCATGTGTGTTTTGTTTGGTTTGTAGGGAAGATGTTTTAGGTATCTTGTTGACCACATAGGAAAGCTTGCTTTCTTGTGTTTTGGCCTGAGATATTTAGAATGTCTTAACTATATCCTGAACGAAGTACGTATGCCGAGTGTGAATAAGAGCACTCCTATCTGATTGATGAGTCAAAGTCCATCACACTAGGTACAATGCCATCCTGGTCCTTTATACCTTGATGCATCGTACCTATGTGTGTTATCAAACATAACGCAATTGACCCTTTGAAAATCCCAATTCCTAGCAATGCATCATCATCATCGGTAATAATGTGAACTTATGTGAATCCTCCTTCCACCTATCTTATTCTTCTTATTCTTCTATCTTTACTAACATTTCTATCTAAAATCGGTGTGTTGTATCAAAATATACACGAGACTACCCATAGTCGATGACTATCTATACATCATAAGATTTTTCTACATCAAAGAATTATCTTTCGTCCTCTGATCAATAGAACCACTCCTCTCGCATTTTATCATGATCTCGATCGAAAAATTGAACATTTTCACTCGATCTCTCGAGGCGGCAGTATACCAGCATAATCCTTCCACTGGGGCAACAGTGGGGCATCTGAAAAATCAAGAAATTTTGAACTTTTGATCATAGCAGTTTATTCTTTAAATCAATGCAACAAGTACATTGCTTCAAAGAGGGGCAAAATGTAGACACGTAAAATATACATGCACCTAATTCTGATCCTACTAACATCATTTCGTCTTGAATCATACTCTCAGCTTATCAACACCTTTCATCCCTTAATTAGATAAATCATTATTTATTTAATTAGGCCTTTCTCTTGTGGTGATTAAATTAATCAATTTAATTTAATTAATCATCTTTCTCTATTCATTTAAATAATTCATTTTATTTAAATTTAATCTCTAAAGTCCTCCTATTAAATTAAATAAATTAAACCTTATTTGATTTAATCTAACATATTCCTCCTTAGTTAAATAAATCAAAATCATTTATTTAATTAATCATTTCCTCTCAATTTGATTTAAATCAATTCATAAATTGAAGTCTAAATTGTCACATCTCCTAAATCCTTATTAAATTAATCAAATCTTTGATTAAGTTAATCCCTATCACTAAAATCCTCTAGAGAATGCAACTTGCACAATAAATCAATTACTTTGATTTATTAATTCTTTTATTTTCCGTCTCAAAGCATCAAAAGGGAATATTCCCTCATTTGAATTCAAAAAGGCCAAGTGGACTTGGTCCTTCCAACAAGGCATTCAATGCCTCTTACATGTCCTTGTGCATTGAGCCAAGTGATATTAACTCCATTTCTCTTTCCCTCTCACATGTCACATTCAAAATTCAAATTTGAATCCAATGGCATTTATCATGCACATTGACCAAAATATGTTCATTCCTCCTCCAATGACATGTGGACAAGTGGCCTCTTCTTATTGGTTGGTCTTTTATCCCACATTCATCAAAATCCCTCATTCTTCCACTTTGGGAATCTATAAAGGAGAGACTATTCCTCTCATTCTAACATCCACAATTTGAGTAAACTTACTCTACTCAAATCCATCATCATCCACAATTCATATGCAAAGTTACTCTCTACAATTGAGAACTAATTTTGCTCATTTCATCCAATCATCCATCATTTTCATAGATTATAACAAGGCTATACTCAAATCTCTTTGGAGATTTGACCATTGATTCAATCAAATCACATTGCAATATAGGAATTGGGAAAGGGCCAATTGCAACATCTCATTGGCACCAATTCCCCCATAAGATCATCATTCTATTGGCTAGATTAGGATTTATTTTCATGTTATTTGAGTTTGTTCTTCATTTCCTAATTTTAGCTTAAATAGGTGGATTTCATGGGGAATCCTTCATATTTGCATGCATTTTGATCTAACACTAACAATGTTTGTCATCTTTGTGCATTTGCAGGTTTAGGGGTTCACAATAAGTAATGTGTTTAATAGTGAGATTATTGGATTTTTTAAAAGGATTTATTTTGCAAGGGAAAATAGTTATTTTAAAATGATATGTTCTCAATCATATAAGTGAATGTTTATTATTATTTAAGAGCAATTAGGGAATTAAATATCTAGTTAATTTTTATCCTTTGTCTGGAAGAGACAAAATTTAATTAGTTTTATTGAGGCAATAAACTATTGAATTTTATTAAAGGGAATGGATTTAGGAAATCCAAAGTAGATTTAATTCTTGTTATATCACTCTTTTAAATGTAATTTATTCTATTATCGATTTGGGGGAAATTGATTAGAAGGGTTGTTAAGTCTTCCAGATGGGGTTTTCATTTAATTGGGGTTGTCGTATTAAGTTAGTCAACCTTTGAATTATCTTGGGTAGTGTGTAGAGTTGTATCTAGTTACTTACCTGGTTTCCATGAATGGGGATGTTTTGTCCCTCCTTTGAAAGGAGTGGATTATGTGAATTGTTGCCTCCAATGTTTGGAGCGATTTTCATTATATGTTTCCTCCTAGAGTTGGAGTGGTTGTAATATCTATTTTGTGTGCACTTGGGTTCCCTTGGTTTTTGGTTTCATTTGGTTGAATGTGTGTTGTCAAGTAGAAGAGTGGCTTCCGTTAGGGGCTAGAGCCCAAAGAGGTAAATTGGATAACCTTTAGAGGTAGTTTAATCAAGTGATAACTAAAACAATGTACTTAGGAGATTGGGTAGTATTTCACACTAATCAAGATAATTGTGCCTCACTCATAGACACAAGTGCTCGTTTAGGCTTGGGATGAGTGAGAAGGCCTAGAATGGCAAGGTCATCTATCTTGTCTTTATGAAAAGTAGTTGATTCCGCATGAGTGAGTATGGGGACGAGATTCAGTTGAGGCCACCAGGATAACCCATAGTGGACGCCGGAGTCTATGAAGATTCCCAGAGAAAAACCCATGTCGAGTTGTGTGATGACACTCTTTCTACGACAATAGTTGGTATTTGATTTTATGTGTATGAGTTTCTTAGCATACCTGATCTATTTTATATCTGGAAGTAATGTGATCATGTTAGAGTTGTACTTGAGTTGTACCTATGTTTGGTTTCCTAAGTATGAGTTAGTATGAGTCAACCTGTGTCTAGAGGTAGATGGTCTTGTCTAGGAATCCTTGTTACTTTCTCCTAGCACAAGGGGTGGGCCTTCGGGTACCGCTTGGTTGGGTGGAATGTGCACCTTACTCCATTGGGTTTTCTTCTTGTTCTTGTTGACGAGATTTCCAATTGGAGAGCTTGTGGGATCCAGTTACTCTTTATGCTTATTTTCATTTCATTTTTTCTTGTAATTTATGTCCCCTCTATGTAATTGAGGTGGAAAGTTGTAATATGTAATCATGTTTATTGGATTTACCTCATATGGGGAATGAGTGATGTAATCTCCTTATTAAGTTATTGTTATTGAAATCATATTGTAACTCTTATTGTGATGATGTAATTTATCTTGTATGGAATGTATGTGTTCTTAATTTCTTAAGTAAATAAATACTATGGTTTCTATTCATGTTGTTTGTTTGGGTTTTTAAGTAATCTCAGTCTCGTAATCTTAGGGGTTGTTGGCAATGTGTAGTGAACTTGCATGTTAATTATACTTAAAAATAATTTAAAAATTAGTACGTTTGAGTAGTTAATTGCAACTTCCTCTAGGGTTGTGTGGTAGGGCGTTACACATGGTATCAAAGCCCAGGTTTAAACAGTGGGTACTCTGGGATTATGATGAACCCATTAAGCTTTTAGTTATGTAGGTTTCTAAGTTATGTGCCTTGCCTAATACCTTGAATTTTCTGTGTAGGATTATGCCTCCCAAACATGAAAGAGGTATAGGTCATGGACGTGGCCATGTAGGTGGTCGCGATAGGAGTCAGCATGACTCTCCTCCTCTTGTTCCATTTATTCCAGATCAGGAAGAACATCTGGCATCGCAAAATTCCCCTGGGGGTAGTGATCGACAACAAAATCTACCAGGGGTTGAGGCTGCATGTAGAGCACTTGAGGAGGCTTTGGCACTCCTTGGTCAGAGGCCGACCGAGGTTCATGGTAATCCTGTTGAGAGGGAAGTCCCATCTCAGACAGAGGTAGTAGCATCTGCGCATATGATGGATTTGCTCAGGGCAAGTCCACCTTTATTTGAAGGAGCAGGAAGTGGCTTAGAGGTTGAGACTTGGCTCATTGACCTCAACCGATGCTTTTCTATGCACCCATTAGGTAGTAATACCAAAGCATGGTGTGCTATTGTACATCTGCGGAGACTCACATCCACATGGTGGAGGTTGGAGGAGCAAAAGCTCCACATCGATATTAATTCGGTGTCTTGGGATATATTTTTAGAGCGGTTTAGAGCCTATTTCTTATCCGACCACTGGCATTAGCACCGAGGTGATGAGTATCACTCCTTGAGCCAGATGGAATTGTCAATAGAAAACTTAGCGATGGCGCTAGGAGACCACACTGATGTTCAGATCAGTAGTGGTTCGCTAGTTGGGTCTAGTGCACGACGGGGTTAGACTCGGGGATTTGTATCACCGATGACTCAGTAGGGGCCTACTCAGAGTGGGAAGCAGCAGAGTGCACTTGGAAAGCATAAGGACTCTCAGTCGTATTAGGATGATGGTGGTTCTTCACCTAGGAGGAAACAAAATTGGTGGCACAATAAGCACAATCGACAGGAGCAGCCAACCCAAAGTTCACAGTTTGCAGCTGACTGAGGTAGTATGCAGTAGTCTACTGCACCTTTAGGAGATAGAGGGTTTGGTCATAACATGAGGTGTTACTCTTGTGGCCAACATGGCCACCTTGCTAGGGATTGTCCACAGCAGAATACTTCTGGAGTTGGTCGCACAGTGCAGGATACTCACCCTCAGGGGTCGAGGTTTTGATTTTGATGCAGCTTGTATGAGGGAGTTATATCCCTACTTGTTTGCAGCCTTCTAGGAGTAAACCTAACCCTAGTGGGGGAGGATGTAATACCCCGCCGTTTTACTCTTTTGATCGAACAGTGTTCAGTTTTGTTATGCCTTAGTTTTTGTTAGTACTTTGACTTTGGTACTCAGTTACTATTTGATCGCTAGTTGTTAAGCGATGTGAATGTTATATTTTGATGTGATGGTATTTTATTTTGATGTTATCATTATGGCATGCTTTGGATTAGCTTAGTAGATATTTGAATTAATGATGCTTTATTCTTTTGATTATATTATTGATGTTAGATTCGTCAATTACTAATACTATATTGGTGAAGGGGACAGGATTGCACCACTCAATTGTGAGAGCCCTACGATTTCATGATTTCCTCTTCACATTGTGTTTTATTATGATATGTATGCATGTTCAATTTACTCTTTGTTCGTAGGTTGATAGGTACAAGACATCGACTCCACCCGGCTTCATAGGTTTGAGCGCGTCCATTTCCCAACGACATTCGATTGGTAGATAGTAGCTAGGTGTTCCATGCCAAGTCATCACCCTGGTCATAGTGTGTCATCGATTTTAGTCTGGTTCAGTTGTTTTAATATTGTTCAATTTGCCTTGATTTTATTTAAATTGCAAGTTAGAAAAAAGTAAATAAATGGCTTATGTAGTTAAGTTGTTGATTAAATTAATCTGGTTTTAATGTTAGAAATGTTATTTGATTTATTAATTAATAAAATAATTTAATCTTGGATTAGATTTATTTTATTGATTAATTGAATTAATTGTGTTGAATTGAATTAAGTTATTCATTTTTGGAATTAATGGATATTTTGTTTGAAATTGAAAAATTGAAAAATAGAGATATTTGCTATTCTATTTTTTGAAAATTTATGAGGGTGGTTGATGAGATATTTTGGAATTTTCTTTATTATTTGGTTTTTTTTCATGAGTTTTTGGGGAGAGCTTAAAAAATTGAAAGAACAAGGGAAGAAAGAGATCTATGTTTGATTTTGGATTTGGAGAAACAAGTTGGGTCTTTTGGAGGAGCTGGAATCAGAAGAGGAATCCAAAGCACCATTGACAACCTTTCAAGCTTTTGAATTCAGGTTTTCTTCTTATTTAATTAGTTTTCATTTTGAAAGGTTTTTCAATTTTTTTTATTGTGTTGTTTGAAAATATGGAAACCCTATATGAATTGCAAAATAAACCCATTTTAAATTTGGTTTCAAAATTGTGAAAACTCTGTTGGAAATGAAATTTCTCAAAACAAAAAAAAATGTGTTGTTGACTGTAAATGGTTATTTCAATATTATTTGCTCAATTTATTTTGCAAATCTGGTATGGAGATAATTAAATTTATTCATAAATGTATATATATATATATATTATTTATATATTTTGTTTTTGAAGGGGGGTTATGCTATCAAAAAAATTTAAAATACCCCCTGTGGAGGTGCACAAATTTTGAAATCCGCAGTCGGGTTTCTTTTAAAAAACAAAACAAAAAAAATATATATAAAAATAAATTGCAGGGTTTGGGGGGGTCGCTAGGGGCTCACCCCCACTGCGGCCCCATGGGAGGCGAGTGGGGGGAGCCGCGCCTAGCATGCACCCACTTACCGCTATCGACGCCACAGTGGGACGGCTATGTTGAAACACAGTCGGACCCTATGTGGGGTTTGGTTCTGGTCAACACAACCGCCCAACCTCAAAACTCGCACGGCCCCACCTCAAAATACAATGCGTGCGACCCGAAGAAGAACACTCACTCTTTTTTAATTTCGCCCCTTTTTTATAAAAAATAAAATATTTTAATATTTTAATATTGTATTTTATAATATTAAAATATTAATATATGTATTAATATTTAATATTATATTATTTAATATTAAAATATTAACATATGTATTATTATTTAATATTAAAATATTAACATATATTATTATTAGATAATTAAATATATATATATATTTGTTTGAGTTATTAATTTTGATATATGTATATAAATATTTAGTATATGCATATATTAAAATATTGATTTAAATTAATCATTTGATTTAAATGTAATTGAGGAAATTAAATATTGTGTTCATAGTCAAATTATCATTTTTTTTTTGAAAATAATATATATAAAAGGTCAAATATTTGATTTATAAGTAAAGTGTTTAATAGCGAGATTATTGGATTTTTTAAAAGGATTTATTTTGCAAGGGCAAATAGTTATTTTAAAATGATATGTTCTTAATCGTATAAGTGAATGTTTATTATTATTTAAGAGCAATTAGGGAATTAAATATCAAGTTAATTTTTATCCTTTGTCTGAAAGAGACAAAATTTAATTAGTTTTATTGAGGAAATAAACTATTGAATTTTATTAAAGAAAATGGATTTAGGAAATCCAAAGTAGATTTAATTCATGTTAAATCGCTCTTTTAAATGTAATTTCTTCTGTTATCGATTTGGGGGAAATTGATTAGAAGGGTTGTTAAGTCTTCCAGATGGGGTTTTCATTCAATTGGGGTTGTCGTATTAAGTTAGTCAACCTTTGAATTGTCTTGGGTAGTGCTTAGAGTTGTATCCAGTTACTTACCTGGTTTCCACGAACGAGGATGTTTTGTGCCTCCTTTGGAAGGAGTGGATTATGTGAATTGTTGCCTCCAATGTTTGGAGTGAGTTTCATTATATGTTTCCTCCTGGAGTTGGAGTGGTTGTAATATCTATTTTGTATGCACTTGGGTTCCCTTGGTTTTTGGTTTCATTTGGTTGAATGTGTGCTATCAAGTAGAAGAGTGGCTTTCGTTAGGGGCTAGAGCCCAAAGAGGTAAACTGGATAACCTTCGGAGGTAGTTTAATCAAGTGATAACTAGAACAATGTATTTAGGAGATTGGGTAGTATTTCACACTAATCAAGATAATTGTGCCTCACTCATAGACACAAGTGCTTGTTTAGGTTTGGGATGAGTGGGAAGGCCTAGAATGGCAAGGTCATCTATCTTGTCTTTATGAAAGGTATTTGATTCCGCATGAGTGAGTATGGGGGTTGGGATTTGGTTGAGGCCACCAAGATAACCCATAGTGGGGACCAGAGCCTATGAAGATTCCCAAAGGGAAACCCATGTCGAGCTGTGTGATGACACTCTTTCTATGAGAATAGTTGGTATTTGATTTTATATGTATGAGTTTCTTAGCATACCTGATCTATTTTATATCTAGAAGCAATGTGATCAGGTTAGAGTTGTACGTGATTTCTACTTGTGTTGTACCTATGTTTGGTTGCCTCAGTATGAGTCAGTATGATTCAACCCATGTCTAGAGGTAGATGGTCTTGTCTAGGAATCCTTGTTACTTTCTCCTAGCATGGGGCGTGGGCCTTCGGGTACCATTTGGTTGGGTGGAATGTGCACCTTACTCCGTTGGGTTTTCTTCTTGTTCTTGTTTATGAGATTTCCAGTTGGAGAGCTCGTGGGATCCAGTTACTTTTTATGCTAATTTTCATTTCAGTTGTTCTTGTAATTTATTACCCCTCTATGTAATCGAGGTGGAAAGTTGTAATATGTAATCATGTTTATTGGATTTACCTCATTTGGGGAATGAGTGATGTAATCTCATTATTAAGTTATTGTTATCGAAATCATATTGTAACTCTTATTGTGATGATGTAATTTATCTTGTATGGAATGTATGTGTTCTTAATTTCTTAAGTAAATAAGTACTATGGTTTCTATTCACATTGTTTGTTTGGGTTTTTAAGTAATCTCAGTCTCATAACCTTAGGGGTTGTTGGCAATGTGTAGTGAACTTGCATGTTAATTATACTTAAAACAAAACAAAAAATTAGTACGTTTGAGTAGTTAATTGCAACTTCCTCTAGGGTTGTGTGGCGGGGTGTTACACAATGCATATCCAAATATGAAAAACACATTTATCCAATGTATACAAAACTTTTAGAATGCGAACAATGTATGTCCAAAAATGAAAAGCACTTTTATCAAACTTATGCAAAGTTTTATGAATGTAAACATTGTATATGCAAAAGTGAAAAGTACTTTTATCCATATCATGCAAAGTTTTAGAAATGTAAATTTTTCAAATTTTTAGACCTAAAACAAGGTAATTTACTAACTACACTATGCAATGGATTGAATATGAAATGTTGTAAATTCCATTTTGAATGTTGACAATGCAGTGAATGAAGACTAATTAAGCTAGATTCACTAAATCTGATGAAACAAAAATCAGAAAACTGAAACAAGGAAGTAACTATAGCAAATAGAAGCACAAAAAAGAAATTTTAAACCCTAAAAACTGCAAAGTCAAAGTCAACAAATACTAATACATTAGTAACGACATCTTAGTCCTCCTGGTGAAATTTTGAGTTTTCAAAAGTTGAAACAGATAGTAAATGGTTCAAATAGGGATTAGAGATAGGAATCCAAAGAGGGACTAAGACGCCACCAAGGGCGCTTTTGTCCCAGTTAGGGTTTTTTTTTTCAAAAAATCAGACAATTTTGTGTTGATATCAGTGTTATTAGATTGTCTATCTAGGGACCTGAATTTTGGAAATAGGAAACTATGCCAATGAATGCACGAAAAGATGACTACAATGAAGCAATTAGATGCAAAGTTGAATGCAATTTTTTCAATTTTTGAATGCAATAAGAATGTTCCTAAATGCAATTAGAATGATTGACAATGCACTTTTTAGTTTTTCAATGAAGTTAAATGATGCAAGAAAGTGAAAATGCAAACTATATGCACTTTCACTAATGCAAATACAAGAAGCCCTAAATGTAATTTCACTAATGCAAAATGTAAGAAACCCTAGATGCACTTTCACTAATGCAAAAATGAATGCAATCTAGATTTAAGGACTTTAATGGACTCCAAAATTAAAAAAATGAATGTTACAAAATGTTAGGTTCACCAAAATGAACAATAGAAAAATGGGTGATTTATAACTGATATCATAGAAAACCACTTTTCTCCTATTATCATTCGAATATTTCCTAGGAGTCCTAATTGGATTGACTAACAACCTCACAAGGTATGTCAATTCACAATGAGGAGGACCTAGGAGGGGGTTCTTTAAGCTCTTAGGGGTTCACCACCAAGAAAGTGCTTGGAAAAGACAAATAAGAATTCAACCTACAAAATCAAGCAATACAAGGTAAATAATGAGATCAAATGATGAAATTAAGCTACACCAAGTTAGGGTATGAGTACCTGGGAAGTCTGGAGATGCAATGAGGATTTTTAAAATGCAAAGAAGCTACCAAAAACTTTTATGGAGGACTAAGATGCCCGAGATGGTGTATTAGTCTCGTTGCTATTTTTCGGGGAAATGTGGAGTTTTCTGATGCCGAAACTAAATCCTGAATAATCTCTTAAAAATACCCTATGGATGACTAATACGTCCTAGGTGGCGTATTAGTCCCATTCTGAATTTCTGAAATCTCTGAATGTGGTCTTGAGCTCTAGGGTATGCATTTTACTACACTATAGTGCCTTCAAATTTTTTAAAAAGTGAATTCAAACTATGCAAGACCTTTTATTTAGGGCATCCATGAGTCTTCTATAATGAAATAAAGCTAAATTGAAGTTTTACCTCTCTAGTTAGGATCATGAAACTTTGACATAGTTATGGGGAGCATTTTGGTTGATATGATTCACAAAAATAGTATATATTTTTGAAAAAACTAGTGGAAAGATTGGAAGTGGTGTCGAAAACCACTTTATATAATTAAAAACCATAGCAAGGATATCATTATATTTCTCCTCATTCTTTCATGGTCCCCACTTTGAATCAATGGTGGTATTTGCACTCACTAATCTTTGTTTAGCAATACAAATTCCATACAATCTAGTTGGAAATTATAGAGCCCGAATTGGTCCACTTTTCATAGTGTATTATTTTTTAAGATCTTATCCGTTCGATCCAAGTTATCCAATTTTCATTCATCAACCCCTATTTCTATTTTATGGGTAGCAAGAGTCTCTCAAAGCCCTTTTTTAGTTTTATCCTAAAGCTCAAAATGTTTGGACCTAGATACTTGACTTTTTCAATCCTTTTAGACTAGAACCTTTTTCATGGAATATTATTTTATGTGATTGGGCTCATATATCCCTCATAAATTAAAATATATCATGCATAGTTTCAAGGTGGAGATTCTATTCAATATATGAAAAGATAAAAATTTAGCTGTTTTTTCCAAATGCTATGTTCATCATCATGTTTCACTTTATACTAAAGAAATGATTTATTCTAATGTTTTATTATAGATTTAGGTGTAACATAATAAAGTTTCACTTGAGGTATCACATTTATAGGTGATCCTTGACCATTGGAGAAATGCCACTTGTGTAGTTACTAGAGCTCATCTATCCCCATCTTCCTCTATGGGTCATTATCCTTCTCATGGGAATTGTCCTAGATGTAGCCTCTTTGCTCGAGGTAACTAGAATAATTTCTCCTAGGATTTTCCCTTAAAGGATTGTGGTCATTGTTGTTGGTCACAACCTACTATTTGATTCTCTACCTCTCTACCACATGTAAGAGGAACTTTTGGTGGCTTTATAGTGGTACGTTCACCTATCTATTATAATTTTTCTTTCTTGTGCTACTAAAGAAGAAGATAAAAATAAATATCATGATGGGTGGGAATAATAAATTGGCACTCCAAACCCCACTAATGTATGGGGAAAAAAAAATTAATAAGATCCTCCTCCTCCCCCCTCTACTAATACTCTCATTACCTAGTGGGTTCATTTATGTTTTTTTTTCTTTGGGCTTCAACCCCATATGGACTTTAGGGGTGTGACTTTTTCCACCTATAAGTTTTTTAAATATGTTTAACACTATTTTATAAATGGTAATATAGAAACTTATTCATAAAAAAAAACCATTAATATAGCCTACCACATCATTAAGTTTTATATGGTTAAAATATTTTCCTTAATAATTTACTAGAAATATGAAATTGTTGACCACTGGAGAAATGCCCCTTGTGCAGTTACTAGAGATCCTTTATCCCCATCTTCCCTTAGGGGTCACTATCCTTCTCATGGGCATTGTTCTAGATGTAGCCTCTTTGCTTGAGTTAACTAGGATAATTTCTCCTACGGTTTTCCCTTGACTAAGAGAAAGGATTATGGTCTTTTTTGTTGGTCACAACCTACTCTTTGATGCTCTACCTATCTACCACATGTAAGAGAAACTTTTGGTGGCCTTCTAATGGTACTTTACAATTTTTCTTTCTTCTTCTACTAAAGAAGAAGATAAAAATATCATGGGAATATTTCATGGAAAATCCAAACCACAATAATGTATGGGGAAAACCAAATGAATATGATCCTCCCACTTCCCCCTCTTCTAATACTCTCACCACCTAGTGGCTTCATTTATGTTTTTCTACTCTGGACCTCAGTCCCATATGGAATTTAAGGGTATGGAATTTTCCACCCATGTTTTTTTAAAATATGTGTAACACTATTTTTTAAATGGTAATATAGACACTTATTAATTAAAAAACAAATAATATAACCTACCGCATCATTAAGTTTTATATGATTTAAATATTCTCCTTAATAATTTACTTATACAAATTTTATTCTAGATTCTTTATAAAATATTAATAATTTTTTTTAAAATGATCTTATTATATTATAACATAATTTGATACAATTTAATAAAAAATATGTAACAAGAGTACCTTAAAATACATTTAAAATAATCTTAACATAAATTTAAAAAATTACTTTAACAAATAAAAATATAATTATTTTGTTAGTTGATGTTTTTTTTCCCAATTTAATTAGCTAACTCAATTTTAAGGTTTGATACCATTCTACTTGTATTATTTGAAAATACATTATATTTTTTTTATGTATAAGTGTACAAATAATATAGTAATTCATAAAAAAGAAGGTGAAATATAATCACATTGCAAATAATCAAAAAAAGTTGAATCCATAAATAAAAACATAAAAATGGTGGTCAAGTTACTAAGATAGAAAAGCTATGATGGATTCCCCAATCCATCTAGGAGTTCTTGGATGTCAACAATTGGCTTCACGTTGTGATGTCACCTTTGTATTCTTTTTTTTGTTTTCCTTTTTCTAAGATAATTTCTAATAAGAGAGATGGAAAAATCTAGTTAATGGAATTCAGCATTATTAAGCCACCTAGAAATCTCCCTATCATGATGTTGAGAAGAAATGGAATTTCATTTGTCTAATATGGCCAACCATGACCTCTATGTTGAGGTGAGCCATGTTAGATATGTGAAAAATGAGAATGATGTCAATATCAATCACTATGGCTGCCACCATGTCTATATCCCCAAATAAGGGATGAACCCCTACTAGAGGGGAAATATGACACACAAATGACAATACATGGAGCATTTGTTTAATTCTCAATAAGCATCTATAGATTGATGAGTAAATTCTAGGATATTTTTTTATCTTGCACCTAAATCTATAGAAAAATATTAAATAAATAATAGCTTTAAAATATAAACAAAAGTCAGAATCCACATAAAATCTTTTAAATAAATTTTTTTTATCTTTTCAAACATTGAATAAAATATTCACTCTAAAAAAATGTCAAATTTGGTTTAGTTTATCTACCACATATGACCAATTACCTATAATAATCGTGTGCGAAGAATAGAGATTAGGTCTAAATGTCCCATAAAAATAATTTTTATCCAAGTCTAGACCACTTGAGCTCTCAAATCGAACAAAAAAAGATGCCTGAGTGTCTCCACATGACTAAAAAAGACAAGTAATAGAAACACCCAAGTGATCAAATGAGATCCAATAGGAAGACCCTTGTGAAGAATACACTAACAAATATTGGCAAACATGGGCTCCAAAATGACTAACCAAATTGTATGAAACCTTTGTTTCTATAAAGTCGTTGAGAATACCAAATCCCATTTATTATTGATTTTTTGAAACATAGATAGATGTGGAGAAGTCATGCATAGATATACAAATATTGTATTTATAGAAAAGAATATGTGAATATTATTTCAAATCCTTCCACTGTAATTTAATATATATAATTTTAATCTTATACTGGTCATAAAAAAGAATTTAGAAAGCCTATGAATCCATTAAACCTTGTATTTTCTATAATGGTTATTATTCCATAATGTTCTTTCCATTAGTCAAACAAATTGGTGGTCCCCCATTTTGTAAGATCATGATCGCCCTTTCATGACAAATGTGTTGGGTTTATGCCTTGAAATTTTATAAATAATGAGTTATAACTATGCAAGACCTTTTTTCTAGGGTTTCCATGAGTCATCTATCATGAAATGAAGCTAAATAGTTTTTTTACCTTTATATTTAGGATTGTGAAACTTTGACATAGTTATGGGGGCCATTTTGGTTGATATGATTCACAAAAGTAGTATATATTCTTGAAAACCCTAGTGGAAAGATTGGAAGCGGTATCCAAGACAACTTTATAGAATTAAAAACCACAACAAGGATATCATTGTGTTTCTCCTCATTTTTCCATGGTACCTACTTTGAATCAATGGTGGTACTTGAATTCACCAATCTCTATTTGGTAAAAATAATTCCATACAATTTGGTTGGAAATTCTAGAGTCCAAATAGGTGTACTTTTCATAGTGCATTATTTTTTAAGGTATTATCCATTGAATCCAAGTTATCCAATTTGCAATCATCCACTCCCATTTCCATTTTATGGGTAGGAGGAGTCTCTCAAAGACCCTTTTTAGTTTTATCCTAAAGCTCTTGAAATGTTTAGACCTAGATTCTTGACATTTTCAAGCCTTTTAGAAAAGAACATTTCTCATGGAATATTATTATTTTATGGAATTGTGCTCATACCCCTCATAAATTCAGCTAGATCATGCATAATTTCAAGGTGGATATTGTATTTAGTATATGAAAAGATAGAAATTCAACTATTTTTTCTAAATGGTATGCTCATCATCATGTTTTACTTTAAAATAAAGAAATGATTTATTTCAATGTTTTATTATAGATTAGGTATAACTTAATAAAGTTTCACTTGAGATGTCTTATTTATAGGTTATCCTTGACCATTAGGGCAATGCCTCTTATGAAGTTACTAGAGCTCCTCTACCCTCATCTTCCTCTAGGGGTCATTATCCTTCTCATGGGTATTGTTCTGGATGTAACATGTTTGCTTTAGGTAACTAGAATAATTTATCCTAGGATTTTCCCTTGACTAAGAGAAAGGATTGTGGTCATTATTAATGGTCATAACCTACTCTTTGATTCTCTACCTCTCTACCACATGTAAGAGGAACTTTTGGTGGCTTTCAAGTGGTAATTTCACCTATCTCTTACAATTTGTCTTTCTTGTGCTACTAAAGAAGAAGATAAATATAAATATCATGATGGGTGGGAATATTTGATGGACAATCCAAACCCCACTAATGTATGGGGAAAACCAAATGAATAGGATCCTCCTCCTCCCCCTTGTGCTACTACTCTCACTAACTAACAACTTCACTTATGCTAAATTATTGTATTTGATCGGGACTATATCCCTCATAAATTCAACTATATCATGCTTACTTTCAAGGTGGAGATTCTATTCAGTATATCGGAAGATAAAAATTTAGCTATTTTTTCCCAAATGTTATGTTCATCGTCATGTTTTAATTTATACTAAAGAAATTATTTATTCCAATGTTCTATTATAGATTTAGGTGTAACCTAATAAATTTTCACTTGAGGTGTCCCATTTATAGGTGATCCTTGACCACTAGATAAATGCCCCTTATGCAGTTCCTCTATCCCCATCTTCCTCTAGGGGTCACTATCCTTCTTATGGGCATTGTATTGGATGTAGCTTCTTTGCTCAAGGTAACTAGAATAATTTCTCCTAGGATTTCCCCTTAACGAATTATAGTCATTTTTGTTGGTCACAACCTACTCTTTGATGCTCTACCTCTCTACCACATGTAAGAGGAAATTTTGGTGTCTTTCTAGTGGTACTTTCACCTATCTTTGACAATTTTCTTCCATGTGCTACTAAAGAAAAGATAAAAATAAATATCATGATGGGTGGGAATATTTCATTGACACTCCAAACCCTACTAATGTATGGGAGAAAAAAATTGAATAGGATCCTCCTCCTTCCCCCTCTACTATTACTCTCACTACCTAGCAGCTTCATTTATGTTTTTTTTTGCCCTAGGCTTTAGCCCCATATGGACTTTAGGGGTGTGAATTTTTCCACCCATTTTAAAAAAAATATTTGTAACACTATTTTATAAATGGTAATATAGACACTTATTCATTAAAAGAAACAAATAATATAACCTATCACATCATTAAGTTTTATATGATTTAAATATTTTCCTTAATAATTTACTTATGTAAATTTTATTCTAATTTTTTTAATAAAAATTAATAGAATTATATAAATATTCTTACTATATTATAATATAATTTGATACAACTTAATAAAATTATGTAAACAAGACTACCTTAAAATACATTTAAAATAACCTTTACATAAATTAAACAAATTTCTTTAACAAATAAAAATATAATTATATAGTTAGTTGATGTTGCATTATCTTTTCTTTCCCAATTTAATTAGCTAACTCAATTTTAGGGTTTGATACCATTCTATTTGTATTTTTGTGAGAATGCGTTATATTTTTGTGTATAAGTGTACACATATTTTTATTCAAATAATATATTAATTTATAAAAAAAATGTGAAATATAATCACACTCCAAATAATCCAAGAAAGGTGAATCTCTAAACAAAAACATAAAAATCATAGTCAAGTTACGAAGATAGAAGAGCTATGAGGGAATACCTAACCATCTATGAGGTCTTAGATGTTAGTAATTGGATTCACCTTGTGATGTCACTTTTGTATTCTTATTTTTTAGTTTCCTTTTTCCAAGATCATTTCTAATAAGAGAAATGACACAATCTAGTCAAGGGAATTCACCATTATTAAGCCACTCAAAAATCTCCATATCATGAGGTTGACAAGAAATAGAATTTCATGTGTCTAATATGGCCAGCAATGACCTCTACATGTGAGCTACATGAAATATGAGAATGATTTCAAGATCAATCACTATGGCTACAACCATGTTCATATCCTCAAAGAGGAGATAAACCCCTACTAAAGGGGAAAGATGACACACAAATGATAGTACATGGATCATTTGTCTAATTCTCAATAAGAATCTATAGATTGATGAGTAACTTCTAGGAAAAATTTGTTAGCTTACACATAAATCTATAACAAAATATTAGAATAAATCATCGCTTTAAAATATTTTAAAAAAGTCAGAATCCACATAAACTCTTTAAATAATTATTTTCTATTTTTTCAAATATTGAATAAAATTTTCACTCTAAAAAAATTTCAAATTTGGTTTAACTTATCTAACACCTAAGGTCAATTACCTATAAGAATATTTTTCCAAGAATAGAGATTAGGTCTAAAAGGCCTATGAAAATTATGTATCCAAGTCTAGACCATTGGAGCTCTAAAATCAAACAAAACAAGATGTTTGAGTGTCTCCACATGATAACAAAAAAGACAAGGAGGATTAGAAACACCTAAGTGATCAAATGAGATCCAATGGGAAGAACCTTCTAAAGAATACACTTAGAAATATTAGCAAACATGGGCTCCAAAATGACTAATCAAATTGTATGAAATCTTTGTTGCTATAAAGTCATTGAGAATATCAAATCTTATTTATCATTGATTTTTTGAATCATAAATAGATATAGAGAAAGTCATGGACAAATTTAAAAATATTGTAATTATAGAAAAGAATATGTGAATACTATTTCAAATCCTTCTGATTAGATTAAACTATGGATGGATTATAAAGATAAACTATCCTTATAATTTTGTCTAATTGGTAAATGTAATTGAATCAATCCTTAGGAATTTTGTAGTGGTTTCCTCAATTTATCCCCAAGTGTCAATTTGGGAATTGTAAGCTTGTGAAGGGTATTGTGGTAGTTTGCCTAGGGGCTGAAACTAGTGAGCCAAGTGGGGATGGATGCAATTCACATGCAATATGTATTCATTCAAAAATCTGGTTTTCAGACTTCCTGTCAATTCTGTGACAGGAACCTGTGCTAGGAACAGTCTGTAACAAATACAGATTAAAGCTAAACAACAAAACATAATTAATAATTTACACTAAAACTAAACTAACAAAAGAAAAATAAATACTGGAATTGAAATGTGATGTGCTAAATCAATTCTACATGTATTAATAAGCACCCTGATTAGCACTGATTGAAATAATATGCTAAACTACATTTGCATGAAACAACAAACACATTGATTAATACTTATTGGAAAGTAATCTGCCAAACTATATGCACTTGTAGCAATGCATGTGTTGATTAACAACACACCGGATTATTTTAACACAATAATTAATAGCACACTAAATAATTTCAAATTAACACAATAATTAGGGCTTACAAACATATTTAAAACTGGAAAGACTTATTACCACACAACATGCTAATGCTACAGTGATGAAATGAAAGCTTACTTCATGCTAACCAATACTCATGCAAATGATATTTTGAATGCAATCTTTTCAAACCAGAATGATAGATTTTAGATGTATATTATCGATATCAATTCAAGTCTTGGCATACACATTTATAGAGATTATGAACCGCTAAGTTTATAGCTAATGCTAATAAAAAAGCATATGATTATTTAGGTTGTTTTGGCTTGTGGACAACAACCTTAAAAGCTACATAGAAATAGATTACAAGCTTCGATATTGTTTCGAAACGAATTAACAACTCAGACCAAACTTAACAAAACTGACACATGACTCCTAAACGGTTTCATCTCCCACTGATGCTCCTTGTGCTCCCACATGCTATCCACCTAATTAGATCCCCTTCTCATCATAGTCATGAAGATAATTAATAAATAATTGAAAGTTTTGATATATTTACAAGTTTTTCTCTTCTTTTCATTTTATTGAATAGCCTTACTTCATTAGCAAATAGTGACAGGAACAACAAAGGATCCTATAGAAATGAAAGAGTAAAGGAAAAATAAAAGGTAAAAATAAGGACATATTTCACCCTCATCACCTTCCACTAGAATTGAATATATATAATTTCAATCTTATACATTTTTTTTTTTAAATGACTATAATCATAAAAAATTTAAATGTTTGAATAAATAAGTACAATAATATTAACTTAAAACCAAGTTTATCATATTCTAATAATTTTGAAAATTGTCATATAGTTGTCAAGAATACTAAATCCCATCTATCATTGAGTTTTTGAATCATAGATAGAGGTGGAGAAAGTCAAGCATAACTTTAAAAAATGTAATAATAAAAAAGAATATGTAAATACGATTTCAAATCTTTCCTCTAGAATCAAGTACATGTAATATTAATCTTATACAATATTTTAAAAAAATGACTTCATAATAATCAAAAAATTAATTTTTTGATCAAAATGACTAAATTTAACCTCGACTTTAAATCAGACTAGCCACATTCTAATCATTTTGAAAATTTTCATAAAATTGTCGGAAATACTAAATCTCATCTATCATTGAGTTTTGAATCATAGATAGATGCAGAAAAAATCAAATATAACTTTAAAATTATATAATTATAAAAATATATATATAAATGCTATTTCAAATCCTTTCACTAGAATTTAATATGTATAATCTTTAATATTATATAATATTTTTTTAAAAACCGACTCTACAATAATCAAAATGATTAATTTTTTATTAAAATATAAATTTAACCTTGATTTTAATCCAATATAACCATTTATAATATTTTTGAAAAAGATGTTTGAAATAGAACTTGAGGATGTAAAGGATAGAAAGAAAAAAAGACAAGTAATAAATACACATGTCCCTCATTTCATATAAGTTTAAGACAAAATGTTCCATCCAAAAGGTTTAAGAATGAGACCAAAATTACTTTATCTTAAAAAAAAAATTTGGAATAACCTGATTTTATTAATTGGGCCTAGTATAAATATCTTTGAGCTACTCTAATTTCAAAAACTTTAGTTAATATTATACATTAAACAAACTTTTGTAGGATGATTGATATGTGGAAAATAGTTGTTTGTCTCTACTCTATATAACGTGACTCTTTCAAATCAAAGGCTAATGATTTAACGTGAGATTAAGAATATTTTAAGATCCTATCTTTAGGTGTCTACATTATATAGAATATATTGCATTAGCCTTTGATCTAGCCTAAATACTTAAAAGGTACAAATGCTTTAGGAATCTTATTTAATATTTTACATGAGAATGGCTTTTTGACCATGGCTCCTCCAAAAATGTTAATGATTTTAAATTTGGAAATCTCCTTACATAAAGAAAGCAAGCATGACTTCAATTGACTCCTTTTAATATTGGATTTTTTCAAATCACATATGAAATATTTAAAGCCATACCTCTAAGGATATTATAATTATATTCTAAAGTAGTATTGCATTCCTTGCCTTATGATTTTAAAATAATTTATTTTCACTTTATGTTTTTGATATCAATGTCCTAATATGCTAAAGAAATGGATCTCGTTCACCTAGATTTTGATTCTACTTGTTTTATCTTAGTTAATAAATAATTAATTTTCTACCTTAGGTATTAGGTAGCTTATTGTAATGATAGGTTAATGTATTATATATTAGTTATTAACAAAGTTATGGGTTCGAGCAGTTATCAAAATTGTATACTATTAGTAGTGTGATTAATTGAAATAAATAATTTTTGGGTTGGTTTTGTTTTTTAATGGGTTATTATATGTTATTCTTTTATTATAAATAATTAATTTTTATAGTGTGAATATGTTAGTGGATTCGTATTTTTTTGTTATTATGTAGTTATATTTGTTAGCAAATTATTTAGGTTGGTTGATCAAATGCTTTACATTATTATTTTTATTTTTCAAGAGTTGATTGAGTGATATATAAATATGGACTAAATGAAATGGTAAATCTCAATCAATAGAAGCTTCACAATCATTTGATTTAACATGTGGATATTTTCCACATTGATGGTGATTGTAAATAATGAGTTGATGTGGATCCCTCTACTTGCTTAAAATAATAGAAATTGGTCATAAACAGATGAGTTAGTAGTATAAAGTAAGAATTCATGGTATTTGGTTGATGTAGTGTGGTGATTTTTCATTGGGCATTATGAATCTATAAATAGTGAATGTAGGCTTGTAGATATTTGTAGATTCTTCAATAGTCGCTAAAATTCCTTATCAATTCATTAAATCTTGTCACATGGATGTTAGGGATTTGTAATAGAATTATTTGTCATCAATATATGCAATTTGGAACTCATAGATGTGTCACCTATTATTGGTTCCTGCCGCAAGTAGGTATACTTATGCTTTCATCTATTTCAATAGTTTGGCAAGCATCAACCAATTGGATGCAAGAATTAAATTTCATTGATCATATTTTCTAAAGTTGATATTTATTTCATATTTTTGTTAATATTACAAAACCATTTTTCTTTCATTCTATTGGTTAATAGTTGTCTACAGTCATATTGCAATGATGTAAGCATTTTGAATAATGTTTGATTTTTTTTCTTAATCATATACAAACACTATTCTTCAATAGTATCTTACTATTCCTCAATAGTTTTTTACTATTCCTCAATAGTATACTGACGAATGATGACCATTGAAGTATTTGTCATTCACATGGGACTATCTACATTTTAGATCTTATGGCATCTTTTCTTTGTTGGCATCTTATCTCGAGTGATTTCTCTAGAAAACTCCATGGCAGGAGCGAAAGGTCTTGTTTTCTTCCAATCCATATAGTGCCTTTGCAGCTTTCCATATTGTTTAATGCAGTGTCATAAGAATTGCTAATTCTGATCAAGAGAATGCCAGTCTGAGTACAAGGAAGTCTCAGCGAGGCTGTAACAAGTAGATTTAGCAAGTCTGAGGAGCCTCGAGTGCAGACACAGGAAATCTGGTCAAACTTATGATCCTTGGGAGCCAGTTTTAGCAAATCTGATCAGAACATTCTCAAGTACAAAATTAATTTGATTTTTGCACTTTCACATATATCTGTTAGTACAGACTAGCACTTGCATTAGCAGAGATGTCCAAACTTTTGACAGGTATACACAGCCATCAGAATTTTTATGTTTGTATACTTAGAGTTGCCTGAACAAAGTTCTAACAAATTAAAATGATATGCTGATAGGTTTTAATTTTAGTGCGAAATATTTATAACATATTTTAATTTTAGAATATAGTATCTAATTGTTGATAGAAGGCGAGGGTATTTTGAAAATAATACTCCTATTTTTTTATTTACAGGGTTTGATAGCTATCTAACTTTATATAGAAAATTAAATAAAAGATGAGTAAAGTATGGTTCTATTTCAATGGGTTTTGTTTTAACAATAAATTTTTGAAAAAACTCTACATAATAATTTAATACTAATTTTCAAAAATTAGTTACATATTTCTAAGATTTTAACACTAATTTAAAAAAAAATTGATGCCTTTGTGATATTTAAATGAATTCTTGTTCATCCATCAAAGATTTTCAATATTGCACTTCTACCGTCTACATAACCATTGTCTATTGTGCTCTATTAGTTGTTTTCAAAAATTTGTCATGACGCCAACTACAAACATCACTTGCATAATTATTTATGATTAAACATGTCAATTGCTAACTCTCAAACAACCAAACACAACTCAATCGGTAGAAACATGATGCAAATGCGTCTCTTGTTTATCTATGTAACGTATAATATCATATATTGATCTCATGTGACATTTAAATGGGTTATGTTTTCTATCTCAAAATTTTAATTTTCAAGGGCTTGCTAGATATAAATAGATATAATTTATTAATGAAGCCCTAATTCAACATCTGAAGGATGAATCTAGGAATTTTAAATTCCATAATGAGAAAATTATAGAGCTCAAAGATTTTTTAGGTGGCTAGAGAAAAATATTACACATGAATATTTAAGTTGTAATTATAATTCAAAAATTCTTGGTATTTTGTGTGAGTATTTTTTAGGCGATTTCCTAATATTTTATTTATTTTTAATTGTGTGAATTCAAAATTCAATGGATTGTTGTGTTCAAGTTCCTTAAAAAGGTTAGGAGGGTTAGTCATTTAAATTGTGGGGAAATAAAATTGATATGTAGAATTGCATTGTTAATAGTATAAGAATTAATTTAAAGGTTATCATAGTATTTTGAAGTTAGTCCTATAAAACCATAAATCCTTGAAAACTAAAAAAATTACCATGGCTCATTTCAACCATTCTATAAGCTAAGGAAAATTTATTTTTCATACTCCTTGGTATTAAATAACTATAAGAAAATAATTGGAAAGGGAAAGTTTACTACACAACACTTTGAGGATTCTAGAGGGGCTGTTTATGACCCACTAAATTCTTTAAAGGGTAAGGATGTTTTTCATTCACCATAGAAAAATGGAATGAAGAGCTAATATACATAATGGATTGGACTATGACCTTACAAAATTAATAGTACCAAAAAAATCTTAAAGCCTTGATCTCATTTGAGTAGATAGAATTTTTTTATAATGGTGAGGCTAGATAAATATGTACCTATGCAAGGGAAATAATTTTTAGGATATATGGGGAAATAATAATGAAGGTTTTTGGATTAATACTTGAGGCCAATAAAGTAATTAAATTGAACGTTGATTTTGGATTACAAAAATAATAGAAATATCTTCAAAGTAATCAAGTTGTTTCATAGTATTTGAGCATCATGAGAAAGAAATGGATAGGGAAATTTCTAATGCAAAGGAGAAGTCATTTGATATCAATAAATTTTAAGATTATTTACAATTTGTATTCCTCCTTTTGCTGGATAATTTTTCAATAGAAGATAAAGAGTGATTTTTAAAGGGTCCCAACCTTTTTAGAGCCAAGTTAACAAAAAATTAGGTAGTTGGAAAAAAACATAGTATGTAAGCAAATCTTAAAAAATTAAATAGACCATATTCTCAAGCACAACTAGAAATAAAAAACTTTATAAGACCTGAAAGAAAAAATAAGGGCACAACATCAAAGCTATTTTAAGGCTATAACAACCTCTCACTCATCTTGTATGGCCCAGAGATGGATTTTCATGGATTGTGTTGTTATAATGTCAAAATAATTGGATTTACATCCACTTGTATGTGCACTCAAACCAGCTTGGAATTGTCCTTTGCTTTTTTTACCTTCTCATGTAAATTCTTTATGTTGTTGAGAAAACTAGTGATAGTGGCCTTATTGAAGCTCCTTTTTTAATGTTTCCTTCTACCTCCATAATGTTGGCCTCCATCCTATTAGGCCTCTTATCCTTTTTGAATAGTTTCTTTTTCAAACTAAAAATCTCCTCCTTGCTGTTAAAACCATTCAATAGGTATATTTGACTAGATAACTAGGTTAGATGTGCATTTAACAATTTGAGAGGTAACCTAGTTTTCTTATGTGACAACCAAATTCCTTATAGGAATACATTATATCATTTTAAATAAAATATTTAAATTTTCAAAAAAGGATGCAAAATTTCAAGAGATTAAAGAGTTATTTGGTCTTTATATATATATGAGTGGCTAAGTTTCTTGGGTACCATGTTGACCATTCGTAAGTAGCAAAAGTTTTATAGATGTTGTATGTTCAATTTTTTCCACTATCATTATGTCTCTTATGATTCTTTTAAGATAGTTTCATCACCCAATTATATTGTAGTGCCTCTCATACTATTTCCCTAATAGACTGACAATTGATATGTTTTATGATGAGACATTATAATACATTATATGATGTTAGATTCATTGTTATGATGATGTCATTGATGGCACTTCTGTTACTTGATGTTTTATGCACATGTTATGATTAGTATATGATTTTATTCAGGTGAATATGGAGATCTGATTTGATTATGAGAACTAACCCTATCATCGGCATTATGTGATTATTTTATCACATCTTATCTTGATTACTATGTAGCTGATTTTTATATGATTTGATTCAATTACTAGGTGTTGTTCTTATTGATGTGTTTGAGTGAAATGGACAGTGTCTCATCACTCAATTGTGAGTACCCTACGATGTTGTGATCCCCTTTCATAGTGTGTATGTTTAATATATGTATATGCATATGCACAACCGTTTTGTGTGTTGCAGGTACCAGGTATTAGGCATCAACTCCATCTAAATTGGAAGGTCTGAGCATGCCTTGAACCCAATAGATTAGTTGATTGGAGATAACACTTGATCCCCTACCCTAGCCATCATCCTCGAAGATGATGAGTATCCAGCTTGGCACCCTATTAGTATTGTCAGTATCGTCAGTAGTCAATCAATGTTGCTTGAGGTTTTTCATTTTGACTCTAGATAGTGGTCAGGTAATAATTTGGCATTTGGTTTTATTTAATTTAATTTTTCTGATAAAATGCATTTGGCTATCTTATGCATTAAGTATAAATTGTTAAGTAAAAGGGGTATACCTTTGATAAATAAATATATATAATCATAGTTCATAATAAAATAAATTATAATGTAATGTTATAATTAATAAATAATAATAAGGTAAATAAATAAAATGTTATAAGGTCAAAATTACTTAATCAATTATAATATGTAAGTAAATGTTGGTAAATGGTTTTACCATTTATGTGAAATTGGGTATCAATTATATTTACTTGAACCACCAAAAATGAAGAGGGGAAAGATGCATCTAAGAGGAAAGAGGTCTTTCTTTCACACCTTTTCACTTTAGGGTTCATTCAAAAGGGGATTGTGTTGAGTTTGAGGTGTGTGTTGAGATGTGTCTAAGTGTAATAAACTAAAAATGTAAATGATTTAATAATGCTAAACCTAAGAAATGCAAAGTGTTGGAAAACACATTATGATATGCAAACATATACAAAATGACCTAAGAATGTACACTAAACTAAAGGAGATACAATTTGTTCACCTAGAACTTGAAGAAGGATCTGATGGAGGTCTGGAATGCTAATGAAAATGTTGCAGAAGCCGAAAGGGGCACTTGCGCCAATGTGGGCGACCTAGTCCCAAATTTGAGAAAACTAGTCTGGAGTCTGTTTCTGCAAAATGGGTGTTTGAAAATGTGAAAATCACAGAAAGGCCTATCTAGTGGGACTAGGTCGCCATTGTTGGCGACTTAGTCCTCTTCAAAAATTTTGGGATTTCTGAAAGGGAAACAAAAGCCCCCGGTTTGCACCTTGGTTCTTCATAGTTTTTTGCTTTTGACACTCTAATATTCGGGCCTAAACGTGACTTTTGGTGGATGTTTGGAATTTGCAAGCAATGAGTGGTCTTCAACAAGTCTTCAAAGATCTTCAATTTACCTAAATCTGCAAACACACAAGGAGAGAAAGAGAAAATGTTGATTGTTATGGATTAGGGGTTTGCCTTGGTCAAACCCCTTTTAGGTAACTAAACCAAAATGAATAGAAACAATGTAATGAAGCATGAAACAATGAATTAATGGAGTGAGTTACCTTGCCATGATGAGAGATCTTTTGTTGTTGTAGCAATCAACCCTTGAATGCTTCAGAAAAGATGTCTTGTTGACTTGGGATGCTCAAACCCTAGCTTGCTTGAGAAGAAGGAGAGATGAGAGATGAGAGGAGTGTGAGTTGAGTGATGCATAATATGATGAATTAGGGTTTTTAGGCTTATTTATATAATTTATGCCCTAATTTTCCCAAAATAACACCATACAGGCCGACCTTAGGGTTCTAGAGACAAAAATCTTGAAATAAATTAGGTTAAATTTGATTTTTATGCCACATGGGACTAGGTCATCCAAGGTGGTGACCTAGTCCACTTGGGAAAATTTCACCAGTTATTGGGAATTATCATGTGGTAAATGATGTTTGTCGGGATTGTCTCATGAAAACACACTAAGATAGGACCTATAAGTGCATTAAGGGGTCATTATAGCATAAGGAAGGGTTGATTAAGTGATGAAAAGCCTAGGAAAGTGTAAAATATTTTTACAACACTTTGGCACAAGGATTGGAAAGGGGTAAAAAGAGACTGAAAAAGGTCCAAAATCTATAGGCAAAGGCCCAAATGAGTGAAACATGTCAAAGGCTACACTTTTTGGTGACACATTTAGCCCCCACTTTAGTGAGAGGATGAACTTGCTTCAAACTCACACTAAAGTAGCCCAATGGATATGGCGAAGAATGACAAAGAAGGAAATTAAGCCCCCAAGGGTTCAAGATTCTAAGTAAACTTGACATCAATGCAAAAGATATTCAAGGGTGAATGCATTACAACAAAATGAGATACATGATCATGCAATGACAAGAACTAAAATGAAGAGAAGAGGGAAAGGGTGAAAAGATGTGCTCACTCTAGGGCCACAGAACATCAGGTCATCCACGGGGTGAGTTGTCTTGAAGGGTGGCTATGGGGAAAGTCATGCTAGTGGTTGGGCTTCTCGCTCAAACCATACCAAAGTTATACATCATGATAACTTTGCTAAGGCATCACAAAAGAAAGTGATATTTGAAAATGATTTTGTTCAAAGGGATTTTTCTTTGTTCATACGATCTCTCATCTTAGGGAGCATTATGTGTAATGTCACCAAGAGAGGAAAAGTGCAAATGTACTCATATTGTATCCAAGAGAGGAAGAACTCTTCTTGTATGAAAAAGATGAAAAGTACAAATGTCTCATCCTGAGCAACATTGTACATAATGTTTCCAAGAGAGGGAATCACAAGAAAAGGAAAATCACACAATGAAATGTGAGTGGTGATGTATGCCCCACTTTAAAGGAATTGCTACACAACTTTTTGTGAGCAATTTCTTTAAAGTAGAAGAAGAAGAGGAAGAAGACATGAGTGCTTATTCGGAAAGCCCTATGCCAAGGCACATATTTTTGAGAAGCTACGTCATGAGGAGGGGAGTATGTCACATGAAAGTCAACTTAAGATATGTCATCCACATCCCAAGCTTTCTCTTATGTTCATGAAAATTGAATGACTAGCCGAAAGAGACAACGACAAGTGACATATGAGGGAAAAGGCTAACTAACCCCTTGCCCCCACTAAGTGCATAGCAAGAGTGAGCCAAAAGGATTAATGAGATGCATGGTTGAATGAAAATTTATATCAATTAGAGGAATGAGGTTCCCCCATAGATGGAAGAAAAACCAACTCCTGAAGGTGTTGAATTTTTCTACTCAAGGCCTTACATGCATTAGTGTGATGATCATGAACTCAATGGTAAGCACAAAAGGAATGTTTGGTGGAACATTTTGTACGAGGTTTGGGAGGAATGGATATCAAATGATCTTGGAGGAGTTTCAACAAGATCCTTCTTGATCAAGGGGAGAAGGTGATCCATTGGTTTGCGACAAGGAAGGGACATGCTTAGGATAGGATGCCATACCTACACAAGGCACTATGGATTGTGATATTTTGTATACTCTTGTAGAGGAGTGTGTAAAATTTGAATCAATAGTGGGTTGTGAGATGACATTGGATTTAAGTGAAGAGTCCTTTGTTGGTTTTAAAGGATCACTTTCTAAGGTTGGGGTAGAGGGGTGATTTGGGATAGTGTTTATGGGAGGTGAAGGCTTGGTGGTTTCAATTAGAGGACAATAACCAAGACCATGATGTGATGTTTGCTTCATAGGATCTATAGGGTAGTGGATACCTTGTTCATTAACACCACAACCTTTTCCACTGTAGCCAAGTTGTTTCATGAGATCATAACCTTTTCCATAAATATTTTTCAGCTTTTTTGGATCAAGTGATTGTTCGTTGTTGGATTCGTTGTCTAAAGTAGTTGAGGTGGATGCTTGCGAAGGATCTTTTGAGTCTTGTGTTGACAAGAATACGTTTCCCATTTTAGAGTCATTATGTATGGCCTTGGACTCTCCTAGTAAGGGAGGTGTAAAGTCTAAGGAACCCCAATCATCATCTAAGATCTTGGTGATTTTCTCAAGATGTTGTTCTTTATGTGGGTGTTGGGCGAGTTCCACGTGGGTGGTTGGTGTTAAGGTGTTGAAATGATTCTCTTTGGATTTATCAATGTGTAAGCAACTGTTAGGTTCAGGACCAGCATCAAGTGTGTACACTATGTTGTTAAAGATGTACTTCATCTTTCAATGAAGAGTGGAAGGGATTCCATTCATTGCATGAATCCATGTCCTGCCTAAGAGAAGATTGTATGACAACTCTTGAGGCATAACATGGATTTTTGTGGCCATTCCAACTATCAACTATAAGAGGTATAGTTATCACATCGATCGGTTGCTTATTGACGTTGTCAAATCCTTGAATAGAGAGAGAATCATGTTTTATGTGGGATCTATCAATGCCAAGCCCATCCAAAAGGCACACAGTACACACATTAAGAGCAGAGCTAGTATTTACAAGTTTTCACTCGATCCCTTTTGTTTTGTATTGAGAGATTATTACGAAAGCTTCATTTTGTTTTCGTACCTCCAAAGGAGGGAGCTCACTTTGGTGAAAAACAATATCAACATTAATTTCGTGAATAATAGCTGCTATTTCATTTGATTTCTCATTAGAAGGGATAGGAACTTGTTGTAAGGTTGCTTGCATCATGTTGTGATAGTGAGGGGAAACTTGAAGAAGATCCCATAAGGATATTTTAGCAGGAGTATTCCTTTGTTGATCAACAAGGTCATACTCCCTAAGAAGGGAATTCAAGCGAGGGGCAACAGGTAAGATGGGAGGAGATGAAGGTAAGGGTGTTGAGGTTGATGGTTGGGAATGCGGGTTGTTGCAAGTGTAATGTGTATGAGCCACAGTATTATGACTGAGTTTTTGTGACACATTATGGGTAGGCGAGTAGAGGGTAAATTTAGGTTTAGGTTTGGTTGAAGGAGGGTAAAGGATGAGTTGAGATTGAATAATATTAACATCCTCTAGGGAAGGAGAGTCTAATATAGGCTCTACATCTTCTTGTAAGAGGGTGCTACCACAATAATGGGTTACACTTTTTGGGACATCCTGATTTTTGTTGAAATCACATATTTTTTGAAAATATAATGATTTAAGCCTTAAAAGGGTTCAATTTTAAGGATTTTCATTGAAGAGGGTTTGATCAAACCCCCTTGGATAGAGAGCCACTAGTTTTAAACCATACCTATAATGGAGTCTCCTCTACACCTATCAAAATGCTAATAAAAAATCACTTTTGATTTACCTTTTAGGGGATCAAATTAATTTATTTAAAATTAATTTTTTGTAAACATGTAGTCCTTATTATAAGCTTCCCAAAAAGTATAATTTTAAATATATTTAATTTTATTATCATATTTATTTTTTATTTCTTGTGAATGTAAGTTTTACAATGACCATCGAGGTCTTTATTTCACACATATGGAAAAATAGGAAAAGAGAAAAAAAATCCTTAAAAATACATTTACACTATCTATTGATGTCCTTATTCCAACAAAAAAATAATAAGTTAATTCAAATGAATACAAAAAAGGTTATGTACCTGAAAGTATAATATATCCAAATTATAATTACTCTGAATTAGAAAATTAATTAAAATATATATATGCAACAAAAAATTATGAAAAAATATCCATCCACTAGATAATGGTGTGAAAACACTGTATTTACAAAATTAGAATTGTATGATTTCTATAAATAAAATTATGCAGTTGAAAGTAAACATCACTTTTTGAGAATGATGTTTAGTAAAAAAAATAAGTTAATAAAAATTACATAAAAAGAATTCATAATTTATTTTTAATTTATTTAAAAAAAATATAATTATATTCTCAACATAAAATATCACAAATCACTATTTTGCTTCATCTTCAAATTCTTAATGGTTTAGCTTCTATAGGTGTACGAAAGTGAAGATCTAGTGAAAAATGTTGATTTCAATGTCAAGTTTGGCCAAAAAGTGTAACCCATTATTGTGGGATCACCCAAGGACATAATATTATTACGGAAATGATTAATGATGGGATTATGAGGAGATGAAGGATTAGGATAGGAGTCTATTTGAATGTCAAAGGTCTTATTTGCTTGTTCCATACTATTGACCCTAGTAGGAGAGCTTGGAATAGATTCATCACATGCTTCACTACAAGGGGAGGAGGCATCAAGAGAAGGACCACTACGATTTTCAAATAGGTGGGGAGGGTCAAGAGTCTTATGACTCTTAAGAGAAGGATCTTCTAACATCAACATGTCCTCTTTACATCGAGGAGGGGCATTAGGAGAAGGGAAAGGTTGATCATCATAGTTAGGGAGACTAGGTAAGGTAATGTTTAGAAATGTGTTTATAATATCATTTTCTTTTGCTTAAATATCTTCCCAAAGGGGATGAGGAGAATAACAAGCAAGACCTTCATGATGCTCAATGAGTGTACCTTTTGTTAACAAGATACCTTTGTCACTAGAAGGAGAGGTATCAATAGAGGAACAATTATGATCATCATGATTTTCTATGTTTGTATTTGCTTCTAACACATCATCCTCACAAATAGGAGAGATAGAAGGTAGTGTATGTTCAAGACAATTATAAACGTTTTCATTTGTTAGACTCTCATAAGTGGGGAATGTATTGAATGAATGATTAAAATGTTTATTTACTAACTTTTTCTTTTCAATTTTGGAAAAAGTTGAAACAAACATGTTTGAATAATTTGCAATGCAATGGAAAGAAAAAAGGAATGACAATTTTCAGATTGCAAAGAAGGCAATTTGTTGATTACACTATCAATGATTTGAAAAGGAAATTTGTGTAAATGCAAAATTGAAAATGTACAATGCATGAAATGAGCTAAATTAAGCTAATTCTAATAAAATACAGGTAACAAAAACATGACCTATTGATACAGGTAGGTAGTGGCACAAAACAAAAGCTTAAAAACGGGGTTTTCAGCTCTGTACAAGGTAGTTTTAGAAGCCTGAAGGGACTAGGTCGCCCAAGGTGGTGACTTAGTCGTCATGATTTTTTTGAGATTTTTCAGATGTTTTGGATTGATACAGGTGGTTTATGTATGGGGTGATGCATATCTAACATGAAAATGTAAAATTTTGATGGGTTTGAATGATGTAATCTACAAAAATGCAATCCAAATGCACTTTTCACTAATGCAAAAATTTAAAACACTAGAATGCAAATTTAACAATGCATAATGCAATGCTATGCAAACCTAGGACGTTGAAGAAGTCCAAATCAGAAAAGAGGGTGTAAGAAATTTGGGTTCACCAAAATGAACCACCAAAAATGAAGAGGGGAAACATGCACTCTTGCACCTCTAGGGTTTTGCACCTAAGAGGAAAGAGGTCTTTCTTTCACACATTTTCACTTTAGGGTTCATTCAAAAGGGGATTGTGTTGAGTTTGAGGTGTGTGTTGAGAAGTGTATAAGTGTAATAAACTAAAAATGTAAATGATTTAATAATGCTAAACCTAAGAAATGCAAAGTGCTAGAAAACACATAATGATATGCAAACATATACAAAATGACCTAAGAATGTACACTAAACTAAATAGAAATAAAGGAGATAGAATGTGTGTACTTGGAACTCGAAGAAGGATCTGATGGAGGTCTGGAATGTGGATGAAAATGTTGCAGAAGTCGAAAGGGACACTTGTGCCAATCTGGGTGACCTAGTCCCAGATTTGAGAAAAGTGGTCCAGAGCCCGTTTTTGCCAAATGGGTGTCTAGAAATGTGAAAGTCACAGAAAGGGCTATTCAATGGGACTAGGTCACCATTGTTGGTGACTTAGTCCTCTTCAAGATTTTTAGGATTTCTGAAGGGGAAACGAAAGCCCTTAGTTTGCACCTTGGTTCTTCACAGTTGTCTGCTTCTGAAACTCTTATATTCGGGCCTGAAAGTGAATTTTGGTGGATGTTTGGAATTTGAAAGCAATGATTGGTCTTCAAAAAGTCTTCAAATATCTTCAATTTACCTAAATCTACAAACACATAAGGAGAGAAAGAGAAAATGTTGATTGTTAGAGATTAGGGGTTTTCCTCGGTCAAACCCCTTTTAGGTAACTAAATTAAAATGAATAGAAACAATGTAATGAGTCATGAAACAATGGATTAACGGAGTGAGTTACCTTTCCATGATGAGATATATTTTTTTGTTGCAACAATTAGCCCTTGAATGCTTCAGAAAATATGTCTTTTTGACTTGGGATGCTCAAACCCTACCTTGCTTGAGAAGAAGAAGAGATGAGAGATGAGAGGAGTGTAAGTTGAGTGATGCATAATATGATGAATTAGGGTTTTTAGGCTTATTTATACAAGTTATGCCCTAATTTCCCTAAATAACACCATACAAGCCGACCTTAGCATTCTAGAGACAAAAATCCTGAAATAAATTATGTTAAATTTGATTTTTATGCCACATGGGACTAGCTCACCCAAGGTGGCGACCTGGTCCACCTGGGAAAATTTCACAAGTTGTCAGGAATTATCATGTGGTAAATGAGGTTTTTCGGGATTTCCTCATGAAAACACACTAAGATAGGACCTATAAGTGCATTAAGGGGTCATTATAGCATAAGGAAGGGTTGATTAAGTGATGAAATCCTAGGAAAGTGTGAAAATGTTTTACAACACCTTACAAGACTTTTGCACAAGGCTTGGAAAGGGGTAAAAAGAGATTGAAAAGGGTCCAAAATCCATAGGCAAAGGCCCAAATGAGTGAAAAGTGTCAAAGGCTTCACTTTTTGGTGACACATTACCCAAATTATAATTTTATACTAAATAATTTTAAATTTCTTAACCATTGATTTAATAAATTAAAAATTAACTATAATTTGTTCTATTGTTGGTTGGGATCATTTTGGATTTCCCGTACATTTTTCTCCTCTTGTAAACATTTTTGGTTTAGGGGTTTTCATTATGTTTTTGGGGAAAGGCGGAAGAGAGAATTGTCTATAAATTTTCTTATATTGTTAATAATGTTGGAAATTGGGGTTTTGGGTATTTTCAATTGAGGAATCAGAGGAGTTGGAATTTCGAGTCAAAAGGTTGAGCTCGACATCAAATTTGTGTTCCTACCAAGCGCTGGATCTAGGTTGGATTTTGATCTTTTGTTTACATTTGTTTTTTTAAGTGTATGATCAATGTCATTGATTTCTCTCTCTCTACTTTCTAAAAATAAATGTTTGATTATTTTATTTCGTCTATGAACGAAACATTTATTTATTCCAAAAATGATTTTTCTCTCTACTTTCTAAAAATAAATGTTTGATTTTTTATTCCATTTGTGAATGAAACATTTATTTATTCCAAAATTTAAAAAATTAAAAATAAATGTTATTGCCTTTTTGTTCCCTTCCAGTAAATTAGTCTGATTGTGTCATCCATAACTTTGTTTCTACAAACTAGGTTGGTGAGAAATTTAAAGGGTTTATTTGTCATCACAACGAGTACGAAATAACTAGAAAGGTAGGATGAAAGTGGATGATGATGTCTCTGAAAATTTATCATGTGTCTCCTTGCCTAATGAAGATGAAGATGCCACAATCAACTCAGGTACATGCCCAAACAATATAGAAGTTGACAAATCGGGACTATGCAGAAACTGATGTTGAACAAGATCCAAAGGTTTCAAGACAATGATCCTTCGATTGAATGAATAGATGGAGACTAGATTTCCCCCCCATAATGAAGTTTCCTCAAAACCACTGAAAGAAGGTTGAAGCAACAAAGGTGTCCAAACCACATGTCTCTCGCTAGGAAGAATAAAACTCAATGGTAGATGCTAAAGAAAATCCAACTCTATGGAATGAGAGGGAAGAAATCTCTAAAGAGAAAACAAGTTCCTCCAAGGTAGTCTCTAGACCCCTAGTCAATGGTGAGACAAAGTAATCTGGAGACTCAAGAAAACTCGCCAAAGTAGGATCTGAATAGAGGAGTGATATCCCCTCAAGAATGTCCTCCAAACCTGTAGAAGTACCCAAGTCAACAATCCCTGAAACAAACCCATCCTGTGATGTCAAGTCTAGAAAATTGAATGTGTCCTGATGAATAGAGATGATGGAAGCCTCAATCAATGACTTTGGACAAGGAATCACTGAATGCGAAGGGATACCAATGGTCTCTAATGGAGAAGAAGGAACATCTAAAGAAACCTTTTCAACCTCTTCAGAAGAGTCAAGGCAATCCAAACAAGCAACCTTATGCACAACAATATCATCATGGGGTACCTAATCTGAAGAATGAAGAGGAAAATGACATTCTAAAACATGATCATCGAGGAATGCGAGGATAGTTGCAATGATCAATAGCTTTCAAAACATCATCAACAACATGCATGACAATAATCCTTAGAACATCATACCTTCGATAATTCCAATCAAATTTTTGGATACAATTATCAAGAGGGGGAACCCAACCATGTAAATGTGGCAACAAATGAAGGGATTGAAGATGATTTATGGTGAAATCTCTCCATTGTTGATAGTTTCCCTTTCCCAACATGATCAGTGAAGGATGACAAGAAAACCCCATAACAAAATATGACTAAATCTCCAATAATACAAAGATATTGACCTTCAAAAAAAACTAGAAACTTCCAAAGGTGATATGCAACTGAAATGATGCCACCCAATGTAAAAAACCTTTTCCCAAGCTTCAGGATATCCAAGTAATTGAAAAAATGCCCCAAATTAAACAAAACCAATGCAAGAGTACTTGGAGCTGAAACTGAAAGAAGTGACTGAACTAATGAAAAAGATTTGAATTACCTTCCCGATGCCCACTAGAATCACCAAATTATGATAAATGGTTTAGAAGATACGAGCTTTTGAGTCTATATTAGGGTTTTGACTTCAGTTGACTGTAGATTTTTCCAACATCATAATACTACAAAAAAAATGTCTCCACTAGAAATTAGACCAAATCCTCTTTCTGATGGTATCTCGTTTGTTGATTTTCGACACCATGGTCAAAAGTTATGGAAAAATGAAAAAAAGGCCTATATTAGGCACTCTACAGGCTAATTAGGGGAAAAAATCTGGCCCCCATGTGCTAGCGCCTGGTTTTTGATATGACCACAATGATATTTCAGGCAAAAAAATGCCCCCCTCCTGGGAGCGACATCGGGGTTGAGCCATTGGCTAGGTGGAGATCTTGGGCGAAGCGTCAGTGAGGGTGGGAGGAGTCACTTGGATAAAGTAGCCCCCTCGATCACCAATGTAACTGAAGTCTTCAGTGGTCGGGGATAGAAAATTGAACGATGGTTGGGAGCTTCAAACTTCACGGTGTTAGTGACAAACAATCGATAGGGGGAAAACCATCGGCAAGAGGACAACGTGGGCCCAACGATGGACGAGGTACCACCTGCAATGAAAGCTCCAAATAGAAAGCTTCGTACGTATTTAAAAATCTTAGATGATGTTTGATTTCAATGTTGCAGATTGCAATTGAAATCAACAAGATATATAACGATTAAAAATTAAAACCATATGCCAAAAATTGAAGTCAAAATATCAACCATCAGTTATTTAAATAGCCTGCAGAACATATAAAGAAGTTGACCTTAATGAATAAAATAAATATGTCATTGATTAATAATTCAAACCCAGAATATTTAAATAGAATACCTATAGAAATTATATGTATGTCGATGGGATATTTAAACAGAGGTCGATCTGATTTAATTTTTTTGCAAACTATAGAAATTGCCTGAATAATTTTTTTTTTCCAAACTATGTCACCAAAAAGTGTATCCTTTGACACTTTTCACTCATTTGGACCCTTGTCTATGGATTTTGGACCTTGTTCAACCTCTTTTTACCCCTTTCCAAGCCTTGTTCTAAAGTGGTGTAAGGTGTTGTAATGCATTTTCACACTTTCCTAGGCTTGTCATCACCAAACCAACCCTTTCTTATGCTAGATAATGACCCCTTAATGCACATATAAGTCCTATCTCAGTGTGTTTTATGAGACAATCCTGACAAACATAAATAATCATACATTAATCCCCTAACCCTCTTTGAATGAACCCTAAAATGAAGAGGTGTGAAAGAGAGTCCATTCCTCAACCAAGCTTCTAGATGAAAAACCTTGGAGGCTCATTGGGCAATCCTTTTTCCATTCTTCATTTTTGGTGGTTAATTTTTGTGAACCCGACGTGAGATGTAATGGTCAAGTTGAAAGTACTTATAAAATCCTAGAGAAAATCCTTAAGAAGACTATTAATCAAAACCAAAAATTTTGGCATACACAATTGCAATATGTGTTATGGGCATATCGCACAAGTGTTTGTTCTTCTATGGGAAACACACCTTTCAACCTTGTTTATGGTACTGAGGCTATCCTGCCTTTAGATTTATAAATCCCCACATTTTAGATTTCTCTCCAAGGCCTTCTCGATAATGACACCTATGCGGAACAATGATTACACCAACTTGAAATGCTTGATGAACAACGCATCAATGCTCTCAAGAATCTTCAAGATTACACTAAATAGTTACAATGCAAACATGATATTGGTGTCATTCCTAGGACATTTAACAAAGGTGATTTGGTTTTATATGAAAACCACCGCAACACTACCGCCGATTACGTTGACAAAGGTAAATTCAGTCCTAATTGGTTAGGCCCCTATGTGGTCGATACAAATTATGGATCCGATGCTTATACCTTAACCGAGCGTGATGGCACTCCTCTTTGAGATCCCATTAATGTCACACATTTGCGTAGGTATTATGTCGAATCCATCTGGGCGACCTAGTCCCTTTAGGCCCCTAAAACTATCCTTTACAGAGCTGAAAACCCTATTTTTATGCTTCTATTTTGTGTCATTACATATTTGTATCACTGGTTTGTGTTTATGTAGCATGCATTTCATTAAAATTAGTTTAACTTAGCTAATTTCATGCATTGCTTAGTTTCAATTTTCCATATACTACATTTATTTTTCAGATTGTTGCATAGTGTAATCAGAAAGTTACCTTGTTTCCCATTTGAAAATTTTACTTTAAGTCATTGCATTGCATTCTCTTTCCTTTCTCTTCATAACCATGTTTTCCTTTAAAAGATGTAGCTTTGATTTGGTTTCAAATGGATTACATAAATTCAACATTCCTTCTTATGAGTTCAATGTAGATTATAATAATGAATTCATTAAAGAACATGTTAATAACCAAACCATTGACACAATTCTTAACATTGTTGTATCAACATGAATTTGTAGCCCTAACGCAAATTCCCTCTTAACCCTTAACACTTTGGAAAATCAAAAGTGGAGGTTTAATTCCACTTAAGCCCATTGCTTGCATTCCACTTGGCACCTATTTTGTGTGTCGATGGCAGCATTTTTGTCGGGGACGCCCGCGTGGCACGTAGACGTCTGCATGGCATGCTTACCTCCCTAGAAAATTCTTTCGGCTAGAGACTGCAAAGGTGTTACTTTTTCAATTGGGATTCGAAGAGTAATGTCCCTCTTTGGCTGGCTGACCCAAATATGGCCATTTTTCACCCTTCTCTTCATAATCTTCAGTCTTCCACCCTTAGCATTTTTCAAGCAGAAGTTTGAGAGAAGTTTGCAAGATTATTTGAGCAGTTTCTCCACCATTTTGCATCCATTTTCCAAGATTTATAGAAGAACCATTCACTTCATTGCAACAATCCACTACTCTATCACTCCAATAGGGTGAGCACAATACATACACCATGGCAACTGAGGCTTGAGTCCCTCTCTTTCACTCCTCCATGAGCCTTGAGTACTTTGCATGGAGGCGGTAAGCTCCTAATATCTCTCCTTTTTCTTTCGATTGAGTAAGAACGTACTACTTGAAGTGCTTTGCATTTATGTAGCTTGTGGTTTCTTTTCTTTATCATTATCTATACTCTATTCCAAACTTGGTTGTCTGTGGAGGTGGAAACACCAAGATAGGGGTCTAATTGAGGTAGGCCCCTATACAACTCCAACAATTTCTCCCCTTATTGTGTGCAAGTGGAAAGAGCTTGGAGCAAGCTAGTGAGGAGAGCATTGTACGAGATCATCTTCATCACCTTGGTGGTAATAAATTTCCTTTATCATATTTTTATTTGTATTTCTCTTTACTTAATCTTGTTTTATCACTTTAAACATATCTAGACTAGGTTGATAGTCTCTCCTTCTGAGTGTGATTTCTGTATTTTTGGTTCTTTGGTCGTATGAATGCCAATGCACCTGTGAGATGCTATTGTGTCACGCTATCATCCTGGAACTGCACTTTCATCCTCAGACAAAGAGCTTTCTAAGACATGAATCTAACTCTACATCTAGTCTCCTTCCAATATTCGAGATTGTAGAGTGATCGAAGGACGCATAATCCTCATCATTCTCATCCTCGTCATCCTAACTTTCCTGAACCTTACAGTGTCTTACAACTTGAACAAAAAAAATCCAAACCCTTCACCACTTCACCACCAACCAAACCAGTGGAACCCATACAGCAAAAGTCCTTAGACGATGATTGGGGTTCCTTAGACTTCACCCATCCTTTACTAGGAGCATCCAAGATCACAAACCAAGACTCTACAAAGAAAAATGTAGTCTTGTAAACACAAGACTCGACCGATCCTTCACAAGCATCCACCTCAACTACTTTAGACAAAGCAGACAACAATGAACCCTCACTTGATCCAAAAGTGTTGAAAAATCTCTATGGAAAAGGTTATGAGGTTATGAGGTCATGAAACAACTTGGCTATACTGGAAAAGTTTGTAGTGCTAATGAACAAGGTATCTGCAACCCTGTTGAGCCTCATACGCAAACAACACATCATGGTCTTGGTTATTGTCCTCTAATTGAAATCACCAAGCCTTCACCTCCCATCACCACCATCCCAAATCACCCTTCTACCCCAACCTTGGAAAGTGATCTTTTGAAATCAACAAAAGACTCTTTGCTTAATGAATTTCATCTCGCAACACACTCCTCTAACAGAGTGTAAAAAATATCACAATCTATAGAGCCTTGCATAGGTATGACATCCTATACTAAGAAATACCCTTCTTGTTTACACACTAAAGGACCACCTTCTACCCTTGATCAAGAGGGTATCTTGTTGAGACTCCTCCAAGATCACTTGATCTCCCTTCCTCCTAGAACTCAAAATAAATGTTTCAACAAACATTCCTTTTGTGCCTACCATCGAGTTCATGGTCATCACACTAATGAGTGTAAGGCCTTGAGTTGTAAAATTCAACATCTTAAGGATTTTGGTGTTCTTCCATATGTAGGTGAACCTAATTCCTCTAACCAATACTAATTTTCACTCAACCTTGCATCTCCTCAATCTTTTCAGCTCAGTCTTGTCCTACACTAAGTGGGGGCAAGGGGTTGGTTAGCCTTTTCCCTCGTATGTCACTTGTTGTTGTCTCTTTTGACTTATCGTTAACCTTTCATGAGCATATAAGAGAAAGCTTGGCATTTGGATGACATGTCTTAAAGTTGACTCGCATGTGGAATACACCCCTTCTTCATGATGCATCTTCTCATAAACATGACTCAGCCTAGGTCTTTCTGAGCAAGCTCTCATGTCCTCTTCTTCTTTTACTTTAAAGCAATTTCTCACAGTACGGTGTTTCACAATTCCTTTAAAGTGGGGGAATACATCACCACTCAGATTTTCATTGTGTGTTTTTCTTTTTCTTGTGATTCCCTCTCTTGAAAACATTAGGTACAATGTTGCTCAAGATGAGACATTTGCATTTTTCCTCTTTTTCATACAAGATAAGTTCTTCCTCTCTTGGATACAAGATGAGTCCATTTGCACTTTTCCTCTCTTGGACACATTACACATAATGTTCTTTAAGATGAGACACTGCACAAACTAAGAAAAATCCCTTTGAACAATCCCTACATCATCATTACAAAATCACTTTATTTTGTGGCACCTTATTAAACTTATTAGGAGGTATAACTTTGATATGGTTTGAGCGGGAAGCCCAGCAAGCGGCACGACTTTCCCCATAGCCACCTTTGTGTGTGTGATTACATACCAACCGTGTGTATGTTTCTCACCTCTTGGGACAACTCACCCCACAGATAACTTGATGTTCTACAGCCCTAGAGTGAGCACATCTTTTCACCTTTCCCTCTTTCTTCCTTCTAGTTCTTGTCATCACATGATTGTGTATCTCATCTTGTTGCAAATCATTCACCCTTGAATGTGTCTTTTAAATTGATGTATTTTTCACTTTGAATCTCAAATCCTTGGGGGCTTGACCACTTTCTTTGTATTTTTCATTCTTCTCCATCTCCATTGGGCTACTTTAGTGTGAGTTTGAAGCAATTTCATCCTCTCACTAAAGGGGGCTAAATGTGTCACCAAAAAGTGGTCTTTGACACTTTTCACTCATTTGGACCCTTGCCTATGGATTTTGGACCTTTTTCAACCTCTTTTAACCCCTTTCCAAGTCTTGTTCCAAAGTGTTGTAAGGTGTTGTAATGCATTTTCACACTTTCCTAGGCTTGTCATCACCAAACCAACCCTTTCTTATGCTATAATGACCCCTTAATGCACATATAAGTCCTATCTTAGTGTTTTTTATGAGAAAATCCCAACAAACATAAATAATCATAATTTAATCCCCTAACCCTCTTTGAATAAACCCTAAAATGAAGAGGTGTGAAAGAGAGTCCATTCCTCAACCAAGCTTCTAGCTGAAAAACCTTGGAGGCTCATTCAAGAATCCTCTTTCCCTTCTTCATTTTTGGTGGTTCACAAACAATAAAAAAAGCCCTGATTTTTTTTCTGAAATGAAAAATACCTACGACTAAAAAAAAATTGCCACAAAGGACAACTAATAGGGGTGATTTTTTTACTAAAAATTGTGTGGATCGTACTGTTGATTTTGTGAACCCTAAAATACCTTTGATGGCTTCTGAGTTGATGTATCCAATTTCGATGAATGAGCAGGTGATTCTTGGGTTTTGAGGCCTTCTGAAGACAATGGCGAGCTCAAATCTAACTCAATCTACTTTAGAAATCAGCTTGGTCGTCGGGTGGAGTCAAGTAGCCTGCAATAGAAACCCTCAAGCCTACAATGAATCTCTCTTGCCCAACTTTTTTGATTATGGGATGATTCTTTACTAGAATGGCTTTGATACCATGATGGAATGATGGATGCACAATGTCCCTAAAGCTGCAGTCTTCAATGAAGGACCTTTGCCAAGAAAATATTCACCCACAGAGAAAGTGTTGCAACAATGGCATTCAAATAGAGATTATTTGATTGATCTAGAATATATTACAAGTGTACAATGATTATATATTCATGAGAGAAATCTAGAATGCACTAAGATGTTGCCAAGTGTCTTAATCACACTACATGTGACAACATGTAAACCCTAACAACCTACCTAGGGAACGATGATGAGATAGAGATAAGTTCTAGAAAAGACAACTCAACTTCTAGAAGGAATCTTATCTCCTAAAAACATGGAAAGGGTAATGACCCCATTATTTATGATTTTCTAATGATGCAACCTAGGACTTAATTAATTAAAGACCTAAGTAAACTTATAATAGTGTAATAAATAATTAATTACGCCAACACCTCCAGTATGGAGAATCTTATTCCTTAATAACATAGTCCTTGGAGTTCCCTCCTCCTATCCAATATATAATATCCTCTTATCTCCCATAACCATTCATCTAATCAATCCCTCTATCTCCTATCCATGCAATCCCCCTATCCTTATATATTTTTCAAAGGCTTGGTTCTCCCTTCTCATTGATTCCCATCCATTACTCCATCCAATCCTTTTATCATCTATCCTTCCAATCCAACCATCCCTAATCAATCCATCCAATTCAATCAATCTTATTCTATGCAATATAGATCATCATCCAAAATCAACCCATCATTTTTATCCAATTCAATTGAAACCTATTAATCTACTATCAAATTATCATCATAGGGATGTATCCTTCCCAATCCAAGTCTTTTTATTAAAGTTAACAACACAAACCTTAGGGTATGAATTATTCTTATCATTAAATTTACTAACCTCATCATCATAAATTAATCAATCAATCAATTTGTATCTTGACTAGGGGCATATCCTGGTTTATTTTTGCTTTCTTGTGCATGCTTTCTTATTGCTTGTGTTTTTTATCATTATTTGCAACTATCATGGTCTTTGAATTATAATTCCATATGGGAATCATTCTCTTCTATATCATGGTGTTATAAGGCATATGTTTGCACTTGACCTTTTGATCATGTACTTGGAATATTGTCACTCTAGTTCCTTATACCTTAATACATAACATCAAGTACAATATCAAATCTAGATTGATTATACCATTGTAGCATGATGATCATTCATCCCCCCTCTCCATCCATATCTCTATCATCCTTATATTCTCCCCTCCTTCCTTATCTAGTTCCTTCTTTCATCCTTCATCATCTAACTCTCATATTAGAACCTATATTTTTCTATGTTCCCAATCCACGATGACCTTTCAATTTGTGATAAAAACTCATTTAATCCTTGTGGTAGCTAATTGGCTTGCTAATTTCACAATGCAGAGCTCATCTTCTAAATCAAGGTGGTAGAAATTTTTTATCATTTTCCAAGAGTGTGCATGCACAATCTTGTGGCTCCTAGATGAGTTCTGATGAAAATTTCAATCATCATTTTTAGCGGGTATATAAGGTCCTATAAAAAAAATTGGATTTTCTTTGTTTGAGAAAAAATCCACTTTCTCATTTGCCTTCACCAATCTCTAGCTTTGTTTTCATGGTGATAAAAAAAAATCAAGGTTCGAACTAGATTTTTCTTAAACTACTTGTCAGAAGGCCCAATTTACAAAAGTAGTCCCAAAATTTTATGTGCTATGCAAAATCCAAGACATAACAAGGATAAAAATTTAATATAAATCCTCTTTGCAAAATTGTTTGGCCTTCGAACATTGTTTACAACTATGCCATTAATTTCTATCATTTCACTAGTGGATAAATTGAGTTGCTAGTTCTAAGATTTTTTTATTTTGAAATATTTAAAACATTGTTAAATTTTTTAAATACTTGAGGGGCTGAAATTAATGGTTTCAAATGTTAAATATCTCCTTCGAGTGGAAAAAATGAGCAATATTGTTCATAAATTAAGATTTATAAAGGTTTATTCACGTGAACCTCCCCCATTGGTTTGAAGTGGCATTCACCTAGAAGTTGTTCCACATGTCTATAAAGCACACCATTTCATTTTTTAAGTCCTCCCATGCCTTCAATATATTATGGCTCATTCCTATGCAATGAACTCTCATTGGTTAGGGTCTCATGGCATAGAATTGGCACGTAAGTTTTCTTTTAACTCTGCAAGTTTTAATAAATTCTTGACAACCATTTCACTCGCCTCTTCCACCATTTAGACATTATTTTTTTTTTTTTCAGTTTCCCATTAATGTGAGTAATGATTTACAACTCTTATATAGGTCTTTGATTTTGATTTTGGGTGATTTGTAGTATTTCCTAGACTCATACAATGTTTGAAATCAGATTTAGTTGTTAAAGAGTCATGGAAGGGATTGAAATGGTCTAAAGAGAGTTTGTTTTTCCAAGCAAGAGGTTGAAGACATTAAATGTACAATGAAAACATTCAAAAAATTGATGGGAAGTGTTTAGTTTGTAGAAGAAAAGTGCACAGAAAGAGTGGCTATAGGACATTTGTTTGAAAAAATGTTAAGGATCTGGGGAAGTTTTAAAAGTCACAATGTTTGATTAAGTGGTTTTTTTACTGTTAGTAAGATGGGTTTTATTCAAGGTGGCTTTTTTCACTTGCAAAGTAAAAATAGGTGAAATTTGTACATGGGGATGCAAACAAAAGGGGGAAAAGAAAATTTCAATTTCAAATAAAAGGCAAGGTGAAGATAAAGATGCCAAGGCATATTCTAGATACCGTTTTTTCTTTGCAAATCAAACGGATTATATTGTGCCAAGTGTCAAGTGGCTAACGAATCTGAATTTTTCTTCATTCCTTAAAATGTAATTTATTTGCCATTTGTAAGGGTTCTAAGAACTAGAATTGGAAGAGCTATATAGAGGAAAGGTCAAGTTAGGTTTTTGATGTATAGTTGCATATATGTGTATATAAATCTTTTATAATATACATTATAATGTTCTAGTTTGATTTGTATGAGTATGTTGGTTTAAGAAATTATCTTTGATTTACAATGTAAATAATTTATTAGAACAAATAAATCAAGGGTTGTGGATTATTCATTGTTCATTTGCAATAACGAATTATTTTCTATGTTAGTATCCATTTAAGGACTAGTGTAATTTATTTCATATAAAATAGATAAAATAGATAAGAGTGTTTAAATTATAAATGGATTTTTAAGTAGAATTGTGTGATTCAATCATTAGTAGGTCATGTAATTGTAAGGCAATAACATTTTCGCGGAATGATTAGAGTAAAGGTCTTAACTTAATTATGTTGATTAAGTTACCTTTATTCCCTTCTTAAGATTTCACGTTAGTTTGCATAAAGTGACATTTAATAATTATATTAATTATTAAATGTTATCCTATTAGGGCTTTTATTAGGGTTTTATTAGGGTTTGCATGATCTCCTTTCTATAAAGATTGATCCCATTGTATTTCATATCAATTCATTCTCTCATTCTCTCTGATACATACATTTTCATTTTTCAGAGAACCCTTGCTTGTTTGTCTCCATCTCTTCTTTTGTGACAGGTTATTTGCATGCAGGTGATCTTCGGGGTTTGTGGTGTTGTATTTTCTCAACTCCTACAGGGTTGTGGATTATTCATTGTTCATTTGCAATAACGAATTATTTTCTATGTTAGTATCCATTTAAGGACTAGTGTAATTTATTTCATATAAAATAGATAAGAGTGTTTAAATTATAAATGGATTCTTAAGTAGAATTGTGTGATTCCATCATTAGTAGGTCATGTTATTGTAAGGCAATAACATTTTCTTGGAATGACCATCAATATATATTAAATATTATGATATAATTTTTCACATGGAATTCACTCTATAGCCCCTAACAAGAATCTATCTAATCCTATGTTCTTTCTCCCATTCTCAGAAATAACTTTTAAATTCAAATCAAAAGCCATATTTATAATTTATTCATAATTATTTTCATGCTTCATACTAAGTCTTTAAGGATAATAATGAATCTGTTGTTCATTCTTGCAAATATGTGAATCCCTATTCATTTGTGTGAAGCTTACTATCTACTAGGCACTACAATATTACTTTATGTGGTATTCATGTTTAGTGTCAATTAGGGAAAACCACCTAGATTAGCAAAGCCTGAAGTGCAAAGATAATTTATCTTTAAAGTGGGTTCTTTATTGTCCAACTACCTAAAGTCCTTAAGCATAAGAAAGATATTATTTAGAGGGTTTCAAAAAATCAGTTGGAGGAACCAACATATTGGTGACCCTACTAGGACCATTCAAAGGCCTACATCTATTTGGGGAGTCAAATAATTTGAATACCTTCATACCTATAGCAAGAATTTGTTACAACATATTTGAAGAATTTATAAAGTTACTCTACTAGTGGAGTGAATCCATAAATAATTTGATCATTGAGAAACTTCTAGCTACTTGAATATCTTGTCCTTTGTATAGAGGTGAGATTTCCAGTTAGAGAAAGAAGATCTAGAAAGGTCTACACTAGTTTTTCAGGTATTTAGTTTTCCCTGTTTTATCTTCGTGAAGGAAAGAATTTTTGAAGGTCATTGGTGAAGGTTTTTTAAGAAGTGTGTTCCCTATTTCAATATTTTTTTATATTTGAAGTAAAGGAATTAGGTTGGATAGTCTAGGTCTGTATATTTTATCTTAATGTATGTGTATTAGTAAGGTATGTAGGATTTTTTTTTGCAGTTACACATCATAAAATTTTATGTGCTCTTCAGACATCTAAATCTTGTATAATTAGCAAAGTATATGATCATTATATGTATCGGTTCAGTATTAATAAATTATCAAACATTGAATAGATAAGGGGTTATATTGAAATGCTTGAGAGCTTGATAAGATGAAAGCAAGTTGTGAGAGAATGATTGTAAGGGAAATAAGCCAACACTGAAAATATATTTTCATATGAATTGATACTCTATCTTTTCTTTATATGTTCAAATATCATAATGCATAATTCATATCAGCCCCAAGCATGTATCTAGAGAAGGCTATTCTCTATTGAAAGATATAAGCCACTTGATTTTAGTGGTATTCAAGGTTTTTCAAAACTTTTTCCTAATGAAGTTATGAAAAGTTTACCAAAGTTCAGTGGACAAGGTTCAGATCAATAAACAATAATCTAAAAGGATTTAGTCATTTGATTGGAGATTATGAGACTGATGTTGAGGATGTTGTTATGAACTCATTTGTTCAATCCCTTAAAGGTGATGTTAGAGATTGGTTTTCGGATTAGTCTATGTGTTGTACTTTTTCATGGGACGAGTTCAATGTTGCATTCATTGATCAATTTGGTGAAATAATTGATGTATGTTCATTGATCAACAAAATTATTGATATCTAGAAGGATGATGAGGAGTTCCAATTTCCAATTTGAGGTTTAAAAATACAATGAGAGATATTCCAAAGAATATTAATCTAAGTGATACAATGTGTTTAGTTATTTACATCGGTTCATTTAATAAAGAAATGAGTTCCATGTTGAGGGATAAAGAGCCTATAACACTTCATCAAGCATATGCAATTTCTGAGTACATTGAAAATAATCTAAAATATTTATGCCAAAAGGATATATGTTTGCAAGTATTGGTTATCCTAGCATACCTTATGCAAATGAAATATTTAAATAAGAAAATAAAAATAAATTTTAAAATGAATGAAACTTTATTGTTACAGTTGATTTATCATCACATCATCCAAATCACAGTGAACTTCAAATAAAATGTGAGAATAATGTGAGTTATGGGTTTGTATTCTCAACCATAAATATCTTAGGGGTGTTGCTTCTTTTGAGGTTCCTCTATTGATGCAGAGTGGCAGAGGAAGCAACACCTTTTTTGAAAAGCTTCTCTCAATGCACAAATGAACTTCACTATTCCCTCCAACAAGCAACTTGACCACTCAACTTGACTCACACAACCGGAAATCTCAAAAAGACTTGGGGATGATGTAAATACTCTTCACACAGCACAACATGACCAAACAGACAGACCTTGCACCCAAAAACATCCATTCTTCCATTGCTCCTACACAAGCCTATGCAACTTTGTAACATTCACCATTAGGACAGTCAAAATAAAATCTGATTAAAAGCATTAACCAGACCATAAAACATGGTTTTAGACTCCTAACACCATTCTCCACAAGTTCCCAAAAGCATAGGATCAAACACCCAAAACAAATGTATCAAAAAATTGATTTACAAGCCATACACAAGGCTTATCTTGGCCTGTACAAGGAAGCTTCCAACTTGTCAAGGCACACCCCAACACCCCTAATGCCTTTAAAATAATCCAACAGGTTCCCCAAGACCTGTTCCATGCTTTCCATCCATTATATTTTCTCAAATACTCAAAAAACAACAAATACTCTATTCAAATGATCACATTTTGGACTGTATAAAGCAAAAACTAGACCTAGGGCATCACATAAATTTTGCAAAACTCCATATTTTATTCTAAAACAAATTGAAACATGAATATGATCCCTAAATCTATCATTCCACCAATTTTCAGATTTTTCCATGGTGGAAATGGGAATTACATCCATTTTGGTGACCAAACCCTTGTTTTGCAAGGTTTCAGACCCACTTTCACTAAAATTGATGTAACTTACTCAATACTTAATGAAAACGATCCAAATCACCACCAAAATAAATTAAACTCTGCCCTCTTTCAAACCATTCCAATTGGGAGTCCGTACAATTCTGTACCAGACCGTACCAAGCACGGGAACAGTGAAAAACGTTGGAAAAAACAGGAAAACTGAGTTTTTTATTATATTTAATGCTTCAAAACTTCATCCAACCACCTGCCTCGACCAAAAGGAGGATATTTAAACTTTTCCACATCATTACCAATGACCCTCAACTGATTTTTGAAGGAGGGAACCGTTGGAAAGTGTGATTACATCCTTAATGTTGAAATTACATTAAATCACATTATGACAATTATGCAATTTTGAAGTAACTTTTTAATCCTAAAGACCTATGACTTCTAAAACCATTCTAATGGACTAAAAATATCCTTATTACATCCTTAAGACCTCAATCTTGCATATCCAATTACAAATTTAGGATTTTGCCTTCTCAAGGCTACATGACTACATTTTTGCAAGATTGCAATTTTCTACATTTTGACTCCAAAACTTAAAGATTCACCCTAGATCTTACTCAATGGTCTTGTTAGACCTTATTGAAGATAAAATCACTCAAAAGACTCAAAAATACTCTTCCTAACCTATTCACCATCAAATGATCCAAAATGAAGGTTGAGGTGTAGGTGCTCCTGCACCATCTATGTCCTCTAGAGGGGAGTGGTTATGTGATTTGGCATACTTTGAAAGTGGGGGCACATTTGATTAAGAGTGTGTTTTTTTTGGATTTTTCATTCGGAGTCACAGTCTCTTTTTTGGTTAGATTCTTGGGATGGTCACCCACCTATTCTCTCTTATTTTCCTCACCTACAGTCCCTTTGTGATGTTTTTACTACAGTTGGTTGGGATATCGTGAGAATTATAAGGTTGAACAACATTGTGGATCGGTCGTAAGCTTTCGTTGGAAGCATCCTTTTGAGTGGCCACCTGGGGGGTCTGAGGGAGATAGGCATAAACTAGCTCATCTTTTGGCTTCCCATGCTTGTAATTCTTTGAGGGGACTTGATGTCTTGGATTGGGATGGTTTTGATTTATCTAGGAAGTACTATGTGTCTGTTGGGTATAAACAACTTGGTAGGTAGTTGTTTGGGGATATCGAGGTCCCTTGGTGGAAGAAAGTTTGGCACAAGTTTTTGTGGCTCAGAACCAGTGTCTTACTTGGGATAATTTATTTAAGTGTGGTTTACAAGGCCCTTCAATGTGTTTTTTTGTTGTAACTATGAGGAGAGTGTTTCTCATCTCTTCTTCCAATGTTAGTATGCTAGGGAGATTTGGAATTTTGGTGGACGGTGTGGACTATGCCCTGTTGGCATGTTTCCTCATTAGTTGAGTTTGTGGATCGATGGAGCAGGGCCCCTATTTCTACTTCCTTTCTTCAAGCCGCTTGGGCTCTAGGCCCATCCTCTATTATCTGGAACCTTTGGTTGGAGAGGAATCATTGGATTTTTTAGGATATAGTGTTGGTGGCCCTACACTTGTGGTGGAAAATTTTGCATTCTTTGGGAGAAACTATTGTGGCTAAGTGTGATTTGACTGAATTAGTGGATCCTTGTGATATTGGTTGTTGTAATTGTCTTCATCTTCCTCCTCGGCAATGACAACTCGTGTGCAATAGATGTATACATCCTACTTCGAAGGTGAATAGGGAGGGGAGATGGTCTTCTCCATCTCAGGGAGTCTTAAAAATAAACACAGATGGCTCTTCTCGAGGAAACCCTGGTCATGCTGGATTTGGTGGTGTTGGTCAAGATAGCTCTAGAGATGTTCAGTTTATCTTCTCTATTTATAAGGGTCATACTAACAATTTAATGGAGGCTTAGGCCATTTTATCGGTTGTGGAGCATGGAAGTCAATTGTTGTGGCGAAGGATCATATGTGAGTTTGATTTTGAGGTAGTGGCGAACTTGTTGAATAGGTGGCATTTAGATGATGTTAGCTGGAATTTGGCTTTGATTGTTGAAAAAATTCTCAACCTTTGTGCTTCTTTGGAGTTTGTTACTTTCACTCATATTCCTAGAGAATGGAATGGTGTTGCTGATTGTTTGGCTAAATGGACTTCTAATCATATTCATGATTGGAATGTGGTGGATCAGGGTCAGTTACCCTTGGATCTGTCTCAATAGTTAGATCACTTTGTGGAGCTTGATAGGGCTATGTAGTGCCCTTGCTTTGTACTTCTTCTTGTTTTAATAAAAAATTTACCCCTCCTTTATGTTGATACAATGTTGCTTATTTAGGCATTATTTGACATAAATATATATGAGAAGGAATCATCATAGGAATTATATGCAAGGTTTTTGAATTTCTTGCTAGAAATCCCCAAAATTTTCAAACCTGAGGAGTTAGTATGTGTCGATTTATTTTGTGAAATTTAAGAATCAAATTTGAGCACTATGCCTAAAGAGTTGAAACATCATAGTATTGATCAGATATATGATTGGATTAAGATTGTTGAGAAAATTGGATGTGGTTATGCAAAGATGGTCATATTCTTAATTTTTTATTATAGTAACCACATTTCCTTGTGTGAGAAAAGTAATGACTCAGTGCACATGGATGGAGAGAAAATCATAAAACAAAGATGCATTTTGCAATAAGTGAATACCAAGTTTATGATCAACCCATGGATGAAAGGCATGCAAATGAGGACTACATTCATGATGATTCAAGTGTAATATATGATGAAGTAAAAGAGGTATGTAAAATTATGCCTTATCATAGCTCAATCAATGAAAAATAAATGATTTTTTAGATATATAATACGATGGACCAATTTATAAGATTAATGATTATGTTGATTATGGATGATAAAAATATGAATCATAAATAGTAACAATACAAGGAAAGTACAAAATTTACACTTCAATAGTCACTCAATGAAGTTCAAGATCTTGGTTCAAAATTCAAAATTTAGATAACAAGCAAATTTATCATAGCAAAAATCTTGATTTCTCCATTATCAGTTTCTCTTTAAAATAACAAAATATAAAATCAAAATAATGACAAGATGCAATGATAATGATAAATACTCAAATATGAATGATACCTATGCTTGACAATGATAATGATAAATTCTTGATAGTGCTTGATAAATGCTTGATAATGAAAGTGCTAAGATTTAATCATGAGAGTGTTAGAGAGATTTTTTATAATAAAAGTGCTAGGAGTATGAATGAATGAAAGCTTTCTATTTATATCTTTCACTTGATATTTGATCAATAGTGGATATTAATTAGAAGAATCAATGGATAGGAAAATTCAAGATAGGACCTATAATTTTTATTTTGATGGAGGGAAAATTAAAAGAATTAAATAAATAAATTTATTTAATTCAAAATGATAGTTGGAGTAATTTATTTATTTATTTTAGAGGAAAATATTTAGATTAAATAAATTATTTTAATTTATTTAAAAGAGGAGTGTAAGCTAATTAAATAATTTTTGAAAATATTTAATTATAGAGGGCCACAAATAAATAAAATTTTAATTTTAATCAATGTTGGAGGGAAAATGATAAATTAATTAAATAATTGAAAATATTTAATTTATATAGATATAATGAAAAATATTAAGATAATTAAACAAATAAAAATTATTTAATTATTATGGATGAAAAGAAGGAAATATTAGCTTAATTAAATAATTAAATAATTAATATAGATAGAAGAAATGATAATGATAATGATGAAATGATAAGATGAAAATATATTAGTCATTTTGAAGTGGCTACAATGATGATGATAATATCACAAATACAAGCATGTGAATCAATGATAATAGTATGGAAGATAATAGTTTGTCCATTTAATTTGAAGAATTTGAGCATGGTTTTAACAATGATAAAAAGGTTTGTAGTGTTGCTTATGATATCAATGGCTATTGTTTCTTCTCTGGTGCTTGTGATCATTCTAGTGAAGTAGAAATGGAGGCCTTTGTTTCATATGAAGATATTAATGCGCATGCTATTGAAAACATATGTTCACTCTTTAATGCACAAGCTACATACTTAGATGAACATATGGATTATGGCTCAACATTGTTAGTTGTTGATAACATTATAAGAGCTTGAAAGTTTCTCTGACCATGCTATTCCAAGATGTGCTAATGTTGCAAGGAATTCATACCTTTGTGTTGAGAAGTCACATGACATAAATGATGGTGAGTTTATTTATTGTATTGATCATGATGACAATGATTATGTTAATTTGTTTGTTGATATGGATTATCATCATACTATAGAAATGGACATGTTTTTTTTTAATGAGGAATTCACTAATGCAAAGGCTAAAGGATACACATGTTCACTTATTGGTGAACAAGAACTATATTATGATGAATCCTTTGAATGTGGATCAAATTCATTTCTATCAATTGAGAGTGCACATGAAATTGTGAAATCATTTGAATGTCTTTCTACTAATTATGCCAAATCTAAAAGTGTTGATGTTAAAAAGGATTTAAGTCTCCATATTAGCAAATGTGAAGGCAATGTTAATCATGAATTCCTTGTAGCAATAACCATGTTAGAAAAACTCACTATGAGGAATTTAGTACAAAGGTATATTTTGAAGTATTTGAGCCTTCTTTTGAAACATTTCACATGGATTTGTGTGATGATCTAAAGGATAAATCATATATTTTCATTGATCTTGGATTGGAACTATTTGTGAACATTCAAAATGTTGATGTAGTTGTTGATTTTTATGAAGGTTATGATCTAAATGTTGACAAAGAAATTTCTAATACAAATAAATTTTATTTACAAATAATTGAAGCACACAATGATATATTCAACTAAGTTGCAATGTTTAGATTGAGGTGAATCTTAGTATAATGTAACTCATTTGGAGCATATTCTTGTGTATGATAAAAAAAATCATGTACACAGAGATTAATTATCATATATGGTATGGAACTTAAATGATATCTTGGTCGGTATGCCTCAAACTCTTGGTTTTTACCAATGTGATCTTCAAGGATTGAAGTTAAGCTATGATTTCATGTTAATTGAGAAAATACATGCAGATGTGTCTCTTAGGAATAATGCTTAAGAAATTTTCATGTTTAATTTTGAATTTTTTTATGAGGTCTATGTTTATAATGTCGATTATCGAATGGATTATGATATTTTTCACTTTCTAGTTCATTTGGGTAGGCATTTAATGGAACATGGCAGTTATTTTGCTGAGACAAAGTGTCACAGTGATTATGGGGTCTACATAATTGATCTAGGTGTGACATGCATGTTCTACATGGTGATTCATTTGAATGGCAATGAATACACAAATATGGTGAAAAGTGTCAATGGTAGTGTCCATCAATGGGAAAATTATGATTATGCTTTCAAATTAGAACTCGGGTATAGTCATTAGAGAGTAAGGTATTTGATAGAGGTAAATATTGGTTCCTCATTTATGGGGGCCTAGGGACACCAAATGAAATTTGAAATAAGATAAATCAATTTATTATAGCAGAGTAGTTATAGAGTTTTAAATGGACTAGGCACATGATCTACACCATGAAGACATCTAAAATCTTTCTATGCTTCAATAGAGCATACATATGTGAACACAACCCACTATTATCATCCATGTTTTTCCCATCTTCCCAGTGCATGATGACCTTTCAATTGGTGACAAAACTCATTTTTAAGCCTCATGGTAGCTAATTTTCCTAAAAAATCTAGCATTTAAATTTCACAACCTAAAGCTCATCTTCCAAATTTGGATGGTAGAAATATTTTATCCTTTTCCAAGATTTTGCATGCTCGATTTCATAGCTCCTGCGTGATTTTTGATGGTAATTGTAATGCGTCATCACTTTTTAGCAAGTCTTTAAGGTCCCATTAAAAAATTGTATTTTCTTTGTTCTATAAATAACTCAATTTCTCACTTTTCTTCACCAGCCTCTAGCTCTATTTTGTGGTGATCAAAAATGTTTCGGTGTCTAAAACAATTTTTTGTTAAACTACTTGTTAGAAGGACCAGTTTATAAAGGAATTCATGAAATTAAATGTGCTATGCAAAATCCAAGATAGGGAGAGGATCAAAACTAAATATAAATCATCTTTACAAAAAAAATTGGCCTCTAAACATTGTTTGTGCCTGTGGTGTTGATTCCATCATTTGGCTAGTGGAAAAATTGAGTTGCAAGTTTGAGACCTTTTTTATTTTAAAATATTTAAAACATTGTTAAATGTTTTAAATAATTGAGGAGCATAAATTAATGGTTTAAAATGTTAAATATCTCCTTCAAATGGTAGAATGAGAAAATGTTATTTACAAATAATTTTTATAAAGGTCTATTCATGTGCAAAATGAGTTGTTCAAGTGATCCTCTCCTATTGGTTTAAAGTAATAATTCACTTGGAATCTTAAATCCACATGTCTATAGAGCACACCATCACATTTTTAAAGTCCCCCCAAGTCTTCAAAGCGACAATGGTTCTTTCCTATATGATGAAATCTCATTGATCAAGCTCCTCATGGCATGGAACTCGCCCCTAAGTCTTCTTTTGTGTGACTTTAAAAGGTTTTAATTCTTGTTACTTTCAAACAATGAAATGGTCACTCAAGGAAAGGCATATATACATGGTGATAAAGCACTACATCATGACTTTGAGTTGGGAGAGAGAAGGAAAAGTTGTGATGGCTTGTTTCTCAATAATATAAATATTATTGGCTAGTTTTTGATGATTCGGTAGAGTGTGTTGGACACCAAGGGAAGAGCATTATTCTCATGTGCACTTGCTGAAGTTTAAATCTTGAATTTTTTACCATGAGATGATTGCATAGCTAGCCACCAATCTCAACCCTTTAGCCACATAAAATGAAAGCGCTAGATTGTTTTTTGAAGAATGAATACATGATCAAACCTATGACGAATGTAAATGTAGACATCTAAATTTGATCACTTATATTTGGCCAAATTTACCCTTTTCGTCTAAATATCCCTTTATCCACATTAGTTAAATAATGTTACTAATATTTAATTAATACCCCTAAAGTCTTCTAAATCCCTAAGGTATTTAGTTAAATAATTAAATACCTTACCCCTTTATCCCTTTCTTCCAAGGAATTAAATAAATAACCAACTTATTTAATTCCTTATATGTCCCATCCACACTTAATCCTAATTCATCTCCTAATCTCATCATTAGGGATGTGACACATCCCTAATCCATGATTAGGATGTGTCATAGCCTCTAACTTTTACAAGTTGGCTCTATTGGTGTTTTTTCCAGCTAGGCTTTGAAACTCTCTAAGAGGTAGCCAACCTCTATATTCAAGAACCACAAAGGCTAGTGGCCAACTGACAAGAAATGGAATTGACACACATTTCCCCTGCACTTCAGGCTCTATAAAACCTAGGGGGGTAACCCTTTAGTAACATCTAAAAATATAGACACACAAGTAACAGGATATTGCTTAACAGATAATGCTCTCACAGAATTATGTTGAGAAACCTAAAATATCACTCAAAATTGGCTAACACCTTGAGTGAATTTCACTAACCGACATGGAGAACAAGGCAAACACATAACTCAACATACCGAATTGAAATGATTTATGATTTAAAGAATTGGGACCAAGCTGAAAACAACAAAAGCATAATAATTGACCAGTGCCAAGAAATGGGCCATGGATTCATATAACCAACATTTCATACTACAATGTGGAACATATTCTGAAGATCTTTGTAATTTTTATCAAATTATGACAACAAGACCACTGTAGCTTTATTTGATAATCATTCTTACAAATCCACCTGAAACACAACACTCCTATCACATTTGTTGAAGCAATTACACTATTCCCTGAACAATAGGCAATAATAAATGCAGCTGATATCTATTAAAGAAATTACATCACTCGGAAAATAGAAGGCAACAACTATTGCAACTCAAATGCAACAACTGTGCATGAAAAAACTGAGATAATCTTTTATTATTGAATCCAAAAGCACATTACATTCTAGCAATGGATACAACTATCAGTTAAAATATGAACATAAAAGCATAATTCAGAACACACACTTTCAAATTAATTGACTAACATTCATATTTCCCCCTAGCTTTACAATATACCCAGAGCTTCTTCCTGACTTGCCAAGCTTTCAAAATTTGGAACCCCTTACAAATGAGAGAAGAAGAGAATAAAAGAAAACAACAGCAACCCTAAAGATGATCCAGAGATGCCATCTGGAAACTCCACTCACCATTGATCATCAATTTGCAAAGCCTCTCTCCTCTCTCTACGACAAATTTTGCCTTCAATTTTCCCTTTGCACTCTATTGTTTAGTAACTGCAAATTTTTTCATGTGAGAATCTCCAATTTTACCCTACTGTGTAAAAATGCCTCTTGCCCATGAATTTTTTTTTTTTGTTCTTTACTAAAGTTCTATTTTCACCCTTATGTGTCCAGCACATAATCCTCTTTATAAAGTGAATTTTCCCATGCTTTCCTTTGTTGCACTTTATTTTCTCTTCCCAGATTTAAAATATTCAACTTTAAAATAGAGTCCTTTAGACAGTGAATATTTTATTCACTTCATAAAATTCTCCCCTCGTGCCATTTATCTTGCAACCCATCTTTAGCATTGCTTTTAAATAATAAATCTTTTGAATATTTTATATTTGTTCCCATCAAAACACTTTCATGTGTTATTTTAATTTTCATTGTGGCTATTTTATTTGCCCAACAATCACTAAAAATATTCCACTAAAAATATCTCCCATACCCGTTTTCTTTTCACCTTTAGTTAAAATATTTTGCCTTTGAATATGAAAGCCCCTTAAAAATTTACGGAGCACTTTACCTTTAAATTCTCCATCATTTTAAACTGTGAGGACATATAAATATTATGTCGGGCCCTTTTCAAACTTTTAGAACTCTTATCATCGACAATGTTTTAATTTTTTAAATGTTTTTCTTTTAAGGCAAATGAAAGCTTTTTTTTTAAACTTAAGTCATCGAGCCCTGCACTCCAAGAAATGTGTGGGCCCACCATGAGCCATGTGGCTCAATATCGCTCACCTCACAACCTTTTTTCTGGCCTCACCAAATTCTTGCGAGGTTGGCGATCAATGGATGGGATTTGGCTGCATCAAAATCTCCTTTCTCCACCGCTGATCTCATTTAGTTGCCCTAACTTCTCCCTTGTTGTGTTTGCCCGATCTTGGTTCTCAACTAATTGATCCATGGCGGCCAAGTCAATGTTGAAAATGAAAACTCCATTGAGCATTTGGATTGGAGCACATTGCAACGGCCTATAGTTGAAATGGTTGATATGCTCCCGTTGCCATGATAATGACCTCCCAAGTTGCAGAGGATCCCAAAAAAAAAATTGAAAATTTTTGCGTTCCAACACTTTTGCATACATCTATTGAGCCTCTTTACATTTTCTTGTGAGTTTCTAAAGTCCATTCGAAATAAATCCATGTTGTGTAATTGCTTCACCATCTATGGCGTCCCATCTTACCATAGTTTTGAGACATTTTGTCCAATAGGTTGCACGCTTTCACATTTGACATAAAGTATATTGACAGGGGCAATGGAAAATACACATCTGACCAGCTCGTGCACACCTTTCTCATTCTCTGCACAACTTTTTGGAAGCATCTTTTTGAGGTATCAAACTGGCCCATGTAGATTGGCGCGGTGGTTGTACACAAATCCAGTTGCAATATCAAATTGATCCCCTTCAACCAACTGATTGTGCCCCATCTACAACATCATTGTAATTGCCTGAAATTTTCAAAAGCATTTTCAAAAATTTCATTTTGCGCACCATTGCATCTGCAATTTGTATTTGCTTGAATGTTTATAGGGCCTCGTCAACAACTTTATTTGTGCATATGCAACAGTTCATGGCATCCCCTCTCATGGTTGTCTCAAGCCCTTCTGCCACTTGCATTTGTTTGAAAGTTACTAAATCCTTTTGAACAAATCACTTGTCTCATCATGTACATCAAACTCTTGACACCATGAATTTTCATTCAATGGCTCTCCCACCGTAATTTTTTTTTTTAGGATAAAATCATGTAGCTAGCTCAAGTGTTATGTCGAGGAGTTATATTAACACTATTTGGGATGATTGAATATGTTGAATTATCAAATTCATGTCACTTCCTTTATTTCCACCTTTCTATCTATAGTCGAGTCACTTATGCACCCACTTGTGTCTATTGATGTTCCACTATGCTTTGTTATGTTACATCAGAGCTGATTTTTATTGAGGGCAAATCATTTTATTTTGAAAATCCTGGTATCATCTTTCCTCTCACTGAAATTGTTTTAAGAAAAGAAGGTAATGACACCATTGTGGAATGTGGCAATGCAGCTACCAATTGCATTTTTTTGGTATTTCATGCCTCTATTTCTTATTTCCACCTTGTCCATCTCTCAATAGAGTTTACTTCAGAGAATTTATAATGTGTTGAACAATTTTATGAAAACACAGCTAAGGCTTTCAAGTGGCATAGTTATGCTTCAGCTTATTTAGTTTTTAGTTTTGACATCCACACAAAGTATTAGCTTATGTAAATGACATGCTTACTTGACATTATGTAATTGTTCAAACCACTTAGTAAAATTGAGAAGTGTTGACATTATCCCATGGTTTCGAGTCAAATGCAACACCACCCTCACCATCAAGCTATGAGGAATAGATTTAATATCCTTTGCCTCATTATGCCAAATGAAGTAGACCCTCCACATACTGAGCTATTCACAAAAATTTTCTTGAAGAGGTTACTACAATGCATCATTTTCAATTTCATGTTATGCAATGCATGCCAGGTCGCCATGTAGGCCCAGCTAAAAAAACAATCTTTTTCAAACAACTTTCATGCTCAAATGATTCAACAATACCTTTTGAATGCATCAAAGATGAAATGATGAAATGGGTTTGCTTTAAAATATGCTTTATGTCCCTTTTGCAAAATAGGCAAAACTAGTCAGGTGGGCTCTGGAATCAGCTTGAAAAACTAGTCAAACAGCCTCTTGGAGCTATGAAAACTTACATGCACGCAGACATTGGTCTAGAGAATGCAATGCAAAAGATAGATGAGAGAAATCAATCACGAGGAAAAATTAATTAACTGTCAAATTTTCTTACTCAGACTTTCTGTAACAAATAGTTGTTTTGAACCAATAAAAACTCATCAAATTGTCATTTTGCAAAAATAGCAAATCAACCCCTAACAAGTTACCACTGGACACAATAGATCATTTAGGTACCTTGAGCATGTGTGCAAAATTAATTTTCTTGAACCATCACTGATCAAAAGATACTCAGGGTCAAAGTTGACCTCTCAGAAAGGTTTCAGAAACTGCAGGTGCAAAACGGGTGAAATTGCATTTGGTTTCAATCTATTAAAAATAACAAAACAAATCATGAGACTCTAAAAAATGGCATACGAGCTCATTTAAGTGGGGAGAATGCAGAACAAAACTCATTTTCTCATGATGATCAACTGGTTGCAAAATGCAATTTCAAACAGGAGGCTACTTTCCAAAACTAAAAGTTTGCAAACAACAAAACAGTGCCAAAACCCTTCAGCTTCACTTTTCAAAACCCTAACAAAACTCATCATGGGAAGCGGAAAATTGACATGCCTATTCACATATGACACATGAGTGAGCCTGTAAATGGGTTTTGCACGAAAATCAACAGGCTTCAAATTCTGGCACTTCGAAGTAGGTCATTCAGGCAGATTCATCAGGTGCACTTCTGAAAGTGCAGAAGCAAAATTTTTAAATGGGCATCTCAAATTTGCAAAATTTGAGAGTGCCATCAGACTCGTAATTATCATTAGCCACCTAACTCTCTTCTAATCATTCATTAGCTAATCTAATCATTCCTTTAGTCAGATCTTCCCACATCCCAATGGAATTTTTAATTTAATTTTATTCTTCCAACACCCTTAATGAAATTTCTAATTCCATTTACAATCCTTATGTCCTTTCCAATGGAATTTTAAATTCCATTTATTCATCGCATCCATTTCTCTTCCCCATAATCTCTCATTGGTCACATCAATCACATGGGACAAGGACCTTCTTTCAAAGGACCTTGTCTAATCCAGAGGGTACTTCCAATCATGTGAATTTAAAATTCACATTTATTTCTCCAACAACTTCTCCCATCCCCATAGTGACAAGAGAGGACTTTCTAAAATTCCTCACTTTTCACCATCGGCCTCATATGGGGACAAGGACTTCCTTTTTGAGGAAATCTTCCCCTAATCCCAAGGTACTTGCAAGTACCTCCACCTCACATGTCCCTTTTCCACATCATTTGTCCTCTTCACACCTCACATTCCTTATGGCAAGATGTGAAGATTGTGAGTCCTCAACTCACCATAGCCCTCCACCTTGTCCATGTTGGCTAAATCCTAGCCGTCCATTTTTCTTTAAATTGGAAGACTTGGTCTCAAATTAAAGAAAATTAGACAAGAATTAGATCATTCGCATTCACTCTCATTCAAGAAACTCAAGCACTTAACACTTGGCATTTTTCTTTCTCCATTATTGCAGCCATATTAGCTTTCATTACATCCACCTACCATTCTTATCGCAATACCCATCTCCATTATTGCAATCATCATCAATTCCTCTCCACTTTGCATCCACTTTTGCATTGATTTGCCATCAAAGGAGCATACAATCAAGCATCATCAAAGGGCCAACCAACTCGTCAATCCAAGCAAGGTATAATATTTCCTTTTCTTTATTGTTTTGTTTGGTTTCAACTTAGGCTAATCTTGAGTGTTTGTTTGTGTTTTCTCTTTTGCATCTCATCTTGTTTTTCATACTAGATAGAAAATCACTTGCACAGATTTTTGGCACACCTGATGGGACCCACAAATAGGTCTGTTCTATTTTACGTTTTCTTTTTTTTGATTCAGGTACACAGAGGTGGCCTTATCCTGACCACGGAGGTGACCGCACCCTAACAGGGGCAACCTCGGCCTAAAAGAGGTGACCCTATCCACAAAGAGGGGACGCCGCCCACAAAGGGGTGACCCTGCCCAAAGAGCCGAATTCGCCCACAGAGCCGACTCCACCCAGAATACAAAGGCGGCCTTGCCTTGGACAGAGGTAACTAAGGTAAAACAACGAGTTAAAATTCCATTTCCAAAATGTAGTTGTTGTTATTTTCCTTAGTACTGACCCTCTAATTTGTATTGTTTGTGAGTGTGTTGTTTCACGATTGTTGAAGACTAAAAGCAAAAACTTCTAACATATTTGTTGCAGGGGTAGAAAAAGCACCTTCTTTAGTTAGATGATTGCTTATTGTTTTTAGCTTCAGTAAGCACATAGATCTAACTAGGGAGAGTCAAAGAACTTGTTTGTTGTGTTTGAAAGGTGGACTATTGATGTATCCAATCCCCTTGCACCATTTGGCAATCCTGGGTGAAGAGAAATTGTAGTCCACTTAGTCCTTTTGTGTAATTTTTATATTTCTTAGTAGGACCTGGTTGGGGATTTCATCACCCCAAGGGACGATTTGAACCACGTGTTACTGGCGAGGTATATAAAGGGGGGAGAGAAAAAATTGTACATCAATCTAGTCACGTCATGTCTGGTGGAGCGTCAAAGCTAGGGTGATACCTAGATAAGACGTGAAGAGTTGGTCTAAGCTTTCAGTATCTCGCTGGAAGTTCCTGACTCACGCTTGTGATGGGTTGGTGTTTATGGTTGTACCCCACGTACCATGCGTATATCAGGAACTCCCTTACTTTCCTTGTTCAGCCTAGTTAGAAGACCATGTTGACCATACCTTCACACTAATCTTAGGATTTTGTTGCTTGAACTATCTTCTTTCTGCAAAATGAGTGCGTCTTGACCTTTTACTTGTTGTTTTCTCTATTTTTGTCCTTTTTCCATAGTTGTTTTTTCCTAAGTCACTATCAGATCAACAAATAGAGGTGACCTTTCCCTCAAAGGGGCGACCTCGCCCTCAAAGGGAAGACCTTTCCCTAACAGGGGTGACCTTTCCCTAATAGGGGCAACCTCACCCTTCTTTCTTAGTTGTTTTCCACCCTATCTATGTCAAATTTGATCAATTTTCCCAGAATGGGTGACCCTGCCCTCAAAGGGGTGACCTTTCCCTCTAGACAATCATTTCCACCTTTAGTTTGTCAGTCGTTTTCCCATTTTGAGCATCATTTTCCCATTTTGAGTGTTTTTTTTCCCATTCTAAGCGTCATTCTCCCATTTCGATTATCCATTTACCCATTCTCAGTATCTGTTCACCCATTCTGAGTATCTCTTTCCTCATTCCGAGCGTCTATTTTCCCATTCTGAATTTCGTTCCCTCATTCTGATTATCCGTTCACCTGTTTCGAGTATTCCTTCACTCATTCCGGGTATCCGTTTTCCTCTTCCGAGCATTGTTCTCCCGTTCCAAGAATCCATTCACCTGTTCTGAGTGTCCATTCACCCATTTCAAGTATCTGTTCACCTGTTCCATGAATCCATTTATCCATCTTGAAAGTTCGTTTTCCTTGTTTATCAACATCGCTTGACTATTTTTCAAACTTAGTCAAATCCAAAAGTTGTTTGGGTGACCCTGCCCAAGTTTGGGTGACCTTTCCCAAATTTGGGTGACCCTACCATAGTTTGGGTGACCCTTCCCTAACCTAGATTGAGCAACCCTGCCCCAAACCTGAGTGACTTTGCACTTGCCTGATCTTTGTCTCAAAAGCTAACTTGTTGGGATCCCAAAAAGCTTGTTGTTTTCTTAGTCATTTGCACATTCCATGCACCCATAATCCTCACATTAGTCCATTTGCATACCGACCCATCTGCATCCAATCATTATCCAGATCATATAGGTGGATCCTTAATCATCCTTAAGTTACACATCCATTATTGTTTTCTTAATCCAAATCCTCTTGACTTCATTTAAAGTTATTATCCGAATTGACCTAAGTGTTTGAAAATGATCGTCATCCTTCAATATCTACTTAGGATCGCCATCCATCCCAAGTCATTCATCATCCTTGACCCTATCAATCCCCTTCCATATCAAGGCGGATTTGGTGTTGTGATCATATAATTATCAAGGCCTTATCATGCACATCGAGCAAGTCGAACCACGTGTATCTATGATATGCATCAAAGGCAAGGACCACAATGTGTTGTTACAACCCATCATACCAATATCACGGTTCCAAGAGCCTCTATGTCTACTCAGCCGCCATCTTTCAGTTCACAATACAAAATCCTTGATCAACTAGGAAAGACCTTGACCTAGATTTCTATCCTAGATTTTCTTAAGTCTTCTCTCGTGCACCAAGAAATTTTGAACAAGTCCTTATGGAACACTCAAGTTCCCAATGACATAGATCCCACACAATTCCAAGCATTGGTAGGACACCTCTCAGTGACCTACCAATCAGGCTTCAGTCAAAAAGATATGCCCCACATTGACTCAATTCATAACCATCCCCTCCATCTTGAGGTTGGTGTGAATTGTCACAAAGTAAAAAGTGTCTTTGTAGATAATGGTTCTGCCCTAAATTCATAAAAGAGGTGGGCTACACCCAAGCTGACCTAAACAATCAAGTTATCACCATCAAGGCATATGATAATGTAGAACGAGATTTTGAGGGTACTATTTGTCTTCCTATTCAGGTGGGCCCCATTTTGCAATACACTATGTGTCATGTTCTGGACCTTGATCTTCCATATAACATCCCCCTTGGTCATCCATGGATTCACTCTATGAAAGATGTTCCATCAACCTATCACCAATGTTTGAAATTATCATTTCAAGGGATGGAAGTAACCATACAAGTTGATCCTCAGCCATTCAAATATTGTCATGCATTAGAAGCTTCCTTTCCCCATTCTCATTACACCTCTGGGGTAGAAATGGGGGCATCTTAGACATCATTGTCCCATTCATCCACCAACACACTAACCACCACTTCATCCACTCCATCATCTACATCTGATTCCACCCTTACCAAGGTCCAGATCATCGACAAGGGGTGTGGTGAATATGAAATGCGTACAACATTGAACGTGGCAACCATGCCACCCTCACCACGCACATACGACCAACCTTCTTAGTCTATCCTGAAGGAAGAAGAGAAGACCATCACCCTTAATGCCCCAAATATGGGGTCCAATACCTTTCGCTCTCCTGGGTTATGACAAGACGCACCAGAAGATGACATCATCCATTGGGTGTATCGTGAGGAACTTGAACCTTCTCCCCCTTTGAAAGAATACTTGGAAGAGGTCTATCCTTGGCCTTCTAATTTTATAGAAAAACACAACTATTGGGGGGAGGCCTTAGTTTCGAAGAGCAAGGAAGATGACATTCGATAGAAGCTTCTATACATCCAAAGAAGATGGGCTTGGGCTATGATACCAAACAAAAGGGTCTTATGGCATCATCTAGTGCCTCTAACAATGTCAGTGTGGACAATGGTTCCCTTGAATACATACCAGAGGAGGAACCCATCGTACACGCGTACAATGATGTGGATCACATTGATCTCCCTTCCATGTTCGAATGCCTATCTGTTTGCACCATTACCCTATCCCTCAAACATCCTAAATTTATCGACTATGACCTACAAGGTAGCACACCTCTCAACACCTTTCCCTCAGTAGACCAGTATGTGCATCTTATAGGATTGGGGGGAGATGAATGCCCCAGCCACAAAAATAAAAAGAAACAAAATCAAAAAAGGTCACCTAGTGAAAACCTCCCTGAGGTACTTTGTGACTTTGAAAAAGTAAAAACAGAGGGCATATCTGACAGTGAAAACCTCGTTGAGGTGCTAGAATATGGGGACGTTCATCTTGGCCTTGTAGGAACTTAGCTCTTCAGACGATCATCCATCTTGATTGAAGAAACACAAGCAATAAATTTGCGAGCTGAGGAGAATCCCAAAATCACCTATGTAGCCAAACCATTGTCAGAAGAAGAATACTCTACCATCACCAAGCTCCTCGAAGAGGGAATCATCAACTTCGCATGGACATATTTAGACATGCCTGGTCTTGATCCAGCTTTGGTAGTACATCACCTAGACGTCCATCTAGATGCCAGACTTGTTAAGCAGAAACTTCAGAAAATGCACCCCCAAGTGGCTCTACTGGTTAAGAAAGAATTAGAAAAGTTGTTGGAGGTAGGATTCATCCGACCAATTGACTATTCTGACTGGATCTCCAATATAGTTTTAGTTGCTAAATCCAACAAAGATATCAAGATTTGTACAAATTTTAGAGATCTCAATAAGGTCTTCCCTAAGGACGACTTCCCTTTGCCAAACATTGATATGTTCGTCAATATCACTATAGGACATGAGATGCTATCCCTCATGGATGGTTTCTCCGGTTATAATCAGATTACGATTTCCCCTAAAGACCAACACAAGACTGCCTTCACTACACCGTAGGGTACATTTTGTTATAATTTCATGCCTTTTGGCCTCAAGAATGCAGGGGAAACATATCAACGTGCTATGATAGACATCTTCCATGACCTCATCCACATCATAATGGAGGAATATGTTGATGACCTATTAAGAAAATCAAGAACAAGGGAAGAGCACCAGAAAATCCTCAAGAAGATCTGTGAACATCTAGAACATTATAAACTACACCTAAATCCAAAGAAATGTGTCTTTGGTGTCACATCAGGAAAGCTCTTGGGTTTCATTGTCTCCCAAAGAGGCATAGAGGTTGATCCAACAAAGGTCAAGGCAATCATAAAAATTCCTCCACCTCGCAATTTGAAATAGCTAAGAAGCCTATAGGGTAAGCTCCAATCCATTTGAAGGTTCATTGTTCAACTAGCCGACAAGTGTTAGTCGTTCACGCATCTCCTAAAGAAATATGTATTGCCTTTAAGTGGAACCAACAATGTCAACTCAGCTTCGATCAGATCCAAGAATATTTGGCTCACCCACCTGTTCTTATGCCACCAATACCTGGTAAACCACTCCTGCTTTATATTTTTGCTACTTCTGTGGCATTAGGGGCATTGTTGGCACAACATGATGATTCATCAAAGGAAAGAGAAATTTACTACATCAGTCGGACATTAGTAGGATATGAATTGAACTATTCCCCAATGGAGAAGGCTTACCTAGCGGTGGTCTTCAGCTCACAGAAACTCCAACATTACATGCTTAGCCATCCATTCAAGCTAATCTCAAAGGTTGATCCACTTAAATATCTATTATCCAGAACAACTCTGACTAGTCACATGGCTAAGTGGGTCATGTTGTTAAGTGAATTTGACATAGAGTATGTGGATTGTAAAGTAATCAAAGGACAAGTAATAGTTGATTAGTTGGCAGATGCTCCTCTAGTATATTCCTATCCTTTAGAAACATAATTTCTTGATGAAGGGGTCTTTGCAGTTTTAGAAGCTACCACATGGACACTATACTTTGACGGGTCACACACAAACAATGGATCAGGGGTAGGAGTCTTGCTCGTTACCCCCCAAGGTGATTACATATTGAAGTCATTCAGATTATCCTTTCCTTTTACCAACAATATTGCTAAATATGAAGCTCTTCTTATTGGCCTTAGAATTGCAGTCCAATGGCATATTAATCACTTGCAAGACTTTGGTGACTCCTAGCTTGTTATCAAGCAGGTCAATGATGAGTTTCTAACAAAAGATGATAAGATGCTACCATACAAACATATGGTAGATGACTTCAAAAAGTACTTCACCTCCATCTAGTTTGACCAGGTACCTAGAGTGCAGAACAAAGCAACTAACACTATGGCTACCATTGGTTCTCTCCTAGACATGCCAAAAAATTAGACCGAATGTGAGTTCCTGGTGGAGCAGCTTTTAATCCCTACATATGACATCCCTGAAAGTAAAATGGTGTGTGACATTGTAGGTCCTACATCACTCTGGTACCACAAAATCTACACCTACTTGCATGACAACACCCTACCCTCCAAACTAACATGAAACCAATGAACATCTCGTTACACCATCGTCGGTGATACACTTTATTGACGCGTGTATGATGGAATCCTCCTCCAGTGTTTAAACGAGACCGATGCCCACACTATGTTAACAGAAGTACATAGTGGTGTATGTGGGGCCCATTCAAATGGTATGGCATTAGCCAAAAGAATTCTCAGGGCTGGTTATTATTGGCCCACATTGGAACAAGATTCTTTTGATTTTGTGAAAAAATGTCTATCTTTCCAACAACATGTGGATTTACTACATGCTCCTACATAAGATCTCCAACCTCTTATAGCGCCATGGCCCTTTTCTCATTGGGGCATCAACCTAATCGGTAATATTTATCCCCCATCCTCCGATGGCCACACCTTTATCATCACTGCAACTAAGTACTTTACCAAATGGGTGGAAGAAATTCCACTCTCATAAATCACTAGCACTCAGATTTCCAAATTCATCCTATTTCATATTCTCTGCAGATATGGAATCCTATCCACCATCCTTACCGACAATGGAAATGCTTTCAAAAACCAATCCATGAAGCACCTATGCGAATCCTTTCACATCAAACATCATTGGTCCACACCTTATTATCCCTAGGGTAATGGACAAGTGGAGGCCACCAACAAAACTCTAATCAGGATCCTCAAGAAGGAGTTCAACAACACTGGTCGAGATTGGCACCTCCACATCCATCTTTCCCTTTGGGCTTATCGCACCTCCATCCGCACTCCTACCAGCACCACCCCATATTCTCTTGTCTATGGTGTCAATTCCATATTTCTAATTTAGGTAGAACTCCCCTCATTGAGAATATCCCTAAAACATATTATCAATGATGAAGACAATCGGGTTGCAAGACTCGGTCAGCTAGAATTCCTTGCTGAAAAATAATCAAATCATATGACCATCTTCGAGCATATGAGAATCACCTGAAAAGAAGCAACAACAAAAAATTTTTTACTCGCCAATTCAATGTTGGTGACTTAGTTCTTAAGGAGAATCACCGCACCCAGCAGGATCAGGAAAAGAAGGGCAAGTTTGAAGCAAATTGGTTGGGCCCTTATGTCATAATAGAAAAATATGGTTCAAGAGCGTACAGACTTGCTACACATGAAGGAGAGCCCCTAGAGGAGCCCATCAATATCATGCACCTAAAGATATTCTACACTTAAGTAAGTTGGGGTATCCTTCCTACTAAAATCCAAAAACTACAAAAAAAGTAAAAAATTATCAAAATACAAAAAATTAGAGATATGAAAAAATAGTAAAGAGAAATAATTTGTCCTATGGTGAAAACCACCTTTGGTGGCGCCTTGGATATGTACGTTTGGTGAAAACATGGCCATAGGTGTCATTCATATAGGGCTTAATCATTATCTACCTTGTGTCCTAGTTACTTTATGTTTCATCCATCCTGATCTCATCATCCTATCAATCATATCCTTCCATCCGTAGGCATCATCTAGTCACCGAGTATATTTTGGTTAAGCATTGGATGAGCTTCATCGGCTATCAGTATTACTGAGCTTTCATCCTAATCTAAGCTTGTGTCATCTATCTCGTCATTTTTTCCATCTAGGTTATTTCATTGTGTCAGTCTTCATCCAGATCTCAACCTTTCTTGGCGAACTACACTGCCCCTACGCTTTCACATAGGCAAGGCCAATCATTTGATCCACCCCTAAGGCTTCTTGTCTGGTCTGTCATTTTCCTCTATCTATCTTCATCCTTGTCGAACTACGTTTCCCCTGCACTTTCACATAGGCAAGGTTGATCATTTGATCCACCCCCAAGGCATTTTTATCCATCTAGTTTTGTCTTTCATCGCCTTTCCTCATTGTCTCCTTTTCGCTCTTATCCATCGTTGGTCTTTCATCCTTTTCAAACTACATCGCCCATGTGCTTACACATAGGCAAGGTTGATCATTTGATCCACCCCTGGGGATTTTGTTTTGTTTTTCTTTGTTGTTGATTTGTCTGGTTGTTGTCTCCCATCATCTATCTTCATCGTCCTCTTTCCACTTTTATCCATGGTATTTTCCTGAACTACAAGGGATTTTCACTTTCACGTAGGAAAGGTTGATCTTTGATCAACCCCCAAGCCCCTAGGTCTTTAGGGTGTGTCAGTCTTGTGTCTTGTGTATCATTCCTTGTCTCGTTTTATCAAGTATGTCCTTATCTAGCTGGTTCTTCACAAATGGGATCCATTCATGTAATGAGCTTTAATCAGTTTTAGAACCTCCTACGTCATTATCGATCTTTTAGTTTAGTATCCATCTTTGGTATCAACAGGATGTATCCTTCCTAATAGACCTCATCAACCCCATCCATCCTCTTGATCCTATGGAAAAGGATGTTATGACATTGATTGAAATCTTTTGATACTTTTGGCTTCTGTTTATCATTTGAGCTACCTCTCATCACTTGTCAAGGTTGCCATGATCCATCATATTATGGTGTGTTTTGACTAGTTAACATAGGGGAATCTCTTGATCTTAGTTTTTTTTGTCTTCCTGGTTGTCCCACGTAGTTCCCACCAAGATCCATGTGGTCTTGTGTTACGTTGGGACATCCGTTTGTGCTTGTGGTTATCCCAATACCTGGCCTGACCAAGGTCATCATGACTTTGGGGTGTTGGGATAGCCTCCTTTTCTGTTGTGTTTGTGCATGCATTAGACACTAATCCGCCTTAGTTCCACATGCCATGGTACTTGGTGTCTTATGCTATAGCAAAAATCAGTGCTCTAAAAATGGAAAATTGCATTAGGATTGCATTTCATTTTCTCTTCCATTGCATTGCATGTATCCTCTATCCCATTTCCATCCAATCAATCCATTCAATCTAACAAAAATCATCTAATCACATCCTTGGTCTTGTTCCTAGCCTTGCTACAAGCCTTGACCCAATCATCATCATCATCATCGGGATGTATCTTTCCCTATCCTTTTGTGTTGTTTTGGGATGTATCCTTCCCTCGTCAACAACACTATCATCATCATCATCCATAGGATGTTTCCTTCCCTATCCCGGTGTTGTTTTGGGATGTATCCTTCCCTCATCAACAACACTCCATCAACCATCAATCCATCTTGGCTTGTAGCTTGATTGGGGCAACATCATATTTTTCCTTGAGTCTATTTGTGCTTACCTTTATCTCTTCATATTATCATCCTCTCTCATCCATCACTTTGCATCATCCTTCCCATCTACCCTTGCATCATCTCATCCATTTTGATATCACACCCGTGTTATCTTAAACTTGAATGTCCTCTTGAGGGGGAATCCTCAATCCCTAATCTTCATCTTCACTCCCATCATCTTTCCTCCTAGTCACTCCTTGAATGATCGGGGCATCTTTCTTAATCTAACCATCTTCTTCTAGGTGCTATGTTTTAATTTTCTTTGAAATGATGCTACTTTGTAACACCATCTCAAAGAGGGGAAAAATGTAGACATCTAAATTTGACCACTTATATTTGGCCAAATTTACCCTTTCCGTCTAAATATCCTTTTATCCACATTAGTTAAATAATGTTACTATTATTTAATTAATACCCATAAAGTCTTCTAAATCCCTAAGGTATTTAGTTAAATAATTAAATACCTTACCCCTTTATCCCTTTCTTCCAAAGAATTAAATAAATAACCCACTTATTTAATTCCCTTTATGTCTCATCCACACTTAATCCAAATTCATCTCCTAATCCCATAATTAGGGATGTGACACATCCCTAATCCATGATTAGGATGTGTCACATCCTCCAACTTTTGCAAGTTGGCTCCTAATTATCATTAGCCACCTAACTCTCTTCTAATCCTTCATTAGCTAGTCTAATCAGTCCTTTAGTCGGCTCTTCCCACATCCCAATGGAATTTTTAATTCCATTTTATTCTTCCAACACCCTTAATAGAATTTTTAGTTACATTTACAATCCCCATGTCCTTTCCAATGGAATTTTAAATTCCATTTATTCATCTCATATGTTTCTCTTCCCCATAATCTCTCATAGGTCACATCAGTCACGTGGGACAAGGACCTCCTTTAAGAGGACCTTTTCTTATCCAAAAGACACTTCCAATCATGTGAATTTAAAATTCACATTTATTTCTCCAACAACTTCTCACATCCCCATGGTGACAAGAGAGGACTTTCTAAAATTCCTTACTTGTTACCATCGGCCTCATATGGGGACAATGACTTCCTTTTTGAGGAAATCCTCCCCTAATCCCAAGGTAATTTCAAGTATCTCCACCTCCCATGTCCCTTTTCCACATCATTAATTCCTCTCCACTTTGCATCCACTTTTGCATTCATTTTCCATAAAGGGAGAATACAATCAAGCATCATCAAAGGGCCAACCAACTCATCAATCCAAGCAAGGTATAAGATTTCATTTTCTTTATTGTTTTGTTTGGATTCAACTTAGGCTAATCTTGAGTGTTTGTTTTTGTTTTCTATTTTGCATTTCATCTTGTTTTGCATTCCATGTAGAAAATCACTTGCACACAGTAAATATTGTGATGGGATAACAATTGGTGTTGTATTTGTTGATTTGGATAGCTAGTTTGGATGTAAAGGAAGTATGAATATAGCCTATACAAGTCAAACTTTAATCTGTTAGCTTCTTCAACGAAAAACCAACACCATTTTCTACTACTCTTTCTCTTTGAACCTATAATAATCTACAAGTTAGCACTACAATGAGTGTTTTTTTCTTGAAGGGAGGTCACCAATAGTTTTTGGGAATTTTCCTCTCCAATTTTGTGTTGTTTTGTTATAATTAAACTTTCAATATTGCTCTTCCATCACTAAAAATGAATTCACACATGCAAAGGTGTTGAAGATGATTTTGGTGTCATTTGCAAGTTGATAGATGTTGATTTTACCTCCCAAAACTTTCCTAGACTTTATCCCACACCTTCACAACTATTTTAATGTTGTTCTAAAAAAATTATGAGTTCCTGCAAGTTCCAACTTGACTCGGATATGACAAAAGAAACTTGAAAGTTTTAATAAGTGCTTGAAAACCATTTCACTCACCTTTTACACTATTTAGATATTATTTATTTTATCTCTAATTGCCTATGAATGTGAGTAAAGATTTGAAACTTTCAAACAAGTGTTTGATTGTGATTTGGGGTGATTTGTGGTATTATTACAGACTCGTAGAGTGTTTCAAATTAGATGTAGTTATTAAAGCACCATGGAAGAGATTGAAATGATCTACAGAGTTTTTATTGCTAGGAAAGAGGACAAAGACAATAAATATGTAATGGAAGCATTCAAACAAGTGATGGGAAGTGTTCAATTTGTAGAAGCAAAGTGCACAAAAAGTGTGGCTATAGGAAATTTGTTTGGAAAAATTTCAAATAACTACAAAGGAGGATTTGGTGCAATTTTAAAAGTCACAATGCTTAGTTAAGTGTTTATTTTTACTACCATTAATATGGGATTTTATCCAAGGTGATATTTTCCACTTGCAAAGTGAAAATGTAGTAAGTAAATTAGTTTGTCCACATAGGTGAATTTTTTGCATGGGAATGCAAAGAAAAGGGAAAAAATAAAACTTCAATTACAAATGAGAGGCAAGGTAAAAATAAAATGCCAAGGCATATTCTAGATACCATTTTTAGTTGCAAATCAGAGGGTTTACATTGTGCCAAGTGTCAAGTGGCTAATGAATCTAATGTTTTCTCTATTCCTTAAATGTAATTTATCTACCATTTGTAAGGGTTAAGAGAGCTGGAATTTAAAGATCTTGTAGAGGAAAGGTCAAGTTAGATATATGTTACATAGTTGTATATATGTGTATATAAATATTGTGTAATAAATATTTTAATGTTTTGGTTTGATTTGTATGAATATATGTTTGTTTATGGAATTTTTTCTAGATTGCAATGTAAACAATTTATTTAAACAAAGAAATTGAGGGTTGTGGAATTCTTCATTGCTCATTTGTAGGAATGAATTATTTTCTAAGTTAGTATTCATTCTAGGAGTGGTGTAATTTATTTCATGGAAAATAGTTAGAGTGTTTAAATTGTAGATGGATTATTAAGTAGAATTGTGTGATTCAACCATTAGAAATTCATGTTATTGTAAGGAAATAATATTTTTTTGGAATCACCATTAAGACATATTAAATTTTACAATAAAAGTATTCATACATGGAATTGTCACTTTATAGATCCTAATAGGCACCAATCTAATCATGTGTTCTTTCTCCCATTCTCATAAATAAATTTTAAATTCAAACCAAAAGGTATTTTATATAATTTATTTATAATGATTGTCATGCTTCATACCATATTTTTAAATATAATAAGGAATTTATTGTTCATGCTTGCAAATATGTGAATCCTTATTCATTTGTGTGAATCTCATTATCTATTAGGCACGGTAATGCAAATTTATGTGATATTCATGTTCATTGTCAATTAGGTGAACCTACCTAGGTTAGTAGAGTCTGAAGTGCAAAGAGAGTTTATCTTTAAAGTGAGTTATATTTTTGTTGGCCAACTACTTGAAGTCCTTAATAATAATAACTATATATTCTTTAGAGGTTTTCAAGGAATGCATTGGAGAAACCAACATCTCCTATCCATTTCAAGAGCACACGTGTTCTTTAAACCTGCATGTCCTCTCAAGGGGGCATACCTAACTCCTATCCTTCTAGTGATTATGGCATCATGCCACTAGTCCTTATCCCTTCCTATCCACTATATTTTTTTCTTCTTTCATATAATTCAAGTTCTTACAATCACAATGTCATATCAAAGTGGGGCAAAATGTAGACACCTAAAATTTGACCATACTTAACCACACTTGATTTTACCTTTCTCTAGTCATTAATTAAATTAATATTTATTATTTATTTATTTAGTTTATTCGTCACCTATATCCCACCTTGTTCTAATTCATTAATTAAATAAATTTTTATTATTTATTTAGTTAATTTAACCTTCACCTATTGAACATACCCAAATACTGAGAGGGGGAGAATCAGTATCTATCAAAATTTAAGCCCTCCAGATCTTAAACCCTTCAGCAATATACAAAGTTAAACTATTAACAAGATTAGTAACCCATAATTAGATCAACAACACTTAAATAGATCAGTAGCAATGAAAGATAAGGTAATGAACACACATGCACAAGATAACACCAGATATATTTGGAAAACCCAAAAAGGGAAAAACCACATAGAGGAATCTCTCAATATAGGAAGCTCACTGCTTATAGAATTATAATTTATTTTAAGGCTAATGCCTAAGGAAGCACACTGCTCCCTGAAGGACTTGCAAGATAAGGTGAAAAACCTTAGGGAAAGATACAAATGACTTGCAGTACTGAGCCACACAACCTCATGGAAAGATACAATTTAAAAGGACCTACAAAAGAGACTCACTGTTTGATAGCAGGATACATGAAGATATGAAATTATAACATATTTCAACAATACACTCTATTGACTAAGGTGTTAAAGCTAATTTCTCTTTTATTTTCCACAAATCACTACTTCATTCCATATTTATACACCACACCACTCTCACACAACTTGCAATCGAAATGTTCTTTCATTTATATCCTCTACAAGGTCTTAAAACATCAATTAGTTTGGCTAGAATAGAAAATAAAAAATAACCTCGACAAGTCAGTCACAAATACGTAATGTGATCCTATCCAAAAGATAGAGAGGACCAAATAACAACCTATTGCATCTTCCAATGTGATCCCAAACAATACCTATATTGGTGCACATCAACCCAAGTCGACAACAAGGAAACGTGTAGATGAAACATGTAGCACAATACCAGTCGGCCCAAAAAAACATCTTCAACTAAAAATAATCAATGTGGTTCTCAACAAGATAGGTCAGGACCCAAATACATCTTAATAGAACCTCAAATTATAGCATAGACCCCCAAGCACATAGTGCAAGAAAGAAAAAAATCCCTATCAACCAAATATCCACAAATTTCCTAGAAAACAAACTCAAACCAATATGTAGCACCAAATAGATCAATCATTGACATGTGGACCATTAAGAGATGCTCTATGAACATCTAACAACACTTCTAGATACTTATTTCACATTTTAATGCCACAAACAACCACTGTAAACCAAAAAAAAATAGAACACTTCATCCCAGAAGCATAAAATACATAAACATGAGATGAAAAAATAATCAACCGACTCACATAACACTTTATTACATGAAAATTGAACCAATACACTACACAAGCACTGAGAGAATGTCCACAAGTTGTTGGAGTAGAAACATCAATGTGGAGAAATGTGGAGCATTTTTTAGGCCAATCCAAACAACCAATGAAATTGTCAAACCTCTGCAAATACCAAAAACCTCCTCAGCAATACTAGTGACCTAAAAATATAAGAGTGAAACATCGACATAAAATAGACACTAAATCCCAAACCACAAGACCAAAAATTCAAGGCAAAGGAATGCAGAGAATTCTCCCAAATAGTCTTCTTGAAGTAACTTCATATAGCAGAAACTTTCATCAACATGTGAAGACCAGAACATCCTTGTAGCAACACATACTTCCTCAGGAGCAATAGGAGAGAGCACACAACATACTAGAGACCATCAACAACATCTCTCCAACTTCAGCATTACTTGTAATCCCCATCTTAATGCTTCTCATCCTCATCTTAATGCTTCTAATCCTTGATTCTTAATATATCATCATGATATCATCTCTTCTAATAGAAATCATACTCAATACATATCTACTTGTCATCAAACAAGGTGTGACATCCAACCATGAGAATCAACAATTCATCCAAACAAGGCATGACATCCAACCATGAATATCCATGAAAATCAACAACTCCACTATTAGCACAGAACCAATATATGACAACCAATATCAAACACAAGTGCAAAAATCTCATAAACACATGTGCAAAAACCTTCACAAGTGTTGGAATCAATGACAACCAATGCCAACAATCTCCCCCTTTGGCATTGATGGAAACACACGCCTGCACATTCTCCCCCTTTGACATCAAGGACAAAGGGCCAAGGTATTCAATTAAATTATTAGCATATTATGCCCTTTGAGTGTCTACACAACTTTACATGCTCAAAACCTTCACAACTTCTTCAAACACATATACAAGCTCCCCTATCAATGCCTTAGCAACCAACCAACTACCTACTCCCCCTGAGAGGTAGCACCCATCAATCTAGGAGAGAAGGATATGGCATGAATATCTCCCCTCGATAGATGCACCATTTATGCATCTAGTTAGAAAAAGGAGGGGCAATAACCCCTAACTTCTACTAGAGATATTTAAAAGTATCCTTTGAAAGTTTCATAGTGAAGATATTTGTAATTTGATCCTTAGCTAGGCATATACTCCAATCTGACTTCTTTATCTACAATTTTCTCCGTTAGAAAGTGATACTGAATATAAATGTGTTTGGTCCTTGAATGCATCATCAGATTATTGGAAATGTTAATTACATTGGTATTATCACATAAGATTTAAATTTCTTCATCATACACCACCTTTATATCCTTCAAATTCCACTTCATCCAAATCACTTGGGTGTAGAAATATGTTGTAATAGTATACTCAGCTTATACTATGGATAAGGACATTGATTCGTGCTTCTTACTGAACCAAGAGATCAATATGTCTCCTAAGAAAAATGCACTTCCACTGGTTTTTCTCTGGTCATCCACACATCTTTCCCAATCAGCATCAATATAAGCACTCAAAGAAAAGTTAGCATCTTTCTTATACCACAAACCATACTCTGGAGTTCCCTTCAAATATCTTAATATCTTTTTATTTCTTTCTCATGAGTTTGCTTAGGATTAGCTTGATATATAGAAACCAAACATACTACATGCATAATATCAGGTCTAGAAGTAGTCAAGTACAATAAACCTCCAATCATAGTCTTATAAAGAGTTTGATCAACCTCAAGAGATTCGTCATTTTTTCTCAAGTGAAAACTGGTGACCATAGGAGTACTTATTGGTTTGGAATCCTCCATTCCAAACTTCTTCAGCATCTCTTTCACATACTTAGCCTGAGAAATAAAGATACCATCATCTAGTTGCACAATTTGAAGCCCAAGGAAGAAATACAAATCATCAATCATAAACATCTCAAACTCTTTTTGCATCTCTTATGCAAACCTCTTACACATATTATCATCTCCACCAAAGATGATGGCATCAACATATACAACAACTATCAAAATTGTGTCTTCATCTACCTTAATATAAAGATTACTATAGATGTAGTACCTTTCTTTAAACCTTACTGAAGTAAGTACTTATCCAATCAAGCATACCAAGCTCTAAGAGATTTTTTGAGTCCATACAAAGCTTTCTTGAGTTTATACAGCATTTCTATATCTTTTGATAGCTATAAACCATTTGGTTTCTAAATGTATACCTCTTCCTCTAAATCACCATTCAAGAAGGCTGAATTGACATCCATTTGATAGAATTTTAAATTCTTATAAGTAGCAAATATAAGAAACATTTTGATTTCCTCCATTCTCGCTATCAAATCAAAAGTCTTCTCAAAATCAATATCTTCAACTTGTGAATAACCCTTTAAAACCAATCTATTCTTATTCCTCACAACTTCACCATCTTCATTCAGGTTGTTTTGAAACACCCACTTTGTTCCTATAATCTTATCAACTATTCTAGGAACCAATTCCCATGTTTGATTATTTTCTATCTGATTCAATTCCTTTTTCATTGTCTTTATCCAACAATCAGCTTTTCTAGCATTAGAAAAGTTCTTCGGATCTACCTTTGACAATAAATAAAAATTCACTTTCTCAATTTCTTTTGCAAACCTTCTCTTTGTCATCACACCTTCATTCTTATCTCCAATTATTTGATATGCTGAAAGGTTCTTGTACACATACTTTGTTGGAGTTTTAGGAACCTTTTCTAATTCTTGTTTCTTCTTATCTTCCTCTTCTTCTTCTTCAATACAAAGAGGTATATCAGATCTACAAACCTCTTGTTCTTGTGAGATTTGACATAAATATCCATCTACTTTCACATTTGTGCTTTCAATAATTTTTCCCAATATCTTGTTGTAGCATCTATAGGCCTTGCTTCTGGTCGAGTAACCAAGAAAGATCCCTTCATCACACCTTGAATCAAAATTTTCAAGTTCTTCTTCATCCCTCCAAATGTAGCATCAGTTGCCAAAGATCCTAAAGTATCTAATAGTAGGAGGTCTTCCATACCATAGCTCATAAGGGTTCTTAGTGTTATTGACCCTCAATTGTACTCTACTAAGAAAATAGATATTATTGTGAACTACTTCCTTTCAGTACTTATTAGGCAAATCAACATCTTTCAATATATCCCTAGCCATCTCTTGCATATTCCTATTCTTCCTTTCCACTACCCATTTTTTTGGGGTGTTCTAGGAGCAAAAAGATGACTCCTAATACCATGGTCTTCACATAAAAATTCAAATTCATTTGAAGTAAATTTACCTCCTCTATATGATCTTAAATTTTTTATCTTAGCATCCATTTCATTCTCAACTTTTGCTTTGAAAATATTACTTATCAAGGGATTTTAATTTTTCTCTTAAAAATGTAACCCAAGTCATTCTAGAGTATTCATCAATAAGCAACATGAAATACCTTTCACCTTTTTGACTCCTTTTTCTTGTAGTTTTGTATAGGTCAATGTGAATTAGCTCCAATGGCATTGTAGCAGAGCACTCCTTGATCTTGAAACTTGTCTTTTTTTTCTTTCCCATTTGACACTCCTTGCATAAAGTGTTTGCAGACTTGGTTATCTTAGGAATACCTCTCACTACATGAGTAGAATTGATCTTTAACATATTGTCAAAATTGATGTGTCCCATCCTCTTGTGCCATAGCTAGCACTCACCTAATTCAGCCAATAAGAAAATTCTTCCATTTTCCTCCTTTAGATGATAGCCATTTTCATTTTTATGTGTACCTTCTACAACTAATCTTTCAGACCCTACCTTCCCGATCTCACATCCTTTGTCATGAAATGTAAGGTTATATCCTTTCCTACATATCTAGCTAACACTGAGAATATTATGCTTTATTCCTTTGATATAGAGGACATCCTCAAACTTGTTATTTCCATCAATTGTAATAGCACCCTTTCCACTAATTTGTGCTAACTCATCACTACCAAACTTAACAACTCCACCATTACACTTCTTAAGATTGATGAAACTTCCTTTGTCACCAGTCATTTGGTTAGAGAAACCAGTTTCAATCACCCAAGCATTTTCTTCTTCTTTTGCATGAAAAGAAATCCACATAACCATTGACCTTTCATTAACTTTGTCATCCTGCAAAGTACTAGACTTCTTACATTTTTCAATATCACCCTTTTTTTCACATGCAATGTCATAAATAGGGTTTCATCAGTTGAATCATTATCCTCATATTTTGAATAGAAACTTCTCTCCTTGGAATATAAACTCTTTTTGAACTTCTCTCTTTTGTTACTATATTATGATTGTTTAAAGGGATATTTAGTAGCAAAATGACCAATCCTCCTAGATAATTCAAACATTTGAAAGGAAACTTACCTTTGTATTTTTTCAGTGCCTTTATTCAATACTCTCACAAATTTTTCTTCTACCTCATCAAAGATCATTATGATTTATTGTTTCATCTTCTATCTTTTTACTGGTTTTGAATGTTGATTCTTCCTTTGGAACATCTTTGTCAAACTCTCGCATTTCAAAGGTGGTGAGAGCACCAAATATTTCATCTATTGAATACTTATCCAAGTCCTTATACTCCTCAATAGCAGACAACTTATGACTATAAGCTTTAGGGAGAGATCTCAAAACCTTCTTCATAATCTCATCTTCTTTCACTTCTCCACCAAGACCTCTTATGCTAGTAACTACTTCATCCACCCAAAGCGTATAACTAGAAATTTCTTCATCCTCTGCCATCCTCAAGGTCTCAAATCTACTCTTGAATATTTACATCTTAGCTTGCTTCAATTTATTATCTCCTTCATAAATACTACTCATCTTTTCTCATACATCCTTGGTAGAACTGGAACACATCACCTTCAGAAGTTCTACATCAGCTTACCCACACATGATAGCATTCTTTGCCTTGTCATTATTCTCATATAACCTAATCTCAATTGGATTTTTTGGAGGAGTAGCAGGAGTAGTGTAACCATCCTTAGCAGATTGCAAAACACCAAACCCTAGAGAGTTTATATGGCCTTTCATTCTCAACTTACAAAAGTTGTAATTGTTCCATCAAACCTAGGACCCTTGTAAGATACATCATTTTCCATCCTAGATATTTCCTCAAGTGATTAAGCTTCTTCAGAGAAACTTGTCTTTGATACCAATTTTTGAACACACTCGAATACTGAGAGGGGGGGAATCATTATCTATCAAAACTTAAACCTTCCAGATCTTAAACCCTTCAAAAATATATAGATTCAAACTATTAACAAGATCAGCAACCCATAATCAAATCAACAACACTTAAAAAAATTAGTAGCACTGAAAGATAAGGAAATGAATACACACGCACAAGATAACACCAGATTTACATGGAAAACCCAAGAAGGGAAAAAACACGGAGATAAATCTCTCAATATAGGAATTTTATTGCTTACATAATTACAATTTGTTTTAAGGATCACTACCTAAGGAAGCACACTACTCCCAAAAGGACTTGCAGGCTAAGGTGTACAACCTTAGGGCAAGATACAAAGGACTTGGAGTAATAATGCGCACAACATTAGGGAATATACAAATTACAAGGACCTACTAAAGATACTCATTGTCTAATAGCAACATATATGAAGATACAAAATTACAACATATGTCAACAATACACTCTATTAAATGAGGTGTTAAAGCTCATTTCTATTTTATTTTCCATAACTCACTGATTCATTCCATACCCGCACACCACACCACACTCACACAACTTACAACTGAAATGTTATTTCATTTATATCCTCTACAAGGTCTCAAAACATCAATTAGGTTAGTCAGAATAGATGATAAACAATAACCTCAACAATTCGACCACAAAGACATAATATGGTCCTATCCAGAAGATAGAGAGGACCAAATAAAAACTTATTACATCTTTCAATGTGATCCCAAAAAACACCTATGTTGGCGCACATCAACCTAAGTTGACAACAAGGAACCATGTACATGAAACGTGTAGCACAATACCAATTAGCCTAAAAACACATCTTCAACTAAAATTATTCAATGCAGTTCTCAACAAGATAGGTCAGGACCCACATACATCTTAAAACAACCTCAAATTCCATCGTAGACCCCCAAGCACATAACACAAGTAAGAAAACAAGCCCTGACGGTCATACATCCATAAATTTCCTCGAAAACCAACTCAAAATAATATGTATCATAAAAGAGATCAATCATTGATGTGCAAACCCCAAAGATATGTTTTATGAACATCCAACAACACTTCTAAATACTTATTTCACATTGCATGCCATAAATAGCCACCACAAACCAAAAATAAATAGAACACTTAATCCCAAAAGCATAGAATACACAAGCATGAGATGAAACATTAATAAACCAACTTGTGGAACACTATATTACATGAAAACTGAACTAAGACATTGCACAAGCATTGAGAGCACATCCACCAAGCCACAAGAGCAGAAACACTAATTTGGAGAAATGTGGACCATTTTTTGGGCCAGTCTAGACAACCAGTGAAATTGTCAAACCTCTACAAATACCATAATCCTCCTTGGAAACACAGGTGACTTGAAAAGATAGAATTGCAACATCCACAAAATATGGACACCGAATCCTAAACTAGAAGACCAAAACTTCAAAGGTGGGGGAATGTAGAGAATTCTCCCAAATATTCTTCAAAGCAAATTCTTGTAGTAGAAACTTTCATCAACATGTAGAGACCAAAACATCCTTGTACCAACACATACTTTCTTAAAAGCAACAAGAGATACTAGAACACAATGTACTAGAGACCATTAGCATCTCTCCAACTTCATCATTACTTCTAATCCTCACCTTAATGGTTCTCATCCTCATATTAATGCTTCTAATCCCCATCTTAATATATCATCATGATATCATCTCTTTTGATAGCAACCATACTCAATACATCTCTGCTTGTCATCAAACAAGGCATTACATCCAACCATGAGCATCAACAACTCATTCAAACAAGTCATGACATCCAACCATGAACATCAGAAACTCCACTATTAGCACATCATCAATAACAACCAATGCTAAACACATGTGCAACAATCTCATAAACACATGTGCACAATCTTCCCAAGTGTTGACATCAATGAAAACCAATGCCAACATCACCTTTATCCCCCACTTTAATTAAACAATATTTATTATTTAATTAATTAATTTATCCTTCACCTTTATCCCCCACTTTAATTAAATAAATATTTATTATTTATTTAATTAGTGTATCCTTCCACATCACCCTTCTTTAATAATTAATTAAATTATTTTTTATTTTTTTAGTTATTGAGAGTCACATGACTAACTAAGACCTTGTCCAGATTCATTAAACCTAGACACTTGCCCCAAAATTCAATACTAAATTTGCATCTCATCCATCCATTTCATACTACATCTCCAAATCTCAACCATTCACATACAAATGTTTCCCTAATCAAATCCTAAACCTAGCCTGTATTCCTCATGTTCCATGTGTTACATGACTTCAAATTTAATCCAAACCCTAATCCTCATTCAATCCTATCCATTTATCAAAATATAAATCTTGGTCCTTGATTTCCTTATGAAAATTCTATAAATAAGAGGCCTCTTACCTCATTTAGGCATCATATTTCATCCTATTATTATGTTTCTGCAATTTATATTGAGCCTTCTATCTTCGTATCCTTATGTCATCCAAATTTTTATTAAATCTTCCATCATCATAGCCTTATCCTACTTAACCATTTTTTGAAACAACATTCAAGTACAATTAGTTTCTCGAGTGTGCATATCGCAACAAGATTCATTACAAATTATTAATCATTTTTAACTTTAACATCTTTTTGTTGTGACTTGATAACTCATATGCAAAAGTTAACTATAAAGGATTTTCTATACAGAATTCCTTAGGTCTTACTCACAAGATCGCCACCTTACACTCTCCTAGAGTTGACTAGCTTAACATAAGTCTTGGTTTGATTGGGACAAGTCTTGTAATACTAAGGTTGCATGACCAAAGTGTTGGACTCAAGAGAACACTGAGAGGGGGGGTGAATCAGTGTTCTACAAATCTAAACTTTATTAATCTAATATTTAAACAATTTCAACATTAAACAAAAGGAAAGATGCAAACACACAAAGTAATCATCCACAACACCATAACACAAGTATTTTTACGTGGAAACCCTATTAGGGGAAAAACCACGGTGGAGGTCAATCCACAATTTGAGTACTCAAATATAAGTTTTACAAAAGGAATGCACTTACATTTAGGCTCACTTCCTAGAGCTCACTGCTCAAAATAGGAAGGTTCACTGCCTTATAAAATATTTATATTAAGACCATCTGAAGGATTGAACTGAAGTAATATCATCTACTCATGTTTGGTTATAGTTCCGGTTAAGCTCATAGATCAGATTTTGGACCTTCTATCTAATTATGCTTTTCGCCCTGATTTGCTCTGCTCTGCTCTACTCTTCGCATCACAAATCCATGCACGGATGAATTCACATCACTATCCTTCTGAATTTCACATCACATACTATCATACTTCGTATCTCACACATTCCCATATTCAAAATGATACAACTGATATCTTATGTATATCCGCTACCAAAGATTTGATCATTCATATGTCGGCTTTTATCTAACATAAAATAATTTTTAACCGTCAGCTAAGTACACAACTAATTATTAATGTGTACCATCCATATTCTTCCATATCATAGTAGGGACATAATTAAACACATTCAATCATAAAAAAGTTTAACCAATTATACCTTAAACATCTACAACGGCTATATCCACCAGTCAGACTTTTAGCACTGATGACCAAAGAATCTATACATCGGATCTCCTAGATCGTACACCAATAAATGCGCACCCAGATAATTCTTGGATAAGGTAGTATGAACATCATAATACCTTTTTTTGAGATCCACCACCAAAAACTATAATCTGGTAAAGTATATAGATCAGCATATTTGATTGTAACTGGATACCCTGTTCTTCACTCTTACTTCTGGTAATAGCTAGCTCTTTATCCTATTTGCGGGTATGAACCAATACTAGAATTTGGACTGGATAAATTACTTAGGTTTCCATCAATGAAAACACTAGAATCCATATTCCAACAATCTCCCCCTTTGGCATTGATGGCAACACTTAGTGAAAAATGACTAAGTGTCAAAACCAATATGAGTACGCTGCCAAACTTTAAAATTTCAAAATATAGCTCCCCTTGAGATTGATGAGGAATTTTCACTCCTCTCTCTCCCCCTTTGACATCAATGACAAACACATATTCAATCTCCCCCTTTGAAATATAACCAAAACTTCAAAACTAATTCAAAATTTGAAAAAAAGAACAATTGTTACTTGGGTCAGAAGATTATCTTGTGTTTTTCTTTCATCTCTGGAAGAAATTTCTTCCAAGCTTCTATTGCAATCCCAATGATTATGATCATGTTGTTATTCTTAGATGTCTTGTTGAAAATCTCGATGAGGGATTTCAGAATTGTGATCACATCCTCTAATTTCTCTCCTTCCTCAGTATCTCAATCATTTGTTCCAATCTGCATTCAGTTAGGTCCTTTACTTTCCAAAAAGTGTCCACAAAATTGTTTTTAGTGAGTTGAAATTTTGTATACTCAGACTGTAACACTTGAATCCTTTTCTTGACTGTGCCATCCTGATCTTGAAACATATCAAAACTTTTTCCAAACCCATTTAATTATGTTTCAATTTGTTCCAATTTTTCTTTGTATTTTCCAACTGCATGAGGCCAATGGATGCAATAGTTATAGATTTTATTTGTTGCACTTATGCATTGCCTTAGCGCATTCATTTTATTTTTCAACTTGGTAAGTGAAAGCTTGAACTACTCCTTCAAATGTAAGAGTACTTATCCTTCTTCTTTTTTTTGAGACTCAGAGTCCATGGTTTCCTTGATGCATTCAATCATTTCTTTAGGTAAAATATTCTGCAAACTTTCCAATTTGATCTAGTTATGCACAACATGACAATTTAGTACACTTAAAATCATATCTTGATCATATTAGGGTCTGATAGACCATAATTTAGAAAAAAAAATTGCATTCCACCTTCCTTATGAATAAGCTACATTAGCTTCTCTTTTGTCAATTCATCTTCTTCTTCACTTGCTTCTGTAATTTCCTTTTCTTGTTCTGGTTTGGTTGATTCTAGTTCTTTTCCCTGTGTGTCCTTAGTTTCCTTGTCAAATTCCTCATCTGGTATATCAACTATTTCTTATTCCTTTCATTTTCCTTCAATTTTTGGAACCTTGCATTTCAAAGGAGTACAGTCAACAGTCTCCTTCTATATTTTCTTCTTTCTCTCCATCTCACCGGAAGAGGAACCAACTTCAAGTGCCCTTACCAGAAGAGAGATCCCATGGGCCAAACTTTCTTAGCAAACTCTTAAAGAAATTTCCAAATTCTTGATCATAGTTAGCCAAACTCTTAGAGTGTGTGTAGATTGTTTTACACACCAATTCATTTACTTTCCATATCACATTGTTGTTCATCGGTAAGCAATTTAGAAAATACATTAATAGACATATGACCAGAGTACCAAACCTGAAAGGATAATTTGTCATCTTCATTAGTTTCACATTCTCCATTATTTGATCTTTCAGCAATCTGCAAAGGTCAAAGTCTTGATCTTCCATTATCATTTTGTGTTAAATGTAGACCACACCTACCAAATTAGCACCTTCTCTATTTATAAAGAAAATTTTGTAGGATATGTCATGGGCAATGTATCTTGTCACAAAGTTTTTGATTTTCGAGATTATTAGTGCCCTTTGATCTCCAATAACTCCAGTTAGGGTTTCAACTTCTTTATTCCGAATGGATTTCTTTTTTGGTATATCCCCAACTTTGCAGAATCCAATTAAGTTTCCAATTACTTCCTTCAAAATGATGTAGGGTGAAAAGAAATATAAAAGAGCAATGGAAAGTACTAATGAATGAGAAATTGTTTGAAGGAAAGAGATTACCAAATAGATTGAAGTAGCCAAACCAAGGACCACCAAAGCAAGAGAGACACAAGAACTTTTTAAGGGGAAAAAGCAAAAAACCCCAATATTATGAATGGAGGCAAAATTCCTAAAGAATAATACAAAGAGAGAGAGATTTTCAGCCTTAGGCTTGTGTGCTTGAGTCTTGAAGAATGAGAGGAGAGGCACCTCAATAAGTAGAGGTGAGAAGGAGGAGTTAGAATGTAACTCCCAACTCAATTAATTTCACCATTCATCTATGTGTGTGCAAAGTTTCACCTCTTAAGGAGGTGGTTACAAATATTCCTTAATAAAGGAATTAAAAAATAAGTCATCCTCATACATGTGTGAGATGACAAAAAAAGACAAAAGACTTGTAGGGATTCCTTTGGAATATTCCTACAAGTTAATAAAAAATTACATTTAAATAATAACCTTTACCAAGTAAAGATTAATCTTCTAACATCCCCCCTTAAGCTTTACTTGGGGAGGTTACATCAAACCCTTCAATGGGTTGTAATCCAAGATTTTTACAATGAATGAGAAATTTATCTTTACAAAGAGATTTAGTGGGAATATCTGCAATACATAAGAGAAGTTTGTTGGTCTTCAATTTGCTCTCTAATGAAGTGATGTTGAAGAGCAATGTGCTTGGTCCTTGCATGAAAAATTGGATTCTTTGCTAAAGCAATAACACTTTGATTATCGCAATAAAAAGGAGTAGGATCCATTTGAGGTAGACCCAAGTCTTCAAATAATATTCTTAACCATAATGCTTCTTTGGATGCATTAGTACAACCTTTATATTCAGCTTTTGTAGAATAGTGAGATTTGATAAAATAATAATCACAATATCATTTTCACTATGTTGAACATCACTAATCAAAATGTTAGAACTAGAAGTGAAAATTAAAACATCAAAATATAAAAATAATAATCACAATATCATTTTCACTATGCTTAATATATAAATTTGGATATTTTTTACTTCTAATGAAACCATGAGATAGAAAGAAAGCATAGCCCAAATTATAAAATTTCAATAGCAATAATAGATCTAGGTTTCCTCTCACTACATCATTATGTTATAAAGTGAAATTGTATCAAGATTAATAATAAAGGACTTTGAAAAATTGGTCCTAAATATGGTTTTAAAAAAAAACCATAATGCCTTCAATAAAATAATGAAACAAAAAAGTTTCAAGAATTTGATCCCCATCAATTAAGAAAATAGATCTAAGTTCATCATAACTAAGTAAGTGCATACCATCAAAGTGGATGGAAATATTTTCCATGGGTCCCAAAAAAACCTCCAATGAGACTTGATAAAATATATGATTCATTATAGATAGGGCTCCCTATGCAACATTACTGCAAATGCGACTAGTGCATAAAATATATATGTAAAGGATCCATTGAGACTTGATAAAGAGATTAATATGCAAAACATATATAGATGGAATAAATCCATCAAGAAGACAAATACAATAATGAGCTTTTAATTTTCAAAAAAAAAATATAGATGAGATAAATCCATCAAAAAGACAAATTTACCAATAAAAAATTCCCTTTATAAAAACAACATAATTGTAGATGAGAAGGAAATAGTAGTTTTTATTTAAATATTGTAATAGATCAAACCTTAGGTAGAGATAATGATAATTTATCACAAAGTGTGATAGAAAGATCTCAGAGATATATTTAAATATGAAGGGGAATAAATCAAGCTACCTTGAATTAAAAAAATAATATTAAAAAAAATGAGATGGAATAATGAGAATTGCATACTATGACGTGAAGGATTGTTAAGTAAATAAGCCATTAAGATGATATTCATGCATTCATGACTACATTAATATCCATTTTTCATATTCCAAATATAATTGAGTAAAACAAGTACACTATTATTGGGTTGATCAAGTCCAATAATAAAGTACTTGTGAAGTTATTTAAAAATAAATTAAAAATGTGAAGTAACATGTTGAGATGCACCTGTATCAATAACCCATTCAGAGGTTTAGAAACATTAAAACTACATGAAAAAGCACATCTATATTGATTACCATTGTTATGAAACCCTTGATTATTTTGATTTTGCTTTTTAAAACAAGTATTTTTCCAATGACCATCCGTATTACAATAAGTGAAATCTGGTCTCTTAGAAGAGTTAAACTCTCTATGATCATTGCCATTATTATAATGAGGTTTGGAATTATAATGTTTTTTAGAATTAGATTTAAAATTTTGTGTATGATTAGACAAAAAATCATGTTCATTAGACTTAAGATTGTCAAACTGAATCAACTTAGCTTCTTTTTATCTTAATAAATTGTGAAAAATATCATAAGTTAATTGAGTAGCTAAAGAATGAATAGCTAGTTGAGCATGAATATTAGTAATGAATTGTTGAAATTACCTAGGAAGACACTTTTTAAGAATAAGATGAATTAATCTAAAATTGTCTAATTTTACTCCTAAACCATGCAATTGACTATTTAAAGCATCAAATTTCAATAAAAATTCATCCATAGATTTAAAATTGGAATACCTCAAATCTTCAAGTTGTTCTTGAATTTGAATTTTTCTTGATTCATTTGAACTATCATAATGATTTTGAGTTTGTCCCATGCTTCATAGGTAGTTGTACATGTCCCAATGTGAACATAAAGTTCGGGTGACATGGAGATACCTATGAGGCCAAGGGCTTCCTCATTTTTTAGATTCCATTTTTTTATTTCATCTTTGGATGTAGATGAACTTGGTTTAGATTTACAATCCGTAGCAACATCTAAAAGATGTTTAAAATGAAAAAATAAAAGAGATGCGAGTTTTCCAAGAATGATAGTTAGAACTAGTTAATTTAATTTTAGGAATTAAAGTTGACATGATTGCAATAAAAAATTACAACTTAATGAGAAAATTAATAACTATTCTAAATATTTTCTTAAAAGAAATACTACTCTTGATTGAATGAAATTGACAAAAAAAAAAAAAATTTAATAAATGCAAAATAAATTCTTGATACAAATATCTAAAGAGAGCCAAAGGAAAAAATGGATTGTTGCAACCAAACAAAGCTAAAAAGAGAGAGGGGAGACAAGGATGGAGGCACACAGTTCGAGGTTAAGGAGTGATTGGACAATTAGAAAAGCAAGGGTGTAAAGGAGAAAGTAAAGGAGAGAGCACCCTTAAGGGAGCACAAGGAAACACTATCAAGAGGAAAATAATATATATGAAAACTATTATGTAATATTTATTATAAAATAATTATTAATATTTATTATATAACATTATTTAATATAAGATAAAATAAATATTATATTATAAATATTATGTGATATTTATTAAAAATAAATAGAAAAGAGCCTAAAAAAAAAAAAAATGAAAGTTAAAAGAAAAACAAGAGGAAAATATTATATATGAAAACTCTTATGTAATATTTATTATAAAATAAATATTAATATCAAATTATATAACATTATTTAATATAGCATAAAGTAAATACTATATTATAAATACTATGTGATATTTCTTATATATATATATATATATATATATAATATTAAAAGAGAATATATAATAAAATTTATTTATTATTAAATATTATATAATAGTTATAAAAATATTAAATAATATTTTAAAAATAATCAAAACATAATCAAATCTAGAAATTTACCAGCTAAAAGAAATTGTACTAAATGATAAATTTCCATAAAAAGCTTTCATACGGTTCAAAAGAACTTAAAAAGAACCGAATACTCTTTTTAAAAAGTGTGCGAGCAGAAAAAGAAGGGCGGGCATTTAAAAGTTGAAATGTAATTAAAACCTAAATAAAACGTTAAAAAGAGAACAAAGATGTAGGAGGGGCATAAAGGCAAGGAGCGCTTAGGGTTTGAAACAGAGAACCTGAGCAAGAACATGCAAAAAAGCAAAAGAGAGAGAGCATTGTAATAGAGAAGCAACTCGCTCAGAGAGGGCATGCACAGGGATGGCTAGCTGTAACGAACGAGCCTGACTAGGGTAAGAGAGATGGAGGATGTTGACAGGGGTTGCGGTAACTAAGAAGCACCACCAACAAAAGGTCATGGGTCGGCAGAAGCAACAGTCGTATTTCCTATGGAAGAGCTTCACAACCTTAACAAAAATTGTTATTAAATGCTATATCATTTCTATGAAATACGTATTGTTTTAAGTTATTTTTATTGTGTTTTTTTTGTTTATTTAACAAATAATATTTGTCTAATACTACTATGAAACCCTTCTTAAAAAGGCGAAAACTAACTGCTAGACAAAATTCACCTATGTGTATATGATAGCATATGCGGCCATACCGCATGGAGAAAAGAGCTACGATGGAAGAGGTGGGACCCGCGACGACGGAAAAGGTTTCCGGATGAAAGGAAAGACATGACGGGCAGACGTCTCATCCCCCATTCCGTTTGTTGTCCCGTCATCGGGAAAACGTGTCAGTGCCGACGGTTTTTCAAAATAATCGTTCGGCATGGATGGACAAAAAGCCAAAAACGTGGCTATACGAAACGATTATTAGCAAATAATAAAAAGGGCTGACAAGGTCCCATTTTTGCCATTTTTGGACGGTGACAAATTGGTGGATAGCGAGGAAAAGAGTAGCACTAGATTAGTATCCATGCAGAGCTCCTTCAGGTATGTATATTCGCTTTGTGTATGTGCCATCTTGCCATTATGCCATGAACAACGAAGAAATGAATAGGCATTCGTTGCTCCATTAAGGGTTTTTTATTTTCAGTTGAGGGTTTTAGTTTTTTGTCTCCTCCCATCTGTGTTTTTAAAATTATGGGGTTGTCGAAGAATCTATTTAGTTGAAATGGTTTTTTTTTCTGTCGAGGGTTTTGAAATTTTTTGTTCGTTTCCTCCTTGTTTGCTGGTTATCGAATTTTTCCCTTTTCGAATGAAAAAATCGACAACCCATTGTACAAATATGAGTAAAATTACTTAATAATGTTTGTAGAAAGCATAATCTATGGGTTCTGCAATCAAATGCTATATTTCAAAAATCATGTAAAACCCGCAATTTAGCCATTGTTCACATAGTTTTTCCGAATGGATAGAAAAGGGCATAACGTGGCATTCGAAATAATAATTGAGAAAAATAGCAAAAATCCCACATCCAATCCCATTTTTGTCACCATTTTATACACTATTGTTTTGGAAGACACATCATCTCCTAAAACTTAGACTATTGTAAAACCCATTGTTTCACTACGACGTCTCTTCATGTTATGTTTGTATCCATGTAAGTTCATGTGTATGTTTTTCATGCATTTTTTCAATGTGCATAGGTGAATTTTGTCTAGCATTTTGCTGGCTCCCGCCCATTTGGAGAAAGCTAATTGGGAAATAGTCAAAAAGCCCACTGAAATACTCCACATTGTGTTTCCCAAATTTCAAATTAAAACATCTTGCAAAACCCTCTACTTGCAACAAAATCACCCCTCACCTCGATGTTGTCTATATTCTACTCCAAATCCTCCATGTGCACTCCATGCTTCAGCTTATTTGGTCGGTATTCTCCTCGAAGTCGTCCACGTGCTCTTAGACCTTCACCTTTCCCTTTCAACGTGCACATAAGAAACAAAACAAATAGTATTTTCGCCTTGCTTTCTACAAATAGAAAAGGCGCACGTCATTCCCTTCCACTTTTCCCATGCCACACAAAAGAAATAGGAAAAATCCCATATCCAATCCCATTTTTGCCGCCATTTTATACACTGTTGTTCTGGAAAACACACTGTCTCCTAAAACTCAGACTATTGTAAAACCCACTGTTTCACTATGGCATCTCCTCATGTTATGTATGTATCCATGTATGTTCATGTGTATGTTTTTCATGCGTTTTTTCAATGTGCATAGGTGAATTTTGTCTAGGATTTTGAAATCGGCATATCCTATGTTATATACATATTTGAATTTATGCTTGAAACTAGCATATCATATGTTATATATGTATGTGCATTTTGTGCAAGAGTTAGCTTGCTCCCTCCTTAACTCCTGGAGAAAATTTAGCTATGTATATAACATATGATATGCCCCCCATAACGAATGGGGAAAAGAGTCACGACGGAAGAGGTGGGACTGGCAAGGGAAAAGGTTATCGGACGGGAAGGAAAGACTTGAGGGTGGGACGTCTCATCCTGTGTGCCGTTTGTTGTCCCATCGTTGGGTAATCGTGTCAGCACCAGCGGGTTTTCCAAGTAATTGTTCAGCGTGGACAGACAAAAAGCCAAAAACGTGGCATTCAAAACCATTATTAGCAAATATCTTGTTCAATGATAATAGTTAGTGTTATGCACACAGTAAGAAGACAACGTATTGAATTTGAGCTTCATAATTTTTAACAACCCTTACTTTCAGCAAAACACTCTTCTTCGATATTTGCCCAACATATTATTCACATAACAGTTGCATCATGGAAAACATAGTGGGTTGTGGCTCACTTATTATTTTATATAGACTATGAGAAATGAATGTTTTGAAGTTCACGTTGTACTTTTTTAACAACACCTACTTTGAGCAAAACACTCTTTTTCAATATCTGCCCATATGTTTCCAACACAAAATTTACATAATAGTAGCATCATGGAAAACACAATGGGTTGTGGCTCACTTCTTATTTTTTTCAATCTCCTTGTTTAAATGTAAATGGAAAGCTTAAGTTCTGAGTGCACGTGGAGGAGTTGGAGTAGAATACCAATGAAATGGAGGTGAGGGGTAATTTGAAATTTGGGAAACACAATGTGGAGTATTTCAGTTTCTTGAATGTGTTCCAAATCACACATTCCATTGTTGTGTTTAAATTTAAGTCGATTGATAATAAAACTACACAAAATAATTCTGAATGGGAAACACAATGTTGGGTTTCAGTTATTTGAATCTCCTTGTTTTAATGTAGAGGGTTTTACAAGTTCTTTGTGTTTGAAATTTGGGAAACAGAATGTGGAGTATTTCGGTTGCTTGAATGTCTTCAAAATCACACATTCCATTGTTGTGTTTAAATTTTCCACCATTGAAAATAGAAACTACAAAAAATAATTTTGAATGGGAAATGCAGTGTTGGGTTTCAATAAAAAAAACTGTACAAAATTATTCTGAATGGGAAACACACTATTGGGTTTCATTTATTTGAATATCCTTGTTTAAATGTAATGGGTTGTCTCGTGGTGGGTTGCTTTCTTCTTAACACCCATGGGTTTTCAACATGGAATGTTACTTGAATGTCTTCCAAATCACACATTCCATTGTTGTGTTTAAATTTTGCAACATTGAAAAAAAAAAGTGCAGAAAAGAATTCTAAATGGGAAACACAGTGCTGGGTTTCAATTATTTTAATCATCCACTTGAGATGTAAATGATCGTCTCATGCTGGGTTGTTTGGTTCTTAACACCAATGGTTCTGTAAGATGGAATGTTACAAAACAATATGAAAGTCTTCCAGATCACACCTTCCATTGTTCTATTTAAGTTTGAAGTATGTAACAAATTGCATGCTTCATAACACATTGCATTTTTCAACCTCCACATCACAACATACCCTAGCCCTTTCTGGTTTTTAGACCAGTATATCTAGATGTGCATATTCTGTAGTGCATGACAATGTGTTTTGAAGCCTACCTTCACTTCATTCTATTTTGCAACAATTCATGTTGGAAAACCATTGGTGTTAAGAAAGAAGCAGCCCAAATAGTGTTGTAAAACCCTCTGCAACACTATTGGATAGTACATGTCACCTGAATTTGGTCTGATTTCTCCTCCAACTTGTCCACGTGCACTGAAACGTTCAACTTTCCCTTTCAATGTGCAGAGTGGAAAGAAATAGTATTTTCACCTTTCTTTCTCGAAATAGAAAAGGGCCAATACCTACAACTGTTGCCTGGAAAACGTGTCAGTGTTGGCAGGATTTCAAAATAATTTATCGGCATGGACAAAAAGACTAAAACGTGGCATTCAAAACCATTATTAGCAAATAATAAAAAGGGTCGACGAGGTCCCATTTTCACCATTTTTGGACGGTGACGTTTTGGTGGATAGCAAGGGCAAGAGTAGCGGAAGAGTAGTAGCCATGTGGAGCTCCTTCAGGTATGTATATCCACTCTGTGTATGTTCCATCTTTCCATTATGCAATGAACAACGAAGACAAGAACAACTATTTGTTGCTAGAAAACAGTATTTTCACCTTTCTTTCTTGAAACAGAAAAGTCCCAGGAGTAGGAAACAAATAGTATTTTCATCTTTCTTTCTTAAAACAAAAAAGGCCCACATCATTCCCTTCCACTTTTTTTGCGCCAGACAAAAGAAACTTGTCCACAAAGCTAACCCGCCCACTTTTTTTCCTGGCAACAGGCAAGAAAACCCACCTGACGACATCGATAACTCTCACCTAACCATCACCCAGATGTTTTGTTCCGTCTGTCGGTCTTGTGCCGATCACCATTCTGGTGGGCCCTGCACTACGACATCTCGTCATGCTATGTATGTTTCCATGTATGTTTTTCATGCGTTTATGAATAACTCTTTTCTACAGCCGAAATGTCATTTCACTTTCTTTATCTGATTGGAACAAATTTTTACAACACTATATGGGTTGCTTGTTTTTGAACACCTTGTATTGACACGGTGCGTTTTCCAAATGTGCAGATAATGCGAGCATTTATTTGGTCAAATCAGATGAGGAAAATGAAATTCCATTTTGATCTCATGTTACATGAATAGGCGCTTTTTGTTTATGAGTTAGATTTCTCCTGATTGGAGAAAATATATTGCTCTCATTATTTGCACAATTGGAAAACACACTACCTCCTCTTTGTTGCAAAGGGTTTTAAAACACTATTTGGGTTGCTTGTTTCTCCTAAGGAGCCAGCCAACTCCTAGACAAAATTCACCTATGTACATTGAAAAATGCATGAAAAACATACATGGATACATACATAACATGAGGAGACGTCATAGTTGGAAAACACACTGTCTCCTCTCTGTCATAGAGGGTTTTACAATACTATTTGGGTTGCTTGTTTGTTAAGGAGTCAGATAACTCCTAGACATACAATTACACCTATGTACATCGAAAAATGCATGAAAAACATACATGGATACATACACAACATGAGGAGACATCATAGTTGGAAAACACACCGTCTCCTCTTTGTTGCAGAGAGTTTTATAACACTATTTGGGTTGCTTGTTTCTTAAGGATCCACCTAAATCATAGACAAAATTCACCAATGTACATCAAAAAATGTATGAAAAACATACATGGATACATACATAACATGACGAGACGTCATAGTTGGAAAACACACTGTTTCCTCTATGTTGCAGAGGGTTTTACAACACTATTTGGGTTGCTTGTTTCTTAACACCTTATATGGGGACATTGTATTTTCCAACACTGCAAATAGTGTGAGCATTTATTTGGTCGAATCAGATGACGAAAATGAAATGCCATTTTTATCTCATGTTACATACATAGGTGCTTTTTGTTTACGAGTTAGCTTTCTCTTGATTCCTGATTGGAAGAAATGAATTTATCCAACAAAATGAACGTTCATTGCTTCATAGTTCTAGCAGAATGGAAAAATGGCACATATGATTACTGATATATATACTAGTGTTAGCGATAAGTTAAATTGGAAATTAAATTCCCAATGTATAGTTTAATATGTTCGTTTATTGTCTGTGCAAGCTGTCATTTTGCACTAAGCAGAACATATAAATTTTATATTGGGGAAATTTGGAAGAAATACAATTATTTCTAGCACCAATTGTCTTTAATTTTCCAATTTAATCTATTTCTAACACTTGTCTTTCTTCCAGGTGGTTTATATAGGCCACGAAAGAAGATTCAACAAAACAAGGGCAAGTGAATTGACAAGGATGCTTCAGGAAATGTGAACCTTCTGCAGTAAATACAAGTGAGTATGGCTTCCATAGCTTGAATCGCAAGTGTAGTGGACACATAGTAATGTTAATAATAATAAATGTAAGAAAATAAATTGACATTTTATTGTAAATTGTATCCTAACAGGGTTAGTATAAAGTAGAATTCTATAGCATATAAACAGAAGTTCAACAAGGTTTTGTTGTAAAATGATTTACTGAAAAATATTCCTCAGAAAATAAAGAAAAATAGCACACCTACTAGTTGAACAAGGCTTTAGAATAATAAGTTTCTATAGGATACCTACCATAGTTGAACAAGGCTTTAGAATAATAAGTCTCTATAGCATACCTACCAGATTTGAACAAGGCTTTAGAATAATAAGTTTCTATAGCATACCTACCAGAGCTGAACAAGGCTTTCTTTGTTGCAAAGTTTATTTTAGTAAAACATATTTTATAACAACATAAAGAAAAAGAAAAGTTTCCATAGCATTATCTACCAATTGAATGAAGGTTTCCATAGCTAAGTAACTTTATTTGCCATGAAGTTGATCTTTGTCTAACAACTTACAAGTTACTAAAGAGTATTCAGTCCACTACTAAAGGGTTGCTAAATTAAATAAAGTTTAGAACATATGAATATTAAACTCATCTATGTAAAGCGGAGCCAAATTTAATAGCTTTGGCTAGTTGTCAGCGGAAGGTCCCTGCTAGAACAGACACTTTTGTCTCTTAATTAAGATGACAGTTTTGTATGAAGTTTCCTAACTGTATAAGTCATTGTCATCTTTATTGTCTGTTGTAGAAAATACATGTGAAGCCCCAGTAGGAGTACTAGCGGGTCTGTTTGGAGATCGAAACTCAGAACCAAAGCCTTGAGATTGTTGTAGTGTTTGTGCAAAGGCTTGATACTTCAAAATATCAACATTGTAGATACCGAAAATTGGTCTAGGCCTGCGAGTACACATTCGACATAATTTTCTATTGTCCGTTGTCATGATTAAATAATGTTAATTTATTTAATTACCCTTTCTAATACATATTTCCTCTATTAATTAAATACCCCTATTTAATTAATTCATTAATTCATAAATAACCTTTATTTAACTTGATTAATTAAATAAATCATGTTTATTTAATTATGTCGCTAACTAATTAATTTTTCCTTCTTAATTAAATAATTTATTATTTAATTACCCCCTTTATCATATTTCAACTATAATTAAATATCTTTATTTAATTATTCATTTAACCTCTTTTATCTATAATTAAATATTTATTATTTAATTATTCATATTATCCTTTTCAAACAATCAAATTAAATAAACTACTTTATTTATTTAATTAAAGTCTCTTATTTTTGAATGTTGAATTAAATTGGCATTTAATTCATATTTAATTATTTATGTCACATTCTTCTGTCAATCAGTTGACTAATTCATTCACTCACCTTCTGACTCAAGATCTATTTTTAGTTCTCCAGTTATCTCTGAATTCAACAGTTGATCATCTCTGTGAGAGGACTCTCTATCACAACTAGTCGATTAACTAGTTCTAACTCTTGTTTGCATTCAAATGCATTAATCTTCAACTTCTAACTTTTTCTTTTGCATACAAAGTCTATTTCTTCTATTTTTTGAAGATTAAGATATTGAACTCATGTTCTAACTCACGTTCTAACTTAGTCTCTATTTGCAGTCTTTTTTGACTTATGTTCTAAGTCATGTTCTAACTCACATTCTATCTGAGACATAACTCACATCGCATGACGTTCATCAATCTTATCCATCGATCTCTCTTTCAATCTGAGCCAATCGTTCGAAAACCCAAAATCTATAAAATGGCCTGTCATTATCATTATTCCTCCTCCCGAAATCATACACTTTTGAGAAGAAACTTATCTTCGATATTTTGCTTAGACATTCAACAAGGTTATGCTTGCATCAAACACATAAATCTAAGGGCAAGAATACTGAAAAGGCAAAATGGAGAAGAGAAATCAAGATAATTCGAAGGGGTGAACGCATATTCGGTGAGAGCTTTCCAAGTTATTGTTTAGTTTTATTATGTTTACTTTCTTTGTTCTTTGTTGTTTGATTTAGATTAATATTGATTTAGATTAGGATTAACATCATTTATTCTAGTTATAGATATATCACTCCAAATTTTAGTCTATGTTACATTTGGTGAACCCGACGTGAACACGCTTCAAATTCGCAAGTCTTTTCGTCTTTCCGTTTTTCCGTTTTTCTCTTTTTTTGCAGGTTTTTTGTACAGCGCACCGCATCTATTCCAAAAACCAATGCATTTGTATCCACGAGCCACATCTGCTAAAAATAGAGATGCATATGTCATCAGGACTACATCCACGAAGTCCTAAACCGCATCCGCCTGTCAACAAATTCGCGAACCGCATCTTCCTGTCAACAAATTTGTGAACCGCATCCGCCTGTCAACAAATTCGCAAACTGCATCCACCTGTCGACACTGAACCACATATGTAGCTCCAAAAGTCGCATCTGGCTAGTAAACATTTTTCACTTTTTTATTGAATTTTGTACATTCGCGTTTTCTTTTATCGATTTTATGTGTTTTTCATGGTTTTTGCTAATGTTTGTTTCAGTTGTGTTAAGAGGGAATAACGTACTCTTTGCAGGATGAAGCATAGAAGACAATTAAAAACCAAAGACAATATTTTCTGTAGGACGAAAGCCAAAGACAAGAAAAATGAACTACTGATAAATTTGCATGCAGGACCTAATGCCTTTGTGTTTATTTATTTAACAAGCTTTTGTTTGGTAGATAGATAATTATCGTGTGGATTAAAAAGAACTTTTTGTTTTGTAGATAGATAACTGTCATTTGGAATAAAAAGAATCATTGTCTTTGTTGTTTGGTGCAAAATCACAATTTTGTAACCCTTACGATTTGGTATACCGAAGTATCCTCTCCCCTTGTGCATTTGTGTGATCCTGGGTGTAAGAGAAACGGTTACTAACTCTAGAACTTGGGCCTATCTTGGTGGTAAAAATTACTCACCCCAAGATGACTCAAACCGGTAGCACGCTAAAGCCAAGCGACTTCCAGCAGGTATATAAAAGTGGATTCCTGGGGAAAGCCCAAGAATCACACGCACTCTTCCGACGAGATGGACATAAATGGACTCTCGCCGATGTTGGATAGTGTCCCACGAATGGAATGCCCTTATTAAACACCTTGTTGTAGAGTTACCAAAATCCTACCTATTTGTTGGCACAATAGGGTTGGCCCTGTGAAGTCGTCTTACATTCTTACGATTCACGTGTAGAGTTGAAATGTATGCCATGGGAGTTTCATGGGTCCAATACCTTGGCTACCCCGTATAAGTGAGTGTCGTGGAGGGGAGCCAGTGGGGTCAAGCTACTAATCATCCACCATGAATATGAGTAGCTGGAGAAATCCAAGTAAGAACTCAACAAGTATTGTCAAAAAATCCTAGGTTGTAAATTTTTTTCGAGTCTTAACAGCTCTACCATCACAAAAATGAAAATACATTGATTGTTGTGTTTTTTGTTTGTTGTATTCGCCAAAATCTTGATCAAAATGGAGTCGATCAAAACAAATTTTTGGGAAAAATTTCAACTATCAGAAAATTGAGTCACAATTGTCAGTTTAAACGTCGCATTTGTCATAGAGAGTCGCATCTGTTAGGGGAAATGTCGCATGTGTCTGTCAAAAACATTCATCATTCAATCTGGATATTACAAGCCGCAACTGTCATATTTTGAGTCGCATGTGCACATGAAAACCGCATATGTCAATTTTTGAGCCGCAAGTGTCTGTCAAAAAATTTAGGTTTACAGAGTCCAAAATTAGAACCGCATGTGTATTGGTAAACTGCATTTGTCATAAGAAACACCGCAACTATCAGAAACACCACATGCACTGTTGAAAACCACATTTGTCAACATTTGAACCGCAACTGTTAGGTGAACCACATTTTCCTATCAACAAAAAACATCAAAAATTGCAAACTGAGTTTGAAACATCACTATCATTTTCGCTTATGTTTCTTAAGATCAACCTTGGATAGAAACTGGAAAAATTTTGCTCAAAAAAACCTTGCATCATTAGGTGTCATATACGTCTTAGTCATAGTCATCCTAAGTTGCATGCATATAGATACTTCCTAGGAAATTGCATATCACAGAATAGATAACTGTCCTCGTCATTGGATACGTTCATGTTCCGATTTGTCACAATCATTGAACCTAGTCACTTTAGTTCTATCTAGTCAATATTTTCAGCTCAATAGTCTAGTTTGAAAAATTCATCTTGTCAACTGTCCTTGTCCTACAATCAGGTTCCCTGGTCAAATCAAATCCTTGCATGCATTTACTCCATAGGAGGTAGGTTATACCCATTTTATAATCATTTACCATCATAGTCTACACTATATTTTGCATATTGTCCATCTTACCATACGTCATCTTAGTATACGTCTTTTTAGAAATCATTTTAGCAACATCCTTTATTATCAAAAAATTTAAAAAAACATAGAAATAGGACATATCAGTTTTTAGTCATAGTCTGCATAACCTCATTTTGAGAAAAATTTTCATGGTCGAAACAATGTCTTGAAAGAAACAAAAAGAAATGTCAGACCCCAATGAATTCATCAATCCATTCGAAAATCAACCATCAGGAAGTGAGATACCACACAGACCTTTGCTTGAAAAACACGTCACTAGAGACACACATGGAAGAATTTAATAGAAGATATAGACTCCGTCGTACAAGATCCTGAATTTGCATCCTTCATGGATGAGTGTTTGGAAAATGATCCCCAACGCTATCTAGCAAAATTTCTAGTAGAAGGTGCCACACTACCACCAAGATTTGATATTCATAAATTGAAAACAGTGTCTACTCAACCAGCACAAACTGTGATGTCCAGTGTTTCTATTCCCCAAATTACCGCAGTGATACCAACTAGCGTATCTACTCAAACATCATCAATTTTAAGCACAATCCCTTTCAACGTAACATAGGGTTTACAATTTTCTATGGGAGCAACTTCATCAAACCCCTTTGGCACCAACATGACTGGTAAGAGATCCAAAGTTGGCAGGACTATTCCTATACCAAATCAGAGCATTCAGACGGGAAATATTCCTATACCAAATCAGAGCATTCAGACAAGAAATATTCCTGTACCAAATTAGAACATTCAAACAGGTAGTATCCCTATACCAAGTCATAATATTCTAACAAGATATATTCCTTCGCCAAATCATAACCTATCATAGAACATGGCATATCAAAACACCTACATTGATCCAAACAATGGCAACACCATGTCCTTGACACAAGTATATGTCCTTCAAAACCAAATGCAAACTCTTCAACAACAGATGGAAAACATGTCTATGTCAGGCAAATGAACTATCTCAGTGCAAGACCTATGTCCATGTCCATTCGATAAAGCGCTTTATATGACACCTTTCCCCCATGGATACATTATACCAAATTTGCCTAAGTATAATGGGAGAAAGAATCCTTTGGAACACATTAGAGAATTCTCAACGATATGCATGGACATATCATATGACCCCACTTAATTGATGAGACTATTTCCATGAACCCTTATAGGGATAGGACTGGAATGGTTTTCTAAATTACCATATGGTATACGATCATGGGGTGAATTAGCTAAGAATTTTGTCGAGCACTTTGCCTTTAACATAGACAATGAAGTAACAATAGATACCTTGTGCCACACAACACAAGAAGATGGCGAAACTTTCACCGCTTTCTTCCAGAGATGGAGGATTCTAGCTAGCAGATGTCTAGTTGAAATACCAAAAAAATAGAAAGTCACGATATTCCTTGAGAACATCAATCCAAAACTGTGAAGCGACTTAAGGGTACATTGTTGTACTTCATTCCTAGACTTGGTACAAAAGGGAATCATCCTTGAAAAAGGCCTTATTGACAAAGGAGAAATAAAAGTACCAGGCAGGAACCCCATTGTCCAACATTAAAACGCACCAAACGATAGAAACAAATTCTAGTCTAGAAACAAAAATGTTACAAATGACGACATTGTTGATGCTAAAAACATACATACGAGACCAGTTATCTTACTTAGAGGTTACAACTCCAATCAATACATGATGGATAGTCCAGATCAAATAGCCAATTATGTTCAAAATTCACAACAACAACGACCACAAAGAAGATTTCCTACACGTGAATTTACTCCTTTAGGACAACCAATCGAGATTATTTTCAAAGAGTTGATTAAACATAATCTTATTAAACCTTTGGAACCAAGAGAGTATGATCCTGGATAGTTTAAACCCTCCTAGTGGGATGACAAAGCCTATTGTGAATATCATCGAATAAAAGGACACAACCTACAACAATGTCGACAACTGAAGAATATTATACAAGACTTTGTTGAAAATGGAACCATAGAGGTTGGTGGGCAGAAAAATACCAAGAACAGTGATCATAAGGTCTTCACAGACCCCTTACATGACCACATGAAAGGAAAAGCCTCTAGTTCAGGACCCAAGAATGACCCATCAGCCAATTACGCAAACACCAAGTATGACTTTGGAAAAGGAAAGACCATATATAGCCTCTAGGCTGCAAATGAACATGTCAACACCATCATCATTAAGAAGCATCCAGAATGTAATGTAAACACATGCAGAACTAAGATTACTACTCTAGGTCCTTCTTTTGAGCCACCTACACAAACTTCCAAGTTCAAGTACAATCTCCTTGATCAATTGAGTAAAACCCCCGCACAAATATCCATCTTGGAACTATTGACTTTATCACCTGAGCATCGAGCCATTCTCGACAAAGCTTTGCAGAACATGATTGTTCCTACAGACTTAGATGTCAATCATTTCAAAGAATTGGTGGGATATTTAACCAACTCACATCATGCCACGTTTTCACAACAAGATTACTCAACCGAAAAGTCTGATCATAATGACCCATTACATCTTGAAGTCCTAGTCCATCAAACCAAATTCGGACGAGTCTTGGTAGACAAAGGAGTAGGTTTGAACTTGTGTACCCTAAAATTGGTTAAGGCATTAGGATTCTCAGAAGGTTGTGTAGACACCTCTAAGAGTATAGTCATCAAGGCTTATGATGATGAGGAAAGATCATGCAAAGGAGTTGTCACACTCCCTATCAGGATTGGCCCAGCAATTATGAACACCAGCTTCCAAGTCTTGGATCTCACCCTTCCATACAACTTGTTGTTAGGTAGACCTTGGATACACACAATGAAAGTTGTACCTTCAACATATCACCAATGTCTTAAGTTCCCCTATAATGGCACAGAGATCACAATTGATGGTGATCCAGATCCTTTTTCAGTATTGTACAAGCCTAAGGGAAATTCCACAATGACAGGTACCAGTTAACCAAGAAGCTTCATCATCCAATTTATCCCTATATGTTGACCCATCACATCTTCCCGAGTCCATTTAATTCAAACCACCATCATCCACTCCTAAGGTCGAGATCCAAGACAAGGGTTGTGGAGAATATTACATGAAGGCATCATACTATGTCATTCAACTCGTTCCACCTAAGGCATATGGCTTACCTATGGTAGATAGAAGACAGTCAGTAGTCACATTCCATGTTCCCCCTACAACGACATTGACCAAATGGGGAGAGTTAAGTGAGGAAATTGTGGATCAAGGTGATATTACCTCCTGGTTGTATCGGGAAGACAATGAATACCCCTCACCATCTATTCAAATAGCTAAGGACCAATATGGAAAAGGCTTTAAGATAATGCAAAGCGAAGGCTATGATGGGCACAGTGGGTTAGGACTACATCAAAATGGAAGGACGAAACCAATTACTATCTCACCACGACCGAAATACCTAGGGCTAGGGTGTCAACCGCTTAGAATTGGGTTTCCTAGTACTTCATCACTATTTCAAGAGGAAGTGAGTGCTTGCGCAGACATCATGATATCTCATGAACCACTTCCCCCATTTTATGACAAACCCCCAGTTTACGATGAATCTCCCAACTCAAGCGATTGTGAATGGGATTCCCTTTCCTCTACCAGTACCATGAACATAGAGGCTCTATTTGGAGAATTGGACCTAAAGATAAAACCTATACCAAAACCATCTAGTCCCCATCATAAGAAGCACTTGTCTAAACAAGAATGGCATGAGAACTATTATTGGGAAACCCTTGATCATACATCTTGGGCACCTGATAAACCATCTTCTAATGACTCACCCCTTACAATAGTCCCACAACAAAGTTTATCTACCCGTAGGGAAAAGAACAAGAAGGAGTTAGTCCAAAACTTCTATGACCATGTCAACCACTCTCTATTCACCTTGTCAGCTACTACCTTTAAAAACTCCAATAATGACATGCCTCTCATATATCCTAAACTTATCGACTAGGATCAACAAGGTACACCCATCATAGATACATTCAAGAATGACAAAGCAATTGTTGATTTCATGGGACTTCGAGAGGGCGTACCAAGAGGGGATCATAAAGTTGGTTTTACCATAGACTTGGATGACAAAGCATATTTTGGGGAGTCTATTTACACCTCTAGTCGCAAAAATGAGAATAAAAAGAAAAAAGACAATGAAAATAAAAATGATGAGTCCCAAGGTGAAAACTGAAAGGCACCTTTGGACGAAGAAACAATCAAAATAAAGGATGTATCTGAGGGTGAAAACCTCTCTGAGGCACCCAAGGATAGAGGTTTAAATATTCTCCATGTTGAATAGGAAAAGTCATCGATGCTAGTAGAAGAGTCTGTGGAAGTCAACATAGGTACAGAAGAGAATCCTCATATGGTATATTTTGCTACTTCTTTAACAGAGACAGAAAAACCTGAGTTTAAGGACTTCTTCAAAAAGAGACAGATAAACTTTGCATGGTTGTATGCTGACATGCCTGGGTTGGATCCAGACCTAATATTGCACTATTTACCACTATAGCCAGGTATTAAGCCAGTCAAACATAATTTAAGGAAAATGTATCCATAAATTGCTCTATTGGTCAAGGTAGAACTTAAGAAACTCTTGGATGTAGGATTCATAAGGACGATAGACTATGCAAACTAGATATCAAATCGTGTACCAATGACTAAACCAACTGCGGGCATTCGCATTTGCATAGACATTAGAGACATCAACAAGGCATGCCCTAAGGATGATTTCCCTTTGCCGAATATCGACATGATAGTAGATCTTACAGTAGGATACAAGATGCTATCCCTCATGGATGGTTTCTCTAGATATAACCAGATTAAAATTGCACCTGAAGACCAACACAAGATGGCTTTCACGTGTCCATGGGACGCGTACTATTGGAATGTTATGCCATTTGGGCTTAAGAACACAAGAGCTACCTATCAACAGGCAATGACTATGATTTTTCATGACTTTGTACAAAATCTCATGGAAGATTATGTAGATGAAATTATAGCTAAATTAGAAACAAGGGAAGATCACTTAAAGGTTCTAGACAAGATATTCCAGAGGCTAGTTAATTACAACGTCAGGCTAAATCTGAAGAAGTGTGTCTTTGGAGTGAAATCGGGGAAACTATTAGGGTATATCATTTCCCGATGAGGCATTGAAGTAGATCCAAAGAAGGTAAGAGCTATAATAGAAATGCCTCCTCCAGTCAGCATTGGTCAACTCAGAACCCTACAGGGAAGATTATAGTCAATCAGGCATTTCATAGTACAACTGGCAGATAAAATACACCTATTTCAACATCTACTCAAGAAAGGAGTACCATTTGTGTGGAAACCTAAATGTCAAGAAGCCTTAAAAAAAATCAAGGATTACTTGCTCACTCCACCAGTCTTAATGCCACCTATAGAGGAAAAACCATTGATACTATACATTTCAGCAACCCAGTCAACATTAGGAGCTCTTCTCGCACAACACGATGATCAAGGTCATGAGAGAGCATTCTACTACATCAGTCGTACCTTAGTGGGATATGAATTGAATTACAGTAACATAGAATGTGCATGTCTTGCAGTAATCTTTGCTACCCAAAAAATTTGGCACTATATTCTCAATCGCCAAACAATGTTGGTTGCAAAGATTGACCCACTCAAGTATCTCTTAAGTAAGGCAGCATTAACAGGCTTATTGGCCAAATGGGTTATGATACATAGCGAGTATGACATTCAATATGTCGAGAGGAAGGCTATAAAAGGGTAGGTTATTGCAAATTAGTTAGTTGATGCACCTATGAAGGCAGGCCATCCCTTAGTGGCAGATTTTCCTAATGAATTTCTCTTCAACATTGACATTAAAACCGACTGGAAACTGTACTTTGATATGTCACATACAAATCATGGTTCAGGAGCCGGTATCTTATTTGTTACACCTCAAGGTGATACCATTCCTAAATCATTCAGGATTGCTTTCCCTTGTACAAACAATATAGCAGAGTATGAAGCCTTAGTGATAAGGTTAAAAATGGCAGCTCAGTGGAAGATTAAGAGTCTACATGTTTTTGGTGACTCTCAGCTAGTAATTCGGAAAGTAAATGATGATTACGAAACTAAGGATGAGAAGCTTACCCCTTACAAGCATATGGCTGATAGACTCAAGCAGTATTTCAATGAAATTGCCTTTCAACAAATACCACATATCTAGAATAGAGCTGCAGATGCTATGGCAACTGTGGGTTCCTTGTTGGATATTCCGAGTAATGTGCCTAAGTTCAAGTTTTTGGTTGAACATTTGTTGGTCCCCGCCTATGATGTCCTTGATACTACGATGGTGTGTACAATTGTTGGTCCTACGTCTCCTTGGTATAAAGACATATTCAACTATCTAACTGACCAAACCTTACCTCTAGATTTTTCTAATAACTAATGCCGAACCTTCATCTGTAAGTTAGCTAAGTACACCATCATCAAAGAAACCCTATATAAACGTACCTTAGATAATGCCCTAATGAGATTTCTCGATGTTGAAGAAGCACAAACAACTTTGTGAGCGGTGCATGAGGGTATATGTGGATCCCATTTGAGTGGTCCTACTTTAGCCCATAAGATTATGAGATTAGGTTATTATTGGCCTACAATGGAGAAAGACTCATATATCTTTGTAAAGAAATGTAGAAAATATCAAATACATGGAGATTTGATAAGAGCACCAGCATAGGAGCTTTGTTTGATTACATCACCATGGCCCTTTGCCCAATGGGGACTTGACCTCATAGGTAAGATACACCCTCCATCATCCAACAGCCACAAATTCATCATAACCGCTACCGAATACTTCACCAAATGGATTGAAGCCATTATCATGACCTACATCACCAGCATGCAAATATCCAAGTTTATCTTAAACTATATCATTTGTCAGTATGGTGTACCCTAATCCATTGTCATAGACAATGGCCGCCCATTGAAAAACCAAGAAGTACGCCATTTATGTGAAGAGTTCCACATCAAGCATCATTTTTCCACTCCATATTACCCACAAGGTAATGGCCAAGCCGAGGCGTCTAATAAAACCATTGTTAGAATCCTGAAGAAGATTGTTAATGACGTTGGTCGTGACTGGCACCTACAACTCAATCCCGCCTTATGGGCTTACCGTACAAGCATCCGTACTCCCACCGGCACCACTCCATATTCCCTCGTATTTGGGTCCAAAGCTATCTTACCTATTGAGGTTGAAATACCTTCCCTTAGGGTATCCTTGAAGGGTCATATTGATGATGAAGAATACCGTGTATCTAGGTTACAAGAGCTAGAATTACTGGATGAACGAAGACAGAAAGCGCTAGACCATTTGAAAGCATATTAGAATCATCTTCGTCGAAGCTATAATAGGAAGTCCTCAATAGACACTTTGACATTGGTGACTTGGTTTTAATTGAGAATCCTAAGAATCAAGCTAAATAGGAAAAGCCAGGAAAGTTTGAGCCTAACTAGTTAGGGCCTTATATTGTCACAGAAGCTTTTGGGTCAGGAGCGTACCAACTCTCTACTCTTGAAGGAGAGCCACTTTTGTCACCTATCAACAGTCTTCATCTAAAGAGGTTCTATGCTTAGCTTCTGAGAATCCGTGTCTTAATCTAGAAAATACAAAAAAAAATAAAAAAATAAAAAAATGGTTACCTTGATGAAAACTTGGCAAATAGGCATCTTTGTAACACCAAAAAAATTAGAAAATCAGCAAAAAAAGTAAAGAGAAATAATCCATCCAATAGTAAAAACCGCTTCGATGGCGCTATGGATAAGTACCTTGGTGAAAACCTAGTGAATAGGTGCCATGTGTATTCAAACTCGCTCTTCCGTCTACCATCATTCCAATAAGAATTTTTACACCATCCCTCATAATAAATGGTTGTCTTATCCATTGCTTGGAACAATTTACATCTAACGTCCATTCCATCACATTCCCCACTCCATCTCGTAAATCTTATTCCCGACTGGGGGCAAATCCTTGTTCTGTTCCATGAACACCTTATACATAACATTGCACCATCAAAAATGTCCTGAAAATCCCAAAAACATTAGAAAACTTCAAAAATCCAAAAAAAATCAAAACATGTCAGAAAATACAAAAAATAGAGTCAAGTCAGTCATGTTAAGTCAGTCGTAGACATAGTCGAACTATGTTGCCTCTACGACTGGGACGTAGGCAAGGCCATCAATCGATGTGCCCTCGAGGCATTAGGTTTTTCAGTTTAGGTTTGTCATGTATCACACATTTAAATTGTGACTCTATACATTCAAAGTCATTGGTCATGTCAAACTACGAGGTCTCTACATGTACAATGTAGGCAAGGCTAATCAATTGATGAGCTCCTGAAACCACACTAGGTCAGTCCAATAGGGTTCATTCACAATCACTATCACACACATTGCATACCATTCACTTAGATGCATGTCTTTAGCCGCATTAGGTCATACTTTAGGGTATCATTTCATGTCATACACTGTCTACACGCACACACTTTTATCAGTCAAGGAATCAAAACAAGTCATGCAACAACAAGGCAAACCATCTCAAATTGTCATCAAGTCAATATCATACACATTGTCAAAGCGATCAACTTATGTCTTAAGAAAGATATGTCTTTCTTGTCCATAGACATCATCAAATTGTCATAGTCTCATGTAGCTTGTCGCATCAACTTCATCAGGATCCAATGTCTTATACAGAACGTGTCTTTCTAAAACTAGGATTTGTCATGCCTTATACAGATAGTCACTAGGTCGAAACCAGACTCAACATCTTATGCGGTATGTGTCATTCTCTCACATTACGCTATGTCAAACAGCAAACAATCCCACGGTCCTACAAGATCAAGTTTTGGTGAATACTTGTATTTGGCTTTATGACTTTACATCTTATTTTGTCTTACCTTTTTATCTATTTGTGAATTTAGTCCGGTTACTAGCTTTCTCAAGGATTTAGAGAAGCAAGGATGTCTCAGGACTCTTTTTCTTTATTTGTTGTCTGTCAACTGTCTTTTTTAACTTTGGCTTTTTGAATCATGTTACTATTTTCCTCAAGGATTTCCTATCAAGAATTTAGAGGAGTGCTGGCGTATCATGAACCGTGTTTTATTTATCTGATGTCTGTGGTTTGTCTCGACAACAATGACTGGGGCAATCTTGTCCTTAGTTTATGTTATGACACTCCTTGTCTACGACTGTCTGTTTTTCATAGATGGATGACTTTTTATACTATGGTCTATCTCATATCATAGTGTGTACTATCCATTTGTGTCATGTCCCACCCAGTGATGATAAAATTGCAAGCATAGCATATTTGGCAAGCTATCAAAGATCATTTTTTTTTTCTTTCTCAATCAATCAACCTTCGCTATTTCTTACTAACATTCTGAATTCATTCGTACTAACATTTCTCTTCTTCGACATAATGATAGAGTCTTGTGACACAAACACAAACATTAGGTCATCTTCATATGCATCCATTTTATAAGCATTTTCATATAGTTACATTGCATTTCATACATTTAGGAACATTAACATCTTCATTGAATATAGAAAAATCATGACATAATAGGCATTTCATCATCATTAGATACATAATAGAAACATTACATGCATTTCACCATCACATATAAATAACATCGTATAGAACATTACATTCATTATCCACGGCATATAGAATCATCCATGACATCATAGACTGCATAAACTCATAACATGTAGAAACATCCATTCATAACACATATACATACATCATCTAGGAAACATAATCATGTAGAAGTAATGCATCATCCATAAAATAGAACTGCAAATCAATAGAAGCCACCAAAATCATAAATACATATCGCTCAAAAATAGTGTGTCACAGTACAATGTCTGAATGTATCCATAAATAACACACGAGCTCACAGGCTCTCTGATCAAAATACAATGTCTACATGTATAACAACATATGTCATCGTGTCCCACTACCACTATTGTCATGTGGTGAAGGTGGTGGGAAAATCCTCGAAGGTGCTCTTTGTGAGGTGGAAGGCCTCTCATACGGACCTGTCCTCGATGGTCCTACCACACCCTATGTACTTTGTGTCCTCTCACTCCTGCTCTGTGACCTCTGACTACGCACCTCTGAAAAGCTAGGAGCCCATCTCTCTGTTGGCACCACTGCCTCATATAAGTCCCTGTAATAGGTGGCTCTCTCAATTGATCGGACTAACCCTCATACCATGCCATTAGATGAAGACCCACTACACAAGCATCTGACCTCTGTGAACTATTGCTCTATCTCCTATCTCTGAGCTATGGCTTGATCCCTCTCCATAAATGCATTGTCCCTCTTTGTACAAGCACTGTCTCTCTCAGCATAGGTACTATCTCTCTCTAACCTCATAGCATCAAACTCCACTATCATAAGTCTGAGTCTCTCCTCCAAAGCCTCCCTGTCACCATCTCTAGGAGCATCCTCCTCCCATCTCCCCTCCACTATCCAATCCCTAAGCTCTCTCTCCTACTCCACCATCGATGCCTCCTCCTCAACATCATCCTCAATATCATCCTCCTCCCATCTCCCCTCCACTATCCGATCCCTGAGCTCTCTCTCCTGCTCCTCCATTGGTGCCTCCTCCTCAACATCATCCTCAATATCATCCTCTCCATATCCTACCAACACACCCATAGGGTCTATATCTATATCCACATCTAAATCCTCTGCAACATCCACCTCTACACACTCCTCTACCACTACCTCCTCTGCAACATTCTCAACCAGCCTATACATCCACTCCCCCTTTGATGTCTAACATCGGTGCATCCTCTATCGCTGCCTCCCGGATAGGTGAAATTCCACCTACCCGACCCCCTCTTCGTCCTCTTCATCCTCATCTACCACCTCTACCATCACCATCTCTCCCTCGAACTCTACCAACTCTAGAACCTCCAACTCTCTGACGTCCTCTAGGTCCTATGCCTCATCTCTCAATAGGTGTCGGCTGATCCGTATCTATGTAAGGAACAGGCCGATTCTCTACCCACCATGCATCATACACAACTGTCATCCCTGGGTCTACTAATCCATCTCTCCACCCCCACTAGACTAGTTGCAATGCCTATATCTCTGCCTCTGTAGTAGCTACTAGAATCATAGGCCCCCAGTACAGAACCTCTCTGGATGAACGAGCAAACTTTGCTCTGCTCCGAGGCTCATCCTGAACCTCGCCAAACTGTCTCAGAACTCTATCTGGCAAGAGTCGCTCAATGATATGTACACTAGAAATAGTCCTCCCAATGAGGTATTGTGTTTGTCTACAGAATGGAAAATGTACCTCCTCATCCACCCACTCCTCACAATCCATGTAGGGTCTCCACGTGAACTAATCCAAAATGTCAAGTGCATGTCGCCAATATCCTGTGTCTCCCACATGTGTCTACGTAATGTGTCATGTATACCAGAACACATACGGAATCTCTCTCGTCGCTCTACTATAACTGGAGGACGAAACACAACTATCCTCTCCCAACCCCACACCATCAGCAAAGTAGTCCCACAACTCAATGACTAAGCATCTCTATAGGCAATGTCGTATAAATGAAAATATAACATCCCTAGTATACATGGACCCCACGCATACCTAGTCTCACTCTCCAACATACCAACCAACATAGCACCCCATCCCACTAGAAATTCGTGACCTCGTCTATCTAGAAGAACAATCCCCCCAATCAATGTACATAATATACAATCAATCGTGTCGTATCTATCTGCTAACACTAGCCATCTGATCCATAGTGCTCGATGTCGAGCCTACTAATATCATCCACCTGGTAGAATCTCGCTAACTCAGTCAATCTGCGCTGGGTATCATACATCACCCACTCTCCTCTAATAGGCAGTCTCAGTATCCTATACACATCCTCCAATGTGATAGTGGCCTCCCCAATCGGAAAATGAAAGCATGATGTCTCAGAGTGCCATCCCTCGCACAACATCATCAGCATCCCCATGTTTGCCCGAATGGTGGGCATCGACAAACAGTGACGTAGACCCAGTCTCCATAATAGCCAAATCTCTGCACTGGTTAAACGATCTCTCAGATTGAATGTGTCTATATGTGACTCCCGCGTATATATAGGATCTAGTACAACCTGCATTTAAACCATGATGTCAAGAATTTTCAATTTTTTCCTTAGAAAAATTTTACGAAAAATTTTACCAGCCAAATGCGGCTCACTTTAACAAATGCAGTGCATTTTTCAAATGCATTGCATGACACCTCACTTGTGGTGCATATTACATATGCGTCACAAATTTTCCACAACCCCTTTCAGCCTACTGCATATGCAGTTCCATACACCACATGCGGTGCATTTTCTATAGCCTACCTATCTGCTACATATGCATTGCACTAATGCATATGTGGTTCATTACACCACATGCGTCTAATCCTAATGCAAATGTGTTGCATAAATACATATTCGGTGCATTGTAATTACAATGTGATCATTCCCCAAATTGCCTAACCTATCCTAGGCGGGTTTTCGCACATGCGACGAATACGATGACATATGCAGTGTTCACGAAGCACCACATATGTTAATTAACTTTTAAGCACCTAGAAAAATGTGCAAACATGAATTTCAAGAGTTCATTTTTGGGTACATACCGGTGGTCCTGTGTCGGCTGGCCTCCTGAATGTCCGGATCCGATATCCTCGATGCGCAACATATGGAATGGGTGCCATTTTCGTCAGCTAGTCAGAGCAAATCTCCACTTTTTCTAACTCCTTCAGGTGCAAATGAATTAGGTTTAGACCTAATTCCTATTTATAGGTAGGGTTTGGGTGGCATTTCTTCAGCCCTAGTCTATTGGCCGCTTAACCTTTCAACTTCAAATGACCCGTATTCATCTGTATCACCTCCAATTTCAATTTCGTCAACTCCATAGCATTTCTAACTATCAAATTGACCTATCGGGAATATTTCCTGATTTTTTGAAATTTTTCAAAAATTGTCAATTTTCCCGAGGGGGCATACTTTAACCTGTTTCATGCTGGGGCATGATCAGGGCATATTTTCTTTGACACAACACCGTACCAACATTGTATCAAAGAGGGGAAAATTGTAGATACCGAAAATTGGTCTAGGCCTGTGAGTACACATTCAACATAATTTTCTATAGTCCGTTGTCATGATTAAATAATGTTAAATTATTTAATTACCCTTTCTAATACATATTTCCTCTATTAATTAAATACCCCTATTTAATTAATTCATTAATTCATAAATAACATTTATTCAACTTGATTAATTAAATAAATCATGTTTATCTAATTATGTCGCTAACTAATTAATTTTTCCTTCTTAATTAAATAATTTATTATTTAATTACCCCCTTTATCATATTTCAACTATAATTAAATATCTTTATTTAATTATTCATTTAACCTCTTTTATCTATAATTAAATATTTATTATTTAATTATTCATATTATCCTTTTCAAATAGTCAAATTCAATAAACTACTTTATTTATTTAATTAAAGTCTCTTATTTTTGAATGTTGAATTAAATTGGAATTTAATTCATATTTAATTATTTATGTCACATTCTTCTGTCAATCAGTTGACTAAGTCATTCACTCACCTTCTGACTCAAGATCTATTTTTAGTTCTCCAGTTATCTCTGAATTCAACAGTTGATCATCTCTATGAGAGGACTCTCTGTCACAACTAGTCGATTAACTAGTTCTAAATCCTGTTGCATTCGAATGCATTAATCTTCAACTTATAACTTTGTCTTTTGCATACAAAGTCTATTTCTTCTATTTTTGAAGATTAAGATATTGAACTCATGTTCTAACTCACATTCTAACTTAGTCTCTATTTGCAGTCTTTTCTGACTCATGTTCTGACTCATGTTCTAACTCACATTCTATCTAATACATAACTCACATCACATGAAATTCATCAATCTCATCCATCGATCTCTCTTTCAATCTGAGTCGATCATTCGAAAACCCAAAATCTATAAAATGACCTGTCATTATCATTATTCCTCCTCTCAAAATCATACACTTTTGAGAAAAAACTTATCTTTGATATTTTGCTTAGACATTCAACAAGGTTATGCTTGCATCAAACACAGAAATTTGAGGTCAAGAATACTGAAAAGGAAAAATGGAGAAGAGCAATCAAGATAATTCGAAGGGGTGAATGCATATTCGGTGAGAGCTTTCCAAGTTATTGTTTAGTTTTATTATGTTTACTTTCTTTGTTCTTTGTTGTTTGATTTAGATTAGGATTAACATCATTTATTCTAGTTGTAGATATATCACTCCAAATTTTAGTCTATGTTACAAGCATCGCTGACAGTTCTTCGAGAATATTTCATAGACTCCTCAAAATGAGCAGATTTTATTTCAGCTACCTCATTACTATCATCCTCATCCATTGCCTCAGGATTCTCGGCTCCTTTTCGTTCACGTTGAATTTCCTGAAAATGTGGGGGGAGAGGTTATGGTAAAATTGAAATGCATGCTAGTATGATGAATTGAAATAACAAGCTACAAGTTGAGGTAAGTTCAATAGGTAGACTACTGCTCTATCTTAAAAATTAGTAACATAACAGTCAAATTGAAAACCATTAGAAATCCATAAACATATCTAGTTTGCAAAAGACGGCACAATTGGAACTCACCTTCTCAATATTTTCTCTAATAGCATACTTGCAAGCCCTCTGACAAATCTTAGTGATATCGGCTCCACTGAATCCTTGGGTATAACGGGCCAGTGCCATTAGGTTTACATCCTTTGATATGGGTGAATTTCTCAAGAAATATTTGAAGATTTGATAATGTGAGGACTCATCAGGTAAGGGAATATAAATCAACTAGTCAAGTTGGTCAGACCTTAACAATGTAAGATTGATGATATTAGGCCTATAGCAGCATTAATGATAACTATTTTATTGGTTTTCATACAAGCCATCTCCATCAACAGCTAATTAAGGACTCTATCTACAACACCACTAACATACCCAACACTACTACCATGCTAGAAACATGCAAACCAATTATGCATCACAAGTTAGAGCCTACTTCCAAAAAGTCAAACAAAATTCCTAATCATTTATAGTCAACCTTAAACTTTTATTTATAAAAAAGCAATACACCTGCGTAGCAATAGAATCGAGCTCATCATAAAACAAGATAGAAGGAGCTGACCCTTTGGCCTTATAAAAAATGTGTCACATTAGCCTCACTTTCTCAAAACCACATTGATAACAATTCAGGGCCCTTCACACTGATGAAATTGGTCTGGCATCCATTGGTAATGGCTTTTGCAAGCAATGTCTTTCCACAACCCGGTGGTCCATAAAATAGCACTTCTTTTGAAGGAGACATTCCAAATTTTTCAAATTTCTGAGAATGCTCCATTGGATATTGAACAGTGTACACCAAACTCATATGAATTTTGTTAGTTCATATCTCCTTCAAAAGCAAGTTTTTTGCATTGAAATAAAAGCAAGGCACAAATATAGTGAACCACGTATCTCAATATACCTCTTGAAGCTCCCTCTTGACATTTTCCAACCCTCTAATATCTTCCCAAGTGACATTTGGAACTTGACAACCTGTCAATGTTTTCCCAATATTCATAAGAAAATTTACCATTATGAAAATCATTAGAAACAAACAAACTTAGGAATTGAAAATTTAGGGGTGCAATAGATCAATATTTTAAAAATATAATCCCTACTTAATCAATATGAGAAAAATTGAACATCTAGACATGGTTTGGAAAAAATCATAGTTTCATGGACAGCGGATGGGTTGCTAGAGCCCAATGCAGTCTGGAAATGCTAATTAGTCATGGCCATTGAATTTAGAATCTCAGCATCTATTGTCTCATCTTCTAAGTCAATGACATCCATTTTTTCCCCAATACACTGAAGTGCAGCCTCAGTGCACAAAGCTGCAAGATCTACTCCAACGTATCCATGAGTATCCTTACCAATCCTTTTGAGATCAACCTATAGCAAGAATCCTAAAGATTAATATATACTGTCATGAAGAAAAACAAAGATTAATAAATGCTCTCAAAATCCAAGCACTGCTTGACATTAGATCTAGAAGTACAAAAAGCAATTTAGGTTCTACAATACATACATCATTAGAGAGATTCATATTCTTCGTATGGATATGAAGCACTTCCAACCTACCTACTTCATCCAGAAACCCAATGTCAATTTCCCTATCAAATCTTCCAAACCTTCTAAGTGATGGGTCAATATTATTTGGTCGGTTAGTTGTTGCAATCACAATAACATGAGCACGAGACATAAGTCCATCCATAACTGTAAGAAGTTGAGAAACAATTCTCCTCTCAACTTCACCGTGGTTTTTTTCCCTCTTGAGAGCTATGGAATCAATTTCATCAATAAATATAATGGAAGGTGCATTCTTCTCAGCCTTCTAAAAGCCTTCCGGAGATTGCTTTCACTTTCTACAGCCAACTTTGACATAATTTCAGGTCAATTGATACAGAAAAATAAGTTACTGGTTTCACTTGCAACTACCCTACCAATTAAGGTTTTCCCAGAACCAGGTGGCCCATAAAGTAGAATACCCTTTGGGGGTTTCACACCAATTGATTTGAAGATTTGTGGGTGCCTGAGAGGAAGTTCTACCAATTCATGTATCCGAGCCATTTGTTTCTGTACACCACCAACATCATCATAACCTCTTTCATCTAATCTATCTTCATCCTCCCGCTTTATAGGCTCCCATTCATAGAAAATTTTAGTATCTGGAGGAACAACATAGTATTCCCCAAGGTTTGTCTCGATTACCTTAAAATCCACACTACGCATACCACCTCTTACAAGGAAAATATCACGTTTTGGCACATAGACTTCACAAAGGCAAAAGGGTAGAGGGTTTTACAACACTATTTGGGTTGCTTCTTTCTTAACACCTTATATCGAGACATTGTGTTTTCCAACCTTGCTGATAATGGGAGCATTTAGTTGGTTGATTTAGATGAGGAAACTGAACTTTCATTTTCATCTCATGTTTACATAAATAGGTTCTTTTTGTTTATGATTTAGCTTGCTTGTTTCTTAACACCTTATATCGAGACAGTGTGTTTTCCAATTGTGCAGATAATGTGAGCACTTATTTGGTCGAATCAGATGATGAAAATGAAATGCCATTTTCATCTCATGTTACATAAGTAAGTGCTTTTTGTTTATGAGTTAGCTTTCTCCAGATTGGAACAATTGAATTGCTCTCATTATTTGCACAGTTGGAAAACACATTGTCTCCTCTTTGTTGCAGTGGGTTTTACAACACCATTTGGGTTGCTTCTTTCTTAACACATTATATCCAGACAATGTGTTTTCCAACCGTGCAGATAATCGAAGCATTTAGTTGGTCGAATCAGATGAGGAAAATGAAATGACATTTTCATCTCATGTTACATAAATAGGTGCTTTTTGTTTAAGTTAGCTTGTTTGTTTCTTAACACCTTCTATCGAGACAGTGTGTTTTCCAACTATGCAGATAATGTGAGCACTTATTTGGTCAAATCAGATGAGGAAAATGAAATGCCTTTTTAATCTCATGTTACATAAATAGGTTATTTTTGTTTATGAGTTAGCTTTCTCCTGATTGGAACAATTCAATTGCTCTCATTAGTTGCACAGTTGGAAAACACACTGTCTCCTCTCTGTCACAGAGGGTTTTACAATACTATTTGGGTTGCTTGTTTGTTAAGGAGTCGGCTAACTCGTAGACATACAATTACACCTATGTACATCGAAAAATGCATGAAAAACATACAAGGATACATACATAACATGACAAGACGTCATAGTTGGAAAACACATTGTCTCCTCTCTATTGCAGAGGGTTTTACAACACTATTTGGGTTGCTTGTTTCTTAACACCTTATACGGGGACATTATATTTTCCAACACTGCAAATAGTGGGAACATTTATTTGGTTGAATCGGATGATGAAAATGAAATTTCATTTTTATCTCATGTTAAATACATAGGTTCTTTTTGTTTACGACTTAGGTTTCTCTTGATTCCTGATTGGAAGAAATGAATTTATCCAATAGAATGAACGTTCATTGCTTCACAGTTCTAGCATAATGGAAAAATGGCACATATGATTGCTGATATATATACTAGTGTTAGAAATAGGTTAAATTGGAAATTAAATTCTCAATGTACAGTTTAATATGTTTGTTTATTATGTGTGCAAGTTGTCATTTTGCACTAAGCAAAATAGATAAATTTATATTGAGGAAATTTGGAAGAAATACAATTATTTCTAGCACCAATTGTCTTTAATTTTCCAATTTAATCTATCGCTAACACTTGTCTTTCTTCCACATGGTTTATATAGGCCACGAAAGAAGATTCAACAAAACAAGGGGAGGTGAATTGACAAGGATGCTTCAGGAGATGTGAACCTTCTGCAGTAAATATAGGTGATTATGGCTTCCATAGCTTGAATCGCAAGTGTAGTGGACAGTTAAATTTCCAAAATTTAATATGCATTTAGAAGTGTTGATTTGTTAGAAATTGTGAAATGTTGGGGTTTTCATTCAACAGTCATTTTCATGTCATTCTAAAGTGTTTTGCGGTAATTTGAAATCTTTCACCAAAAGAGTATATATGTGGTGCATAAGTTTTTTCATAATAGTTCTTTTTACAATTTCACTATTTGTATAGAATATTTAGTAAGTTATAAATGGTTCATTTTTTAACAACATCTGATGGAAATTTTGTAGAAAGCTATTTCTATATTCTATTTCTGCTATTTTTCAGTATGTTTTGATTTGACCACCACACTACAAAAAGATGTACACATATAACAAGCGACTACTCCAAATAGTTCTATGCACTGTATTAAATAGAACTTGTAAAGCCAATGGGTAGGAATAACTTAATTGATAATTTGGTCGACTCCCATTACTTGGCCCTAAATATTATAGACAAATTGTAAAAGAGCTATTAGAGTAACAACATACATGGAAACAAAAAGTGACAAAACGGGTAGAGGGGACGAAACGTCCGAGCTGCGGTCAGGCAAGAGTTAACAATGCCATCAGGTGTGTTTTCTCACCCATTTATGAGCGAAAAAGTGGGCAGGTTAGCTTCATCGGCAAGTTTCTTTTGTGTGGCATGGGAAAAGTGGAAGGGAATGGCATGGGCCTTTTCTGTTTGGAGAAAGCAAGGTGAAAATACGATTTGTTTTGTTTCCTGTCTGCACGTTGAAAGGGAAAGCAGAAGGTCTCAGTGCATGTGGATGAATTCGAGGAGAATACAAACCAAATTGAGGTGGCGTGTACTATCCAATAGTGTTGCAGAGGGTTTGACAACACTATTTGGGTTGCTTCTTTCTTAACACGTAGGGTTTTCCAACATGAATTGTTGTGAAATAGAATGAAGTGCATACTATGAATTACACTATGTGTTGAGGGTTATTAGTGTGCCCGTTAAATGAGAGATGTGCTATTTGATAAAATAAAACACTATCTATACGTTTGTATATTTGCATTACAAGACAATGGTTGGGTATACCATATAAGTAAAGGCAGGCTTCAAAACACATTGTATTTTCCAACATGCACTACACAATGTGTATACCTAGATATACTGGTCTAAAAATCAGAAAGGGCTAGGGTATGTTGTGATGTGGAGGTTGAAAAATGCAATGTGTTATGAAGCATGCAATTTGTTATATACTTGAAACTTAAACACAACAATGGAAGGTGTGATCTAGAAGACTTTCATATTGTTTTCTAACATTCCATCATACAAAACCATGGTTCTTAAGAGCCAAACAACCCACCATGAGATGACCCTTTACATCTAAATAGGGAGATTCAAATAACTGAAACCCAGCACTATGTTTCCCATTCAGAATTATTTTGTGCACTTTTTTTTTCAATGGTGCGAAATTTAAATGCAACAATGGAATGTGTGATTTTGAAGACATTCAAGTAACATTCAATGTTGCAAGACCATGTGTGTTAAGAAGCAAGCAACCCACCATGAGACGACCCTTTACATTTAAACAAGGAGATTCAAATAACTGAAACCCAGCACTGTGTTTCCCATTGAGAATAATTTTGTATAGTTTTTTTATTGAAACCCAGCACTGCGTTTCCCATTCAGAATTAGTTTTTGCAGTTTCTTTTTTCAATGGTGCAAAATTTAAAAACAACAATGGAATGTGTGATTTTGAAGACATTCGAGCAACTGAAATACTCCACATTTTGTTTCCAAAATTTCAAACACAAAGAACATGTAAAACCCTCTACATTAAAACAAGGAGATTCAAATAACTGAAACCCAGCACTACGTTTCCCATTCAGAGTTATTTTGTGCAGTTTTATTATCAATCGATTTAAATTTAAACATGACAATGGAATGTGTGATTTGGAAGACATTCAAGAAACTGAAATACTCCACATTTTGTTTCCCATATTTCAAATTACCCCCCACCTCCATTTTGTCGGTATTCTACTCCAACTCCTCCACGTGCACTTGGACCTTAAGCTTTCCATTTACATTTGAACAAGGAGATTGAAAAAAATAAGAAGTGAGCCACAACCCACTGTGTTTTCCATGATGCTACTGTTATGTAAATTTTGTGTTGGAAGCATATGGGCAGATATTAAAAAAGAGTGTTTTTCTCAAAGTAGGTATTGTTAAAAGAGTACAACACGAACTTTAAAACATTCATTTCTCACAGCCTGCATAAAATAATAAGTGAGCCACATCCCACTATGTTTTCCATGATGCAACTATTATGTGAATAATGTGTTGGGCAGAGATCGAACAAGAGTGTTTTGTTGAAAGTAAGGGTTGTTAACAATTATGAAGCTTAGATTCAATACATTATCCTCTTACTATGTGCATAACACTAGTTGTTGTCTTCTTACTATTTTTGCAAAGTCGGGGACAACCCATTGTGTTTTCCATACTGCAATAGTTAAGTAAAAAATAAATTTGAAACATATGAACAGGTAGTGAACAAGACTGTTTTTCTTAAAGAAAGGGGTCTCATAAGACAAGAAAGGGAAGTTGAAAACATTATTTTGTTACTTCCAAAAAAAAAAAAGTGAGCCACAACCCACTGTGTTTTCCATGATGCAACTATTATTTGAATTTTGTGTTGGAAACATATGGGTAGATATTGAAAAAGAGTGTTTTGCTAAAAGTAGGTGTTGTTAAAAGAGTACAATGAGAACTTCAAAACATTCATTTCTCATAGCCTGCATAAAATAATAAGTGAGCCACGGCCTAGTGTGTTTTCCATGATGCAACTGTTATGTGAATAATGTGTTGGGCAGAGATCGAACAAGAGTGTTTTGCTAAAAGTAAGGGTTGTTAAAAATTATGAAGCTCGGATTCAATACATTGTCCTCTTACTCTGTGCATAACATAGAGCGGATATACATACCCGAAGGAGCTCCACATGGCTGCTACTCTTGCCCTCGCTATCCACCAAAATATCGCTGTCCAAAAATGGGACCTTGTTAACCCTTTTTATTATTTACTAATAATTGTTTCGAATTGCAGCGTTTTTGGCTTTTTGTCCATCCACGTCGAAAGATTATTTTGAAAAACCACTGGCGCTGACATGATTTCCTGGCAATGGGACAGCAAACGGCATGGGGGATGAGACGTCTGGCTGTCATGTCTTTCCTTCCATCCAGCAACCTTTTCCATCACCACGGGTCCCACCTCTTCCGTTGTGGCTCTTTTCTCCATACAGTATGGCCACATATGCTATCATATACACATAGGTGAATTTTTTCCATGAGTTAAGGAGGGAGCAAGCTAACTCCTGGACAAAATTCGCATATGTATATAACATAGGATATGCCAGTTTTAGGCGTAAATTCACATATGTATATAACATAGGATATGTCGGTTCCTCTACAATAGAGAGGAAATAGTGTGTTTTCCAACTATGACATCTCATCATGTTGTGTAGTATCCATGCATGTTTTTAATGCATTTTTCAAAGTACATAGGTGAATTTTGTCTACAAGTTACGCCGGTTTCAAATTCCTAGACAAAATTCACCTATGCACATTGAAAACTACATGAAAAACATACATAAGAACATACATAACATGAGGAGACGTCGTAGTGAAACAGTGGGTTTTACAATAGTTCGAGTTTTACGAGACAATGTGTTTTCCAAAACAACAGTGTATAAAATGGCAGAAAAAATGGGATTGGATGTGGGATTTTTCCTATTTCCCAATTATTATTTTGAATGCCATGGTATGCCCTTTTCTATCCATTCCAAAAAATAATACAAACAATGGCGACATTTTGGGTTTTACATGATTTTTGAAATATAGCATTTCATTACAGAACCCATAGATTTTGCTTTCTACAAACATTATTTAGTAATTTCACTCATATTTCTACAATGGGTTGTCGCTTATTTCATTCAGAAATGGCAAAATTTGAAAACCAGCATATGGGGAGGAAACAAAACAAAAATTTCAAAACCCTCGACACAAAAAAAACGCTTCAAACTGGCATATCCTATGTTATATACATATGTGAATTTTGTCTAGGACTTAGCTTGCTCCCATTATATATAACTTAAATGATCCTAAAGCTAAAAAATAACCATAATTATTTAAGCTTTTGAGAAGCGACGGACAACCCGTTGGGTTTTTCATATGCAACTTTACTTCTTTTTTTATGCAACTTTTGTTGCAAGCAAGGGCAGTTATAAAATATGAAAGTGACCTTCAATACATTGTTTTCTTATGGTGTGCATAAAACTAAGTGTCGTCATTGAACAATATTTGAAAAGTGAAGGACAACCCAGTGTGTTTTCCATCTGCAATATTTTTTATGCATCTTTTGTTTGAAACATATTCCGATATTGAAATGGAATTTTTAGTGCATGTGATGGATTCTTATAAAATATGAATGTGAACTTCAATACAGTGTTTTGTAACAGTCTACATAATAGAAAGTGTTGTCTTTTAACAGTTTGTGGGTTGCATGGTTTATAACACCCTATGTTTTCCAACCTAAAAATTTGGATAACAGTTTGAGTGTCTTGAAAAGCTTTTCTTATTTACATTGTATGAATGTAAAAATGGCACCTCCAAAAATTACAACTGTTAGTTATGGTATAAATTGCAATTCAGTATCTTCGCATGATTGACAATAATAATTGGACAAAATAATTGCATGTTGTAAAACAGAGTGGGTTACTTGTATAGCATTTTACAAAAGTGTGGGTTGTGCATTTCAATTTCTTCTTTTCATTGAAAAAAATATATGCTTGATTACTACAAAATTGTGCAATAAATTTTTGAACTTTAACTGTCCATATCACTTGCAACAATTTTACAATTTACAGGAAACCAAGGATGCATGTTGTAAAACGAAAATTGGTTCTTGTAGTGAAGAATTTCATTGACGTGGACAGCACACCTGAAAGGTTGTGTAGTAGGGCATCTTCTTCAGGGTGGTCCCATTCATGAAATGTGCAGGTAAGATCTGGTGATTACAAGATGCAATCCAATGTATAATTTTAATCTCTCATAAGTGGTTATGAGGTTGATTGGAAAGTGGGAATGTTTTATTCAGGAGGCAGCAACCACGGTATGGAGGAAGTCCCCTCAGTTTATGAAAACGGTCAACCGTAAGGCAGCGACGTGTTCGGTAATTGATTGTGAACTTGCAATTGCCCTTCCCTTCCTATGCATGAATCAGAATGCTTTTTAATTTTAGTTCGAAAATATCATGTCTCTTACAAATATTATGATTTTGGCATATATCATTCCTTTGATTTAGGAAAATAATCAGGGAGATGATCTCGCTCTTGCCATAGTACATGACGGGAAGGAAAAGCGTGCAGAGGGAGACCTTAAGGATGGAGAGGGATCCAATGAAGCACGAGGTGATGTGGTGGGTGGGAAGGTAGATATCATAACTAAATTATTGCATCATTTGGTTGTGTATATATGTTGTGCATTCAATTTGATTGAATATCAAATATATTAAGCGATTTTCTTTTCCAAACTTGTTGTGTAGGTTGCTACTGAATACATAAGAGAAAAAGTGAATGGAAGATATATATATTATTGTATTGTAGAAGAATGTACCAGAAATTATTATGATTGGAGAGTGTTCAACATGCATAGGTTTCAGCATCACCACCTTCTTATTCTTGACACATCAAAGCCTAGTCGAGCTGTGTTGGGGGGGAACCAAAACAACCCGCTCCTCCCCCTGATAAATTGAAAGAGTACCTTCTAAAGAAGGTGGAAAATATAGAGTACCAAATGAATATACAGAAACATCTACAGCAGAAGCGTGTTATTAGGCGTGTCTATCAAAAGTTTGGGAAATAAAACTTCCTTCAACTTCCCCAAGAAGGAAAGGATGAGGTGAAGAAGCAAATGGCGTAATACAACACTGACGAGATGAAGGAGTAGAGAACGCAAAGAATATTATGAATGCAGGAGAGAAAGAGATAGGAAGGAATGGTAATGTCAAACTAAACTGTTAAATGTGAATTTTCCTTGATTAATCTTTTATGTTCGGATGCATAGAAGGTTCACTTAATGTTAACTTGCATGACATGCCAAGGTGATGGTCAAGAAGCGGTTTCTTCCCACCAGTAGAGTAGGGCTCATTCACTGGAGGAAGTTGTGGCCACAAAAGGCGAAGACGATGTTGTTCCTCCCACCCCTGTGTATAAGATTCAAAATAAGCATCCTACACAGTTGAAAGTTTCAAGGCACCATCTGAAGAAGAAATGAAAACAAACAGTGATCTCCAAATCTTTTATTTACTGTAAAGTTTGTTTTGCTTATTTGAATGAACTGGTTGCATGCATCTGAGTTTGGTGCAACATTTCAATTCCTCCTATTACACAACAATGATGAATAGTGAACTGCTACCCTCAAGTAGGTTTTTATGATTTTCGATGGTGAACAACTGCCCATGGAAGCACAAGATGATGTTGTTTAGCCCGACCCATCGTCTAACAATGTTGAGAAGAAGAAGAAGAAGAAGAAGAAGAAGAAGAATGAGCATATGTCGTCAAACGTGTCAAGGTGCCTTGATGTGGAGGAAGTAGAAGAAATGGTGAATTGCAATTATTTTATTTTATTTTTGTTTTGATTATTTCAATGAATTGGTTGCATGCACCTGAATTTGAAATGACCTTTTAATTCCTACTATTACAGGGCAAGGATAAACAATGAAGTGCTGGCCTTGACCTAATTAGCGATTTCATTGTGATTGAAATGAGAGAGGCTAATACAGATGGACATGCAGATGGGGAGAGCACTGGCCATGAAGTGGGACAGGGTAACACAGATGGTCATGAGGACGGGGACAACACTGGGCTGAATGTGGAATCGGGTGACAGAGATGGACATGGGGATGGGGAGAGCATTGGCTTGCAAGTGGGAGAGGGTAATAAGGGTGGACCCGGGAGGAGGAGAGCGCTGGCCTACAAGGGGGAGATGGCAATAAAGATGGAAATGGGGACGAGGAGAGGTGCAATGTGCCATCTATATCGGTATGAAACCCAAAACACTTCCATGCTTTGTTCTTATTTCTTTAGGAATATTTTAATGTGCCTTCAATTATGCTTCACGTCAATGACGTTTCCATTGCAGGAAAATCCGGTGGATGAACAGATGATAGAGTTCAACGACATAACTTTTAAGGTCGGTGATCATGTCAACCTTTCGAGGCAGCATAAACGGGTTGCGAAAGGAATTCTACATGTTGTCGCAAGAAAAGCTCACACCCACTGCTTGAGGCACCCAGAAAATTGTGTGAGAGTCAGCATTATTGAGGCCATTGATGGTCGATGCTATGCACCTTTTCCCATTCCTAGTCCAGAGACCATCACAGAGTGCGTGGGCAGCTTTTTCATATGGCAGCTTGCCAAGATGAAGCATTATGTTCCTGAGGTACACATAAATGATATGTTGCTATATATATATATCATACTGTGTATATTGTTTCCATGCATACGTTAATTCTCATTAATTGTTTGCTATAGGGTGAAGTTGTTAAACCTGACACGAACAAAGCATAGAGTACAAAGAAATTTGTTGTTTCACGTTCATCGTCTCCGAGGGTTCGTGGATCTAGAATCACACCCCCCCCCCCGTCGAAATACACAAGGACCCTAAGAAACGTGTTGTATTTTACACAGGCCTGAACTCAATTGCAAGGAATAGGAAGTGTAGGAATTGATGAGACAGGCTCCAAATACTGATTCTACTCTGTGGGTTTCAATATTTCAATATTGAACAATTGTGGTGTAGAGATACACCATTTGCATATGTTTCAACACTATGGTGTTATACATTTGATACGAGACTTTTCATGGGTTTCTTTAATTATTTTATTATTGTACAATTATGCTAAACATATAGGCATATATACTTATTTCATGTCATTGGAACAAATAATTGTTATCCATTTCATATCAAACTTTAAGAAAAATAGTCTTGTTCACTATCTATTAATATGTTTGGAACAAAAATTTTACATGACTCTTGTGTTGTCCCCTCTGGCATGTGTTGGCATTAATGTCAAAGCAATAAGACAACAAGATGTTCTTGATTGGTAAACAAGTCAGTATTGGTTTGGTAATTCAGTTGATGGTCTCTTAATTTTAGTTCTTTGACAATCACTTGACTTGGCATACAAGTGTTTTTCAACTCTAGTACACTGCATATTGTTTCATGTTCACTCATCTTGCATAGTGTGATAAGGATCTAAAATTGTGACTATATGTAAATAGAATTACATGAGTTGAAACAGTTATGAAGACAATTTTTCTCCTCATGTTCATTTATTTATCATATGTCATTCAATTATAAAGTTATAGTAAGATTATGTTATCTTGTAAATATTTCAGCTTTTCAGTTTGTATAAAGTTCAATCTCTGCGATTTGGTTATGGTCTTTATGTTCATACATGTTAAAAATCATCAAACATGCTTCATAACTAAATTTCTCTAGAGCTTGCACTTTACATTTGGTTATTAATGCTAAAGTGGTTGGTATGGGAACAATCGATGCCACCATTTATCAATAAATTTGCGAATTTTTTTTTAAAAACAATCCATGAGGTACGGGATTTGAAACCCATCAAGTGTCGATAATCTAGTTTTGGATTGTGATAATCAATACAAGTGGATAAAATGATATACTAATATTTGAAATGCACCATTTTTAATGCATATTATATATATAACTACCTAAAAAATATTGTTGGGTCTCAATCCTGGAAACATAGAAATAAGGAATATCCATGACTCACTCACAAGATCAAATCAACTTCTGAATTAACAAGTTCTATGCCTCAAGAAAAGAATGATGAAAATCAGACTAATATCAACAATTGCAAAGGTGATTACAATAGGCCCATAAAATTATCTCAATCAAGTAATGCACCCTTGATTCTCATTATGTACCTTCAACCATATGGTAATGACAACAATGTGATTGGTAAAGTATTCATTTTAATGGTCTACCCTTACCCAAATGCCAATGACAAAGCAAAGAATATATTGGTGATATTAGAAAACCCTATTCATCCTTCTAGAAAACCTTTAAAGTAAGGTTTTAAGTCTCAATATTCTAAAGCACCACTCTATATGAGTTGTTTATCCTCTACAGACTTACCTATTCATCCTTCTAGAAAACCTTTAAAGTAGGGTTTTAAATCTCAATATTCTAAAACGCCACTCCCTATGAGTTGTTTATCCTCTACAAACATAGTTGTTCAAACCTCTTCTCCATTTAAGGAGGGTAATTTACTGCTAAAAAAATATTTATCTTGGATTATTTTCTCCATACAACCTGAATTGGTTCCTCTATAATAGTTACTATACATAATTATTGGAGGATGGAAAACACACTGTGTTTTCCCATACTTTGCAAATCTTGTTCAAAGATGGAAATTAGTGTTATACACATAGTAAGAGGACAATGTATTGACTTTGAGCTTTGCAATTTTTAACAACCCTTACTTTCAGCAAAACACTCTTGTTCGATCTCTTCCCAACACATTATTCACATAATAGTTGCATCATGGAAAACATAGTGGGTTGTGGCTCACTTATTATTTTATGCAGGCTGTGAGAAATGAATGTTTTGAAGTTCGCGTTGTACTCTTTTAACAAAACCTACTTCGAGCAAAACACTCTTTTTCAATATCTGCCCATATGTTTCCAACACAAAATTTACATAACATTAGCATCATGGAAAACACAGTGGGTTGTGGCTCACTTTTATTTTTCTAGAATGTAACAAAATAATGTTTTCAACTTCCCTTTCTTGTCTTATGAGACCCCTTTCTTTAAGAAAAACAGTCTTGTTCACTACCTGTTCATATGTTTCGAACAAAAGATTTACTTAACTGTTGCAGTATGGAAAACATAATGGGTTGTCCCTGACTTTGCAAAAATAGTAAGAAGACAGTAGCTAGTGTTATGCACACAGTAAGAGGAAAATGTATTGAATCTGAGCTTCATAATTTTTAACAACCCTTACTTTCAGCAAAACACTCTTGTTCGATCTTTGCCCAACACATTATTCACATAACAGTTGCATCATGGAAAACACAGTGGGTTGTGGCTCACTTCTTCTTTTTTTTCGGAATGTAACAAACTAATGTTTTCAACTTCCCTTTCTTGTCTTATGAGACCCCTTTCTTTAAGAAAAACAATCTTGTTCACTACCTGTTCATATGTTTCGAACAAAAAATTTACTTAACTGTTGCAATATGGAAAACACAATGGGTTGTCCCTGACTTTACAAAAATAGTAAGAGGAAAATGTATTGAATCTGAGCTTCATAATTTTTAACAACCCTTACTTTCAGCAAAACACTTTTGTTTGATCTCTGCCCAACACATTATTCACATAACAATTGCATCATGGAAAACACAATGGGTTGTGGCTCACTTTTTTTATTTCCAGAATGTTACAAAATAATATTTTCAACTTCCCTTTCTTGTCTTATGAGACCCCTTTCTTTAAGAAAAATAGACTTGTTCACTACCTGTTCATATTTTTCGAACAAAAAATTTACTTAACTGTTGCAGTATGGAAAACACAATGGGTTGTCCCTAACTTTGTAAAAATAGTAAGAAGACAGTAGCTAGTGTTATGCACACAGTAAGAGGACAATGTATTGAATATGAGCTTCATAATTTTTAACAACCCTTACTTTCAGCAAAACACTCTTGTTCGATCTCTGCCCAACACATTATTCACATAACAGTAGCATCATGGAAAACACAATGGATTGTGGCTCACTTTTTTTTTTTTGGAATGTAACAAAATAATGTTTTCAACTTCCCTTTCTTGTCTTATGAGACCTCTTTCTTTAAGAAAAATAGTCTTGTTCACTACCTGCTCATATGTTTTGAACAAAAAATTTAGTTAACTGTTGCAGTATGGAAAACACAATGGGTTGTCCCTGACTTTGCAAAAATAGTAAGAAGACAGCAGCTAGTGTTATACACATAGTAAGAGGACAATGTATTGAATCTGAGCTTCATAATTTTTAACAACCCTTACTTTCAGAAAAACACTCTTGCGCGATCTCTGCCCAACACAGTATTCACATAACAGTAGAATCATGGAAAGCACAGTGGGTTGTGCCTCACTTATTTTTTTCTGGACTGTAACAAAATAGTCTTTTAAACTTCAGTTTCTTGTTTTATGACACCCCTTACTCTAGCAAAAATAGTTAGAAGACAACAGCTAGTGTTATGCACATAGTAAGAGGACAATGCATTAAATCTGATCTTCATAATTTTTAACAACCCTTACTTTCAGAAAAACACTCTTGCTCAATCTCTACCCAACACATTATTCACATAACAGTAGCATCATGGAAAGCACAGTGGGTTGCGCCTCACTTTTTTTTCTGGACTATAACAAAATAGTCTTTTAAACTTCAGTTTCTTATTTTATGACACCGCTTACCTTAGCAAAAACAATTAGAAGATAGCAACTAGTTTTATGCACACAGTAAGAGGACAATGTATTGAATCTGAGCCTCATAATTTTTAAGAACCCTTACTTTCAAAAAAACACTCTTGTTTGATCTTTTCCCAACACATTATTCAAATAACAGTAGCATCATGGAAAGCACAGTGGGTTGTGCCTCACTTATTTTCTTTTCTGGATTGTAACAAAATAGTCTTTTCAACTTCAGTTTCTTGTTTTCTGAAACCCCTTATTTTAAGAAAAACAGTAAGAAGATAGCAGCTAGTGTTATGCACACAGTAAGAAGACAAGAAAAGTTGTAGATTTTGATATTCCATTTCAGCATTCCATTTCAATATCGTTATACATTTCGATGAGAAGATGCACAAGAAAAGTTGCAGAATGGAAAACACAGACTATAACAAAATAGTGTATTCAAGTTCACCATCAAATTTTATAATAACAATACGCATCATGAAATGTAAAAATATTTCGCATCAATATTACACAATCTTAACAAAATTACAATGCACATTTAATACTGGTCACACTGAAGACTATGTCAACCATTTACGAATAGGTATAATCTGTGTGTTCTCAACATCTAGAAGCATTTGTCACACTTTGATTGTCAAGGTGGAATTGACAACATACAATGTTGCCACCCCATAATTCTCATGTAGCAGCCTGGAGGGCCTCACACAGTGGATCTCAAACCTGAAAATGTGGTTGAATTTGAACACGGCCAACAACCATTCCTCCACAGGACCTTTGTGATTACTAATTACATATTCCCCCTTGAGGAATCTCATAAACCTCATGCTCAGCTGATCCGTAAGATTGTGCCTCTGTATGATAACTATTGGTCTAATGCACACCTTCCATATGCATCCAGCTAGGAAAAGGTCTTGAATTTCTCGGTAAACAGACATTGGCCAATCACATAAATTGACAATCTCTATTTGTAGATTGTAATATTGAACATCCATGCCCATATGCACCCAAACTCCAAAGACGTTGTTGAAGTGAGCATAATTATCATATTGCAAATCTATGCGGTTTAGACCTTTTCTATTAATTCTCCTTAAAAAAATTTCCCGCAACCTGTACGGGAGGTTGAGTTCCTCAATTTGAGTAAGAATATTGCATGGCAGATAGGGTGGTAGTTCGTCAACCAACTAGCCACCCATGCTCGAGAACTATGAGACATCTTCTATAGGACTACAGCAACAGGTTTTAAAATTCCTGAAATGAAAGACAAAACAACTATTTTAGACAGTAGACCTGCATTCTCTAATTAGAAGGACATTGTCAATGCAATGGAAACAGTGAAAAAATAAGCGAGCAAAGTGGACTTATTTAGATAATGTATGCACTAAAGAGATTGTACCTATTGTTTGAACTGAACGAGGCGACACGTGCAGTATCTCCAAAGGGCATATGGCAATGCACGATTCAAACAGTGGGAAGAACAATGCTTGAAAGGAAAGACAACAAAAATTTCAGCACATACAACAACATTCTCTAATTAGAAACACACAAAACAGTTGGTAAAAAATATTGAAAGCAAAAGAAAACTTTTCATAACTAAGTAACTGTGTATGGATGGTGTCTTTTCCAACATGGAAAATAATTTGAGCATTTTATTTCTTGCAATCACATGAGTTGAAGTAATGAATTGTACAAAATATATTTTTGTTACGAACACAAGATGCAAATAATCACAATTGGAGGATGGAAAACACAGTGGGTTATGCCTGACATTTTTATTTTCTGCAGACTGTAACAAAACAAGGTCTCGAAGTTCACCTTCTTGTCAGTCTTAATTAGTCGTGCTTGAAGAATTTTATAGGCTTAATTATTTTGTTTGTAAAATAGGCCTATTTTGGGGTCCACGATAGCGAAGAAGAGCTTGTTTGAAGAGTTTGTTCCATAAGTTATTTTTTGTTCCAGAAACCCATTTGTGCCAATTTTTACATACCAGAAATTGAGATGCTATTGTTTTAAAAAGAATGCTTGAAAACATGACTCTACCGCTAGAAATGCACTCAATTAGCTGAAATCTAGAAAGGAGTAGGTCTTAAATCATCATCTACTTTTACGAATACAAAGGCTCAAGGCAATGCTGATCTACTAAACCCTTACTTCATGCACAAAAAAAGCTCTATCAAACGAGGCTTTAATAGAATACTATATTCCAAACCTTCCCATGCTCTACCACCATATGAAACATGTTTAGAAATGTCTTCCCATGCTTTAGGAACAAACTTTCAGCCCCTTTGAATGCACTTTCCTCAGTTACCAACTTGTACACATCCTTTTTCATTGGAAATCTTCTGTATTTTATAAAGATCAGCAACCAAACATTGAATGGTTCACTTCCCCTACATGATTCAACAAATACACTTCTTAAATTATATAACGTCATACCAAAAAATGGAATTATGTAAGCAAAGTTATTAAATTCGAACCATACCTTCCATTGGGTTTACACCCATAAAAGACAGTCGCCGACGAGGACTCCTTTCTCGAGCTTGGAATGTTGAAGTGAACAAAAAAATCTATAAACAAAATCATAAAGTTCATGGCGTGGTACAAGCACAAACTGGAAAAAGGAATCTACAATACCATTTCCTATTACAATAAAGAAATTGAAATGGGTTTTCTCATACTCAACCGTATTAGATGTTGTATCCTCTACCACATCCATAGCAGTTGCACCTGAAGTCTGACATTGCATATTGACATTCAAATTCAAACTATTGTTCATGGACAATGGAAAGGAGTCATCCAAAGGGGTTCGGTGATCTGACTGTTGCGTGGAATGCTTCGTACGTCGGGTTGGACGTCGATGACAATCCCTAGTTGCACTAAACCATGGATGCATGTGAATGTTGCTACTTGCAGCTTGATCATGATCCATAATGAATTCAAACAGAAATGCATTTGATTTTCGTAGGTCCTCTACAAACCTGTCCACGCATTTTGCATATGACTGCACCTGTTGTAGAGATTGTGGCGGTGTACGCATCACTTTCTTCAAGAGCTCATTAGTGTCATTCCAAAGAGACATTGTCACCACATGTTCATCATATACATGAGTCATAGAAGGATCTTTCACAAGGGTCAGAACATTAGGGTTGTTTTCTTCTACGGCCCCCTCTGACAATGTCTCGTTGAAATCTATGTTTGAATCAATTGGTTGACCTCCCCCATCTAAATGAGGACTGAGAAGAAATTTGTATTTGGCTATAGAAAATGAAAAACACAATTGACTCCAATAAAGTAACACAATTCGATTTGAAATTCACTTACCATGGACCACCCCTTCAATGGCAGATGATCTTTTAATCAAGTGAGCAACCTTGACGACATGTTTGCAAGTGTTCCCCTCCAAACTCCAAGGGCAGTCTCAAATAAAAAATGTGCTCCCCAAATTTTCGAACAAGGTAGTGCATTGACCTACTTTGACTTTTCACCCAGTACCGTCTAGGATCTGTTTCTTCGGGAATACAGTCATCATCTGAAATTGCCTTGGCCCGCTCCACACTAGATCACATATTTAATTTTTTTTGTTCGTTAGAAAACCATAATGCTGCAACTTTTCCTTTTTCCTATAAAATGGTTCCATTTTATACACAAGTGTGTAATACAAATAGTCCATTCTCCTATTGCATTTTTTTAAACAATCGCACAAGTACCGAGTTTTTAGTATGCAATGGTATGAATCAATGGTTGCATTCGTATCCTGGTTGGCATGTGGGAATAGTTTGCAATTTTTTCCCCACATGGTTGTGAACAAAAACATCCAATAGTCAAGTAAGCCACAACGTATTAGACGTGACATAAAATAATTTGAATGGTTCGAATCATGCGAGGTGATGAAAATTTTCAATTGACCAATTCGACCTTCTCCTTCGCACCAAGTCTTCTTGAAGTACTCTAAGAATCGGGCCTGCTCATTGAACTCCTCAAAGAAAGAGTTCAATAGCTGAGTGACGCAATCTTCGTTGTCAATGATTCCCATCATGATCATTCCAAGATTGCGGAAGACATCCATTTCCCTTTCCTTGGCTGCATACTTGTATACATTCTTTAGCCAAGCCCTTTTGACATGCCAAAGGCATAGAAGCACACGACATTGAAAGACAACCCTAATAGACAATACAAACGATATTGTTTACCAGTCAAATGCATGAGAAAGTGGCATTGAAAATGAATAGCAAATGAGAAAGGTACACAAATGAAGAAAGGGATGCACATAATGTATGGCTTTGATCTCTGTAGTCGCATCATCGATCAAAAATGAATTGATTCTCCAGTCGAGCCTGGCTCTTCTTCCACATTCGAGCAATACGCGTAGCCACACAGAGATGTCCTCAATCTTGTTTCATGAGGAGACTACCCATGCAACCGACACACCACTCTATTGCTTGTCAAAAATGAGGAGAGTATATAATGGGTACTATAGAGATAACAACTCGGCATGAGCATTGTGAAGTTTATAGCCAGTAAGATCATTGAAAACACGACAAACTATTTGTCAATGTTTGTAAGGCCTCACCTCATATTTGTTAGTTGCAAATGTGGAATCCATCGAGATGACTGAATTGTGCGAATAGCTAACCATCCTATCCAACATCCATGGAGTCTGAACCCCGATAACAAAAGGCATATTGTTCCCATCAGGCCGTTGAAAGTAGAAGAAGTTTTCAAAGTCTTCTCCACTCCACAGTAGGATACTTGTGGAATCAACTTTCTGTTTTTGTGCGTGAGTGCAATGCACCTTTCACCACACATTCATTACATCCTTTCTTGTAAGGAATTGATCTCTCTTGGACATCATGCCACATAATAGAGGATCGTTGACGTGTCTATCCATTATTGCATTGACAATGACATCCATGAGCAAAAGGCTTTTAATATAGCTTTTTCACTTCGTGGATAGATTAGCGAAAAACATAGAATGCTTCTCTCCACTTGTGTCATGAATTCCATGGAAAAATTCACCGTTTTTATCTACATGGAACATTTCTTTGTAGATAATACAGGCAACATCGGGTTTGCCTTCCATAACCTTTACCATGAAGTGGTATTGACAACCTCGCTTTTGTATAAACATCTTTTGTGGTTTCTTCTCTGGTGGAGGCCAGTTTCTATTGTCTTTAGGACCATATTGACACCAATAGCTGCAAGAAAGGCATCATCTCATCATGTTCAACCAAGAGAATAAAATATCATTCGGCCATAGAAATGAATGTCAATATATACAAACCTCTTCTAAAAAATTTTTTTGCTATAATTTTTGTCGTAGACGGCACAGGAGATGGTAGGTTCTCTTATTTTCTTGTCCAAAAATTTTTTTTATACACCTTCAACGTACGTTTCATCGTGAATGAACTGATCAAGTCTCGTAAGAGGAATTGATGCAACAAGGTCAGGGACCTTATCCTTGTTGACGAAAATAGTAGCCCATTCCAAATCGGAAGACAAAAAAGGAGAGCCTCCATTTTGTACATCTTGCACCTCCAATTCATCTAGCTTCTTCCATTTCAAACCTCTCCCCATTCTAGGAAATCACAACATTGGATGAATACTTAAAATTAGTGTGGATTGTGTGAAGAAGAAGGAAAAATTCATTCATTAAACATAGATAAAATGTGCATGCTTTGCTCTCACCCACGTAAAACCAATAGGACATTTCGGCTTCAACCAAGGAAAATTAAAGGTGATAGATTCAATCAAGCTATGCATAAAATATAACACAAATGCATGCTGGAAATCAGACAATCCAACAACCCAAACACTGTGTTTTACGAATAACAATTTCTTTCTGCACTTTTCTTTCAATCATGTGAAATTCAAACACAACACTGGAATGTGTGGTTTGGAAGACATTCATACTGTCCTGTAACATTCCATGTTACAAAACCATAGGTGTTAAGAATCAAGCAACCTACCATGAGACAACCCTTGATAGTTGAACATGGACATTCAAATAACTGAAACCCAACACTGTGTTTTCCGAATCACAATAATTTTTTACACTTTTCTTTCAATCATGTGATAGACAAACACAACAATGGAATATGTGATTTTGAATACATTCATATGGTTTTGTAACATTCCATGTTTCAAATCGGGAGGTGTTAAGAAGAAAGAAACCCACCATGAGACAACCCTTCACATTTAAACATGGACATTCAAATAACTGAAACCCAACACTTTGTTTTCCAAATCACATTTTTTTTCCAATTGATTTTGTCAATCATGCAAAAGTTAAAAACAACAATGGAATGTGTGATTTAGAAGATAGTCATACTGTATTGTAACATTCCATATTGCAAAACCATGGGTTTTAAGAAGCAAGCAACCCACCATGACACAACCCCCTACATTTAAACAAGGAGATTCAAATAACTAGAACCCAACACCGTGTTTCCCATTCAGAATTATTTTGTGGAGTTTTCTTATCAATCGACTGAAATTTATACACAAAAATGGAATGTGTGATTTGGAAGATAGTCATACTATATTGTAACATTCCATATTGAGACAAGGAAAGATAAAAAACAACAAACTAATTTGACAAGATGATTTCTTTTAGAATTCACAAATTCAGCAAATATAACATCAACACTATTCGACTCAGCAAATATCATATTGAAGAACGATCGCAGAAGCACAAAGACATTTGTGATCAAGAAAATATTAACAAACTAAAGGATTCAATCTTATTTCCTTTTTTCTCAATACAAAATATGGGTTCAAAGGCTCCATGGTTGCGTAACAAAATTGTCTAAAAATAGAAAATGCCCTTCTCCCCCCTTTTCGTCTCTTTCTTTCCTCCCAAATTTTTTTTCTCCAATAATTGTTCACAATCCTCATTAAAAATGACCAAGGTTGCAATAATTCATTAATACACGAACATTCTTTCCATTACACCCTACGAATTCGATCACTATTCATAATTATAAAATTTTCATGCATGTAAAGTAAAGATTCAGTTTTTGTCAATAGAAACCAAGTTCATTGAAAACCTGGAGGAGCCAGACCTTGTAAAATCTCCGCAAGCATTTCATTAAGAAAATTATTAAATTTGGCTCGCTCTTCCTCTCTATCTAAGATAGAGATCACTCTCCAATATTCGGCGTAGCTGGACTTTTCCTTCCATGCAAGCGAACGTAGCTCAAAAACAATGTTGAGTTGTTCCTCCTTGAGCCACATTAAATTAGGCTGAATGATTGGTACTAGCTTGTTTTCCTATTCCGCAACTTCACCAAGAAGCACCATGTCAAAGAAAAACTTGGGATAAAAATTCTGCCACCTTAACAAAAACGTGGGTGTTAAGAAGCAAGCAACTGACCATAACAAACCCTTTACATTTCAAGTGGATGATTAAAATAATTGAAACCCAGCACTATGTTTCCCATTTAGAATTATTTTCCACACCTTTTTTTTTCAATATTTTGAAATTTAAACACAACAATGGAATGTGTGATTTGGAAGATATTCAAGTAACATTCCATGTTGAAAACTCGTGGGTGTTAAGAAGCAAGCAACCACCATGAGACAACCCATTACATTTAAACAAGGAGATTCAAATAACTGAAACCCAACACTATGTTTCCCATTAAGAATAATTTTGTACAGTTTTTTTATTGAAACCCAGCACTGTGTTTCCCAATCAGAATTATTTTTTCCAGTTTCCTTTTTCAATGGTGTGAAATTTAAACACAACAATGGAATGTGTGATTTTGAAGACATTCCAGCGACTGAAATACTCCACATTTTGTTTCCCAAATTTCAAACACAAAGAAATTGTAAAACCCTCTACATTAAAACAAGGAGATTCAAATAAATGAAAATCAGCAGTGTGTTTCCCATTAAGAATAATTTTGTACAGTTTTTTTATTGAAACCCAGCACTGCATTTCCCATTCAAAATTATTTTTTGCAATTTCTTTTTTCAATGGTGCGAAATTTAAACACAACAATGGAATGTGTGATTTTGAAGACATTCGAGCAACTGAAATACTCCACATTTTGTTTCCCAAATTTCAAAAACAAAGAACTTGTAAAACCCTCTACTTTAAAACAAGGAGATTCAAATAAATGAAACCCAGTAGTGTGTTTCCCATTCAGAATTATTTTGTATAGTTTTTTTATTGAAACCCAGCAGTGCATTTCCCATTCAGAATTATTTTTTGCAGTTTCATTTTTCAATGGTGCAAAATTTAAACACAACAATGGAATGTGTGATTTTGAAGACATTCAAGAAATTGAAATACTTCACATTTTGTTTCCCAAATTTCAAACACAAAGAACTTGTAAAACCCTCTACATTAAAACAAGGAGATTCAAATAAATGAAACCCAGCAGTGTGTTTCCCATTCAGAATAATTTTGTACAGTTTTTTTATTGAAACCCAGCACTACATTTCCCATTCAGAATTATTTTTTGCAGTTTCTTTTTTTAATGGTGTGAAATTTAAACACAACAATGGAATGTGTGATTTTGAAGACATTCCATCAACTGAAATACTCCACATTTTGTTTCATAAATTTCAAACACAAAGAACTTGTAAAATCCTCTACATTAAAACAAGTAGATTCAAATAAATGAAACCCAGCAGTGTGTTTCCCATTCAGAATAATTTTGTACAGTTTTTTTATTGAAACCCAGCACTGTGTTTCCCATTCATAATTATTTTTTGTAGTTTCTTTTTTCAATGGTGCAAAATTTAAATACAACAATGGAATGTGTTATTTTGAATACATTCGAACAACTGAAATACTCCACATTCCGTTTCCCAAATTTCAAAAACAAAGAACTTGTAAAACCCACTACATTAAAACAAGGAGATTCAAATAAATGAAACCCAGCAGTGTGTTTCCCATTCAGAATAATTTTGTATAGTTTTTTTATTGAAACCCAGCACTGTGTTTCCCATTTAGAATTATTTTTTAAAGTTTCTTTTTTCAATGGTACGAAATTTAAACACAACAATGGAATGTGTGATTTTGAAGACATTCAAGCAACTGAAATACTCCACATTCTATTTCCCAAATTTCAAACACAAAGAACTTGTAAAACCCTCTACATTAAAACAAGGAGATTCAAATAAATGAAACCTAACAGTGTGTTTCCCATTCAGAATAATTTTGTATAGTTTTTATTGAAACCCAACACTGTGTTTCCCATTCAGAATTATTTTTTGTAATTTCTTTTTTCAATGGTGCAAAATTTAAACACAACAATGGAATGTGTGCTTTTGAAGAATTCCAGCAACTGAAATACTCCACATTTTGTTTCCCAAATTTAAAAACAAAGAACTTGTAAAACCCTCTACATTAAAACAAGGAGATTCGAATAAATGAAACCCAGCAGTGTGTTTCCCATTCAGAATAATTTTGTATAGTTTTTTTATTGAAACTCAGCTCTGTGTTTCTCATTCAGAATTATTTTTTTGCAGTTTCTTTTTTCAATGGTGCGAAATTTAAACACAACAATGGAATGTGTGATTTTGAAGATATTCAAGCAACTGAAATACTCCACATTCTGTTTCCCAAATTTCAAAACCAAAGAACTTGTAAAACCCTCTACGTAAAACAAGGAGATTCAAATAAGTGAAACCCAGCAATGTGTTTCCCATTCAAAATAATTTTGTACAATTTTTTTATTGAAACCTAGCACTATGTTTCCCATTCAAAATTATTTTTTGCAGTTTCTTTTTTTAATGGTGTGAAATTTAAACACAACAATGGAACGTGTGATTTTGAAGACATTCAAGCAACTAAATACTCCACATTCTATTTCCCAAATTTCAAACACAAAGAACTTGTAAAACCCTCTTCTTGCAACAAAATTACCCCTCACCTCGATTTCGTGTGTATTCTCCTCCAAATCCTCCATGTGCACTCCACACTTCAACTAATTCATTCGGTATTCTCCTCAAATTCATCCACATGCTCTCAGACCTTTAGTTTTCCTTTTCAACGTGCAGACAGAAAAAAAAACAAATAGTATTTTCACCTTGCTTTCTCCAAACAGAAAAGGCCCATGTCATTCCCTTCCACTTTTCCCATGCCACACAAAAGAAACTTGTCAATGAAGCTAACCCGCTCGCTTTTTTGCCCGGCAACAGGTGGGAAAACGCACCTGACAGCACCGTTAACTCTTGCCTGACCATAGCTCAGACGTTTCGTCCCCTCCGCTGGTTTCAGGCATCTAGCGGGCCCCGCACTACAACATCTCGTCATGTTATGTATGTATCCATGTATGTTCATGTGTATGTTTTTCATGCATTTTTTGATGTACATAGATGAATTTTGTCTAGCAGTTAGCCGGCTCCTATTAAAAACAAGGTAAGATTTTATTTTATTTTATTTTTAAATTAATATAAATTTTGAAAAGGTTTTGTTAAAAAAGTTTGTATTATTTAAAAATATGAAACCCTTAAAGGGTAAAAAAAATCTTTTTCAAAAAATATGATATAATAATAAAAAAAAGTATATTTTAAAAAAATTGTTTTAAATTTGAAAATATTTTTTTCTAAACTAGGGCTTTAGCCCTAAAAAAATTTATTTTGCATAAAAGAGTATTTTCAGATTTAAAACAATATTGTAAAAGGGCTAGATAAAATATCATGCATAATAGAGTTAGGAAAACCTCAAATTTTTAAAAATAGGCTAACCCTTATTGGGTATTTTTGTTTCTTAAAAAAAACACTAAATGCAAATAGATTAATTGAAATATGAAACTAGAAACCTAAAATTCTTGCACACTAAAAAATAGGTTAGAAGACAAAAAACAACCAAGATTAGACACTTGATCTTCTTCTCCTCTTTGAGAGTGTCCCCAACAATGTGCTGAAAAATCTAGTAAAACTTCAACAATGTAGCTCACTAAATAGTAGTAATACCAAACTTTGATACCATGAAAGGAAATATAAAAGCGCAATGGACAGTACTAATGAATGAGCAATTTTTTGAAGGAAAGAGATTACCAAATAGATTGAAGTAGCCAAACTAAGCACCACCAAAGCAAGAGAGACACAAGAATTTTTTAAGAGGAAAAAACAAGAAAAAACCCCAATATTATGAATGGAGGCAAAATTCCTAAAGAATTATACAAAGAGAGAGAAATTTCCAGCCTTAGGCTTGCTTGCTTGAGACTTGAAGAATGAGAGGATAGGCACCTCAATAAGTAGAGGTGAGAAGGAGGAGTTAGAATGTAACTCCCAACTCAATTAATGCCACCATTCATCTCTGTGTGTGCAAAGTGTCACCTCTTACGGAGGTGGTTACAAAAATTCCTTAATAAAAGAATTAAAAAACAAGTCATCCTCACACATGTGTGAGATGAAAAAAAGAAAAAAGACTTGTAGGGATTCCTTTGGAATATTCCTACAAGTTAATAAAAAATTACATTTAAAGAATAACAATTATCAAGTAAAGATTAATCTTCTAACATAGGGTTTGTCCAGAATCAGAGTGTCATCATTCAATCTACTCAAAATGAACTTAATGATTTATGTGTTCTCGAGATAGGGAAACTCATTCCAAATGTCCAAATTCTTGTGTTTGCCTTCTCTCAACCATTTTAATTCATCAGATGACAACAAGTTTCTTATGGCTCTAATATTCTCACTATTGTATTCATCTAAATTGATTGTCCCTTTGATTTTTTCCATTTTTCCTTATGTTCTTATGTTTCGTTTCTACCAACCGCACACCAAATTGTATGGAAATTCCAAAAACAACTGAAATACCTGACGAATTTAGAGATTCCCCGTTGAATCATCTTCACTCCTTAGAAATTCTGCTACCAGGTGCTCTCTTTCTTCTCTTCTTCGATGCAAAGTGACAAATGAGGGTTCCAACTACTTTTTATAACTTCACACACCTAACTTTTGATGTAATAAAAATTTTTTCCCTAGTAGTTCCGGATACCCTATTTTCTTAGACAGCGAGAGAAAAATTCTTTTGTGGACCTATGATTTCCTTGAGTTTCCTTGTGAATGTTTTCCAAATCCTCTGTAGATCATTAATACACCTTTTTGACAATCTTTTGTGTTCCAGTACCAACTACGGATAGGGGAAAAAGGATTTTGTTGAAAAACTTCCCCTAGGCCAATGGCCTGAAATCAATTTCTGAAGGAATTATCGGAAGCAAATTTTGGTACAGAACTATTTCCTGCATCAGAATCGATCTTTCTTACCCATGTCTTCTTCATCTGATCTCTTATTTCATTTGTAGTCACTTTTCCTTTTTCTTTATCATTTTTCTATGTATTTATGCCTTTGTATACCAGACCTCTTCTATCCACATTTTTGTTTCTGCAAAATCTTGCAATGCGACCATATTTGTTGTAATTGTAGCACACAATATTTCCTTGTCCAGACCAATCATTCCATTGATTTCTTCTTGATCTTCATTGGTTAGCAATATGCCCAAATCTTCCACAGGTATAACATTCAACATTCCTTCTACTGATAGAGTAGTTTGACACATTTATGTATTCAATTGATTTATGACCAAACTTTTTGCAATTGAAACACTAACCAAAAAATGATGAATCTCTTGATTTAATTTTATTTCTACATTGAGCTGCCATATGACCAAATTTATTGCAAGAAAAACAGTATCCATTAAACTTTTGAGCATTACATTGTCTTACCGAATATCTTTTTGCTTTGTTCATCATATTTTATTGCCTGAAATTCCTTTGTCCAGATCCGAAACATTCTCATTTCTCATATCCAAGGCCTCGCTTGTCATTTTCGTTCTTCTGTCCTTGAGTCAACTCATCAAGCTTAACTGAGCTAATATTAAACCTTTCCTTGTATTCATTTGCAATAGTAAGTTCATCTCTTAGAATAACAATCTATTTTTCAAGTTCTTCTTCACTGTTTCTAGATTGTTATAGTTCACTCTCGAACTGAATGAATTCTCCATTTACTCTTTTGCATTCTTCAGATTTTTCTTTTAAGGACTAAGCAAGGTTCTCCTCATTCTTCTTCCTTTCTTCAATCTCCTTAGTTAGCTTCATCACCATAGATTCCATCTCAATTTTTAGGGTAGCATTGTCTCTAGCAAGCTTTCCACATTCTTCAGTTATTTCCTTCAAGGTTTGATTCAGGTGAACATCATCCATGCTTTTGTTCTCTTTTTTCTTAATCTGATCACAAAGATCCTTTCTCTTCTTCCTGGACTTAACAATTTGATCCTTCAATGTCTGAATGAATTTCTCAGCATCTTTAAGATTCGCTCTCAATTCCCTGAATTCTGCTTTAGATTGATCAAGATCATCAAGTGCTACCACAAGTTGCTATTGAATACTACCAGAGTCCATTACATTCTAGGATCCACCTCGAGCTGCTAAACTTCTTCTGAGGAACTAGGCTCTTATACCAATTGTTGGACTCAAGGGAACACTGAGAGGGGGGTTGAATCAGTGTTCTGAAAATCTGAACTTTATTAATCTGATATTTAAACAATTTCAACATTAAACCAAAGGAAAGATGCAAACACACAAAGTAATCATCCACAACACCATAACACAAGGATTTTTACGTGGAAACCCTATTAGGGGAAAAACCACAGTGGAGGTCAATCCACAATTTGAGTACTCAAATATATTTTTACAAAAGGAATGCACTTGCATTCAAGCTCACTGCCTAGAGCTCATGGCTCAAAATAGGAAGGCTCACTGCCTAGAGCTCACGGCTCAAAATAGGAAGGCTCACTGCCTTAAAAATTATTTAGATTAATACCATCTGAAGGATTGAACTAAAGTAATATCATCTACTCATGCTTGGTTATAGTTTTGGTTAAGCTCATAGATCAGATTCTAGACCTTCTGTCCGATTCTGCATTTTTCTCTACTCTGCTCTTCACATCACAAATCCATTCACAGATGAATTCACATCACTATCCTTCTAAATTTCACATCACGCATTCCCATATTCAAAATGATACAACCAATCTCTTATATATATCTGCTACCAAAGATTTGATCATTCATATGTCGGCTTTTATAAAACATAAAATACTTTTCAACCATCGGCTAAATCCACAACTAATTCTTAATGTGCACCATCCATAGTTGTCCATAGCATAGTAGGGACCTAAGTAAACATTTTCAAGCACAAAAATATTTAACCAATAATACCTTAAACATCTGCAATGGCTATATCCACAAAGTCAGCCTTTTAGCACTGATGACCAAAGAATCTATACACCGGATCTCCTAGATCGTACACCAATAAATGTGCACCCAGATAATTATTGGATAAGGTAGTACAAACATCAAAATACATTTTTCTGAGATCCACAACCAAAAATGATAATATGGTAAAGTATATAGATCGACATATTTGACTATAATCGGATACCCTGTTCTTTACTATTACTTTCGGTAACAGCTAGCTCTTTATCCTGTCTACTGGTATGGACCAATACTATACTTTGGACCAGATAAATGACTTAGATTGCCATCAATGACAACACTAGAATCCAGATGCCAACACAAAGGCCAACTAATTATTAATTTTGGAGCACCTTAGATCAAATCAACTTTAATGAAGGAAAAATAATTCTTCATGAGTTATCAAGTCACAACATGAAGGTGTTATAGTTAAGTGTTATTAATGTGAGTTATCAAGTCACAACACATAGGTGTTAGAGTTAAAAAAAATTAAGAATTCATAATGAATCTTGTTGTATGATGCACACTTTAGAAATTAATTGTACTTAAATGTTGTTTCAAAAAAATGGTTGAGTTTTCTTAGTGAAAATTCATAAGTAGAAAAAAATAAGAAATAACTTGAAACAATAATTGAAAAGTTGAGAGATCTAAGTGGAACAACCTCCCATCAATCTACCATTGCCACTTCACTAGAATATATCATCTCTCACATAGATTTTGTGAGTGGAAAAATTAACACTTGGCCAAACAAGAGGGAAGAAGCAAGACAGATTTATGCTAAAAAATTATCCTATGAATAAATCAAACAAAAAAATGGAATCTTACTTGTGTGCATTTTTCACTAACCCACAAACTTATGCACCCCAACACAGAAGTTGTGGGAGGTTCCCTATCTATTGGTACCAACACCAAAAGGTGAAGAATAATTTTTTGGATAGGTAGTGGATGTTTTTTTACCATCTTCCATTCAAAAACAATAATTTCATGCAATACTTTTTGAGGAAACTATATTACAATTTTATCCTCAATGAGATCCCAAAAAAATTCAAAATTTTGGAGCTCCAAGCTAGAGATGGGGGCTTTGTATAGGACAAGGTGAGGGGAAAATATTCCCAAAACTAGGCATAGAGATCCCTTGATAGGTTGGATATTAAGTATTCCATGATCCCTTCCATTGTGAAGGAGATTGTTGAGATTGAGACCTTATAGTCATTCAACTCACTCATTCAAGACCTTTTACAACATAGTAGGCTTCTAACACAGGGTGATGAGGGTGAGTCTTCTAGGTCTCGACATTCACCTCTCATATGTTGAAATTGTAGGTCTCTTTATGATTATAGGTCTGAGGATTATCAAGATGCACATGTCTAGTAGTACAGCACATCCATATTGGATCAAATAATGTTCACAAATGAGAGCTAGATGAGATATTTGACATTGATAGATAGGTAATTTTAAAAAGGTTAAAATTGATTCTCTATTTCATTTTGAAATGTAATATTAACTTTAAATTACTAAATTAATTATAATAAAATTCTAGGGTCAAAGTGTTCACCCTAAATCTAGCGACTCTTCAGCTCCTGATTACATGATGATGTTGATTTCACAAGTATGTAATTACTAAAGAAATAGTAAAATCTAATATATTGTAAATATTTTTACCTGATATGAATGTTAATCTTCAAATTCACATTGGATGTTGAAAAGATGGATGTTGGGCTTTCAACATCGAGACTTATCAATTAGAGTGGCCACACATCTTTCACTGAGATAAGCTTGACTATTTTTAATCATTATGTTTGTAGAATAGTTTTTAGGTAGATTTTGGCAATTTAATAACATTATTTCATTTTTAGTTAATGACATAAAATAAAACTCCTCCCATTATCTATAGCACAATGGAGGTGGGTTTCATCGTAGTAGTATTATCTTTGATCCTTTGATAGAGGTATGAACCAAATTAGTAAAATTTATTGTTTTTTTTTTTTTATCTCATGTCTATTAGTGAGAATTTGAATCATGTTCACTTGTAGTTTAATTTTATTTTTAATGCTTATCACAAGAGGTCACAACTCTAGTTCATGTCCCTCAGATGGATGAAGAAATACAATGATTGCTTGAGAGATATTATCAGCTAGCAATAAGTGATTATTTCATTATATGCCTTCTATATTTCATTTTTTTATATATTAATTTATGTATATTTTTTATTGTATTAGGTGGAGCTCCAAAAAAATTATGAGAGGAGGTCCAATTAGTGGGTTCAAAATAAACCATCATCACTTTCCTCTCCATCCACTCAACAGTCAAAGGTGGCTCATGATGTCTTCCCTTCCCCTAGAGGGAAGTGATTATATTAGGACTTTTGTCTATACCTATATGGCAGTTTTATACATATATTTTTGTGTTACTAATATGTGACATTATTTCTTATATGGATTTTTTTAAGCCTATATGGATTTTTTGTAGATGTATTATAGTTTTAATAACATAACATTGTATGCCTATATGATATTTTAGTTAATACAAATTTGTTTCACCAATGTTGTCCATATTTTCTATAAAAGATTAATTGAATAAATGAATAACTACACAAGTAAAATGGGGATCATTTTATTTGAGTAATTGAATAAATTACTAATTCTTTTAGTCTTTCATCTCGTCTAATGAGTTATATTCTAGTCTAGGTCTAAGTTGGTCACTTTGGATTGGTCATGTAGAGACTTGATTGAATGGCATGGTTTAGATGAAATGTGTGTGCAAGTATATACTATGGATTGAGTTTGGTTGATTGATTGACTTGTCTCTATTTTGTGATGGCTTTGGCTAGATGAGAATGGGATTGATTCTTCGTGTATATTGATGAAGATTTTATATGACCATATTATTAAGAGAATTGACCTCCTTCATGATGAGTTTAGAATATTAGGTTGTTTTATTATCATCTCTCGCATTGTATTCTGAATGATTTGAAGGCTTCTAGTTTGAGGGTTATCATACTTCTTTGGTTTTGTACGTACCTTAGCTTGGTAGATTGAATTATGATGTGGCAATATGGATGTATGTATTGATATTAATGTTTAGAATCATGTACATCATTGCATCATAAGAATAAAGGTTTATATTAAATTATAATTGTGAAGAGTTTAATTTGCATCAATGCCATTGTGTATCTTTAGAGGCATTGTGAGTGTGTATATAATGTAAATTATAATTATTCAAGGTTAAAATCTAACTATTGAGATTTTTAGTGGTTTAAGCTATCTTTTTTCACCTTTAAACAACCCTAAACCCTTTAATAAGTCCTAAAAATCTTAAGAGACAACTTTGGCACCAAAATTGAAGTCATAATGGAAAAAATATTGAAGTCATTTTAAATTACTTTTGGGCTTAAAATTGATTACTTATATCTAAAGGGCATAATTATTAGTGAAATTATCATCAATGTCACAAATCAATTTAATGCATTTATTGAATAAAGTTTAAATAATGAACACTTTAATCCAAGTCCTTATGCTCATTTAAGATTTTTACAAAGATGACTAACAAAATATTGATTCACACTTTGGGTTGTGTTATTTTACCTCTTAAGGTGGGTCCTAAGGAATTATAAATTTTATTTCATCTTATTCTCTCTTTGGATAGATATTCCATATTTTTAATACACCATGACATGAGAAATTAAAGGACATCCCTTGTATTTGAAAGGAAAAGCAGATGTGTGGAATACGCTTTCCCAACGCTAAAATCTCAGAGGAGAAGTGAAAAATACCATCATTTACAACTTTCTTATGTTTAAGATGCACACATACAAGATAACAAGAGTAACATAAATAAATCATACACAGAGATCACACCAGATATTCGTGGGAAAACCCTTACAAGATAAAAACCCACCACACCAAGAGAAGTCACTTTGAATTACAGTAAACAAATTACATACAAATTTCACAGACCTCACTGTCTGATAGTTAGCTCATAGCAGCAGCATAACACACTTCTTACAAACCTCTCTCATAGAATTATTTCTCTTTGTTACAATGCTATATCAACATACAAAGAAAACACACACTATCACACGTTTCCAGTCTGTTCGGACTTCTGCTCATCAAATGACCAATTAGGTGTCTTAATTATACACCTTCCTTTTGATAGATGAATCTGATATCCTCCTGTCCAAGTCACCCTACAATCACACATCGGGCCGCCTTGCATTTAAATCTATTTTCCATAATCGGATCCTGTCACCCGCCGAATCGGGTATAGCAGTTAATGCTTTCATCGCTTTACGCAATTGGCCAATCAATTGTTGATTTACAACAGTGATATAAAATCAACGAGTCTTATCACACCATGTGTTGTAACATTACTTGTCCATCGCTTTGACCATCGAGTCAAACCTACCATCCGACCACCGAGCTCCTTCCACCACGCCACCACAAGCCTATCAACTAGCTCTCGCGGTAATGCGGTGTACCGCACTATATTCGAGTGACCCCCGTGGTATCGAGGTAAATTTTTACTCTAACCACCCATATCACCATGCCACCACCGAGTCGGGTGACCCCACGGTATGGCGGTAACTGTATGTGTCGTCCGTCGAGCCTTCATCACACAACTATCGAATAGTGAGGAGTCTGCCACGGTATGTCAGTAACACCACCCAACCGCGGACCAAAAGAAAGACGCTCGCAATAAGGCAGTAAACCGCACAACCACGCCTCCAAGAGATGCACCCAGGGGTAAAGCGGTAAAGGCCATAAATGTAGAAAATCTGCCAAGTCTTAAATAGAGGTTCCAAGCCAGAAGTTGAGGCACCTATTTCCAACAATCTCCCACTTGATGAAGACTTGTTGGCTTCCTCCAGACTTTGAATTTACTAATGATCATAGGCCCCAAGGCCCATCAAACTTGCACATAATTTGAACTTGTCTGTGCTCACTGGCTTTTTCAATGCATCAGCAACATTGTTCAAAGTATCCACCTTCTCTAAAAAGACCTTTCCATCCTCCACCATATCCCTAACAAAGTGATACTGCACATTGATGTGCTTCATCCTGGCATGGAAAGTAGGATATTTTGCCAAGCAAATGGCACTCTAATTGTCATAGAAAATAGTAATCTTCCTTGCATCAAAACCAATGTCAAAACACAAACGACTGAGCCAAACAACTTCTTTGCAAGCATGTGTTTCTGCCATGTATTTTGCCTCCGTTGTGGACAAAGCAACTATAGCTTGTCGCTTCCTCATCCAGCTAATCGCACCACCATTAAACATGAAAGTGTATCCACTGGTGGACCTTCTATTGTCAATGTCCCCTGCCCAATCATAATCCACATATCCACGAATGTTGAGAGTCCTATGTGATCCAACCAAATTTCCATGGTAATACAGAGCATATTCAGAAGTTCCTTTTAAATATCTAAACACTTTTTTCACACCATCCCAGTGTGTCCTTCCTGGATTTTCCATAAATCGGCTAAGTACTCCCATTGCTTGGCTAATGTTTGCCTTTGTAAAGACCATTGCATACATTAGAATACCAAAAGCACTTGAATAAGGCACCCTATTCATATCCTCCATCTCAATAGTAGATTTTGAACAATCTTCAATAGATAGCTTTGTTCCCTGCAAAACTGGAACAACTAGCTGCTTGTAGTCATTCATACCGAATCTCTCCAGAATAGTGTTAACATACTTACTCTAGCTAACCCAAATCTTTCTACTTATTTTGTCCCTGGTTATTTACATCTCCAAAATATACCTTGTTGCACCCAGATCTTTCATTTCGAACTTTGCAGACAACTGAGACTTAAGATCAAAAATCATAGTCTTACTATTTCCTATGAACATATCATCCACGTACAGGGTAATAATAATCACACGATTATTTTCAAATTTGTAATACACACAATGATCAGATTTTGATCTCACAAATCCCATAGACAAAACAAAAGTGTCAAACTTTTGGTACCACATTCTAGGTGATTGCTTCAAACCATACAGAGATTTCTTTAACTTGTAGACCGGACTTTCTTTACCTTTCTCAACGAAGTGCTTAGGCTGGGACATATAGATTTCTTCTTCCAACTTTCCATGAAGAAACGTTGTTTTCACATCCATCTACTCAATCTCTAAGTCATATGCAACTGCAAGTGACAACAGAAATCTGATAGATGTCATCTTAGCTACAAGGGAAAAAAATTCTCCATAATCAATTCCCTCTACATGGGAATATCCCTTTGCAACCAACTTTGCTTTATATTTTCAGCACTACCATCTAGACTAGTCTTCTTCTTAAATACCCATTTATAGCCAATAGGCTTTCGCCATTCAGGAAAAGGCACCAAATCCTAGGTTTCATTCTTCTTCAATCATTCCATTTCTTCTTTCATGGCTTCCAACTAGGAATTTGAATCAGACATATTAATTGCTTCTTTCACAGTCCTAGGCTCATCAGTGCTAGTAATCAAAGCATAGGCATAGTTTGAATCTAACATAGAGAATCCACACCTATCAGGTTGATGTCTTTCACGTGTAGACCTTCTCACTGGCTAAGGTTGTGGTTCTTCATCTTCAGAGCTCTCAGAGCTGCTAGAGCTCTCCTCAGTTTTAGGTACACCATGTAGTTCTTCTTTTTATGGAGTTTGGGGAATTTCAACTACATCATTCTTCTTTTCTTTTTGATCTGTCTCTAGTTGTGGATCAGTTATTGAAGGTTTCAGCTCACAAAATATTACACTTTTGTTATACAAAACCTTCTCGATATCAAGATTCCAAAGCTTGTATCCCTTCACACCAATGCCATAGCTAATAAAGATACATTTAATAGCCTTGTTCTCCATCTTAGATCTTTTCTCATTCGACACATATGCATATGCCTCACAGGCAAAGACACGAATATGTCTTAGAGAGGGCTTCTTGTCAGACCATGCTTCCAAAGGTGTTTTATCAACAAGAGCAAAGCAAGGTGAATGATTTACCAGGTAACATATTGTAGCCACAACCTCAGCCCAGAAATTCTGCTCCAGACCAGCACTGCTGAATATACTCCTCACCCTTTCCATTAGCGTCATGTTCAAACTTTCAACAACTCCATTCTACTGTGGAGTATAAGGTGTAGTTTTATGCCTTTTAATCCCATGGTCTTTGTAGTACCTTTCAAAATCTGCAGAACAAAACTCACCGCCATTATCCATCCTCAAACATTTAATTTTCATTCTAGTCTGATTCTCTACCAAAGTATTAAATTTTTTAAATCAACTCAACACTTCTGATTTACTCTTAAGAAAGTATATAAATTCCCTTTCTCGAATAATCATCAATAAAAAAATATATAATATCTAAACTTCGATAACGAAAGAACATTCACTAGACCAAATACATCAAAATGAACATAATCCAATACACTAGAAGATTTATGAGGACTCGAATAAAATGAAACACAGTGTTGCTTTCCATAAATGCAGTGTTCACAAAAATTGAACTCAAGATTACAATCAACAAGCCTTTCAACAAGATTTTTATTTTTCAAGGTTTTTAAACCTTTCTCACCTATGTGACCGAGTCTATGATCCCACATCTTCTCCATTAGGAGTTTCACCTCCAAGACATTTGCATCCAGAGGAGCGTCAGTATTCTTCTCTTCACGAGAAACTTTGCCTGAATTTATAGAGACGTTACATTGAACAACACGTGCATCCAGCTTGTACAGAGTGTCAGTACATATACCCTTAGCCAGCACCATTGCACCTCTAGCCATCTTACATCCATTTCTCGAGAAGGAAACTTCCACACCAACATCATTTAGCTTACTGACAGAAATTAAGTTACGAGCCAAACTTGGTATGTGTAGTACATCACCAATCCCTTTGGTTCTTCCATCAGGGAATTGTATTTTGACTCTTCCACGGCCAACAATCTCTAGAGTTGAGTCACTTGCCAAGTACACCTTTCCACCATCATAATTTTTGTATTTAGTGAACCATTCTCTATGAGACGTCATATGGAAAGATGCACCTAAGTCAATCAGTCAGACATCATCTGATGCCTAAGTCGCCAAGGCTGCAATGAAGGCATTTGCATCACTCTGAGAAGAGTCATTGTCTGAAGAGTTCTTCTTCTTCTTCTTCTCCTTACAATCCTTTCGGATATGACTAGGCTGCCCATAGTTCCAGCATTTTACCTTGGACTTTTTACCAAGAGACTTTGATCTCCCTTCAGATTTGGATTCAGACTTCTTGTCCTTTTTCTTTCCTTTCTCCTTCGATCTACCTCGAACAACAAGGGCCTCTTTGGCCATCTCTGAAGACTTCCTCTGCATTTATTTTGACAGCAGGGAGGCAACCATGTCTTCCATCTTGAAAGTAGTTGTTGTACTTCCAATATTCATTACTAGATGATCCAAAGTGTTAGGTAACAAACATAACAAAAGCATGCAGCGATCCTCCTCCTCTATCTTCACACCCACAGATGCCAACTGAGCAACACTCATATTAAATGAGTTCAGATGGTCTTTAATAGATGCTCCTTCTTCCATTTCCAAAGAGTACAACTTCTTCCTCAGGAAAAACTTATTCACCAGAGACTTTCCTTGATAAATTTCACCAAGCTTCTTTCATAATGAAGTTGCAGACTTCTCCTCATGGACGTTCAGGAGTACAGAATTGGTCAGATAGTCTTATCAGACCTCTAGCTTTTCTATCAGTGAGGTCCCAATCCACTTGTTTCATGCCTTGTGGCATAGTTCCAAACACAACAATCCAGAGGTCTCTATCCACCAACAAGTCTTCCATTTTGAGTTTCCACAACTCAAAGTTTCCACCATTGAATTTTTCAATCTCTATGCTGCCTAATGTACTTGTCATCTTAAACAGAACTTGGTTCTAGCTTTACAAGACTCCCACTGGAACAATATTAGCACAAAAAACCAGCTCTACTTACAAGGATAACACAACTGGCCAGGCTCTGATACCACTTGAAAGAAAAATTAGAGGTGCAAAATACGCTTTCCTAACGTTAAAACCTTAGAGGAGAAGTGTGAAAAACCATCATTTACAACTTTCTTACATTTAAGATGCACACATACAGGATAACAAGAGTAACAAAAATAAAACATACACAAAGATAACACTAGATATATGTGGGAAAACCCTTACAGGAGAAAAAACCACCACACCAAGAAAAGTCACTTTGTATTACAGTAAACAAATTACATACAAAGTTCATAGACCTCACTCTCTAATAGTTAGCTCATAGCAGCAGCATAACACACTTCTTACAAACCTCTCTCACATACTTATTTTTCTCTATTACAATGTTATATTAGCATACAAATAAAATACACACTATCACACATTTTCAATCTGTTTGGACTTTTTCTCATCAAATGACCAATCATGTGTCTTAATTATACATCCTCCTTCTGATAGACGAATCTGATCTTCTCCTGTCCAAGTCACCCTGCAATCACGCATCGAGCCGCCCTGCATTAAATCTATTTGCCATAATCAGATCATGTCACCCACTGAATCCGGTATAGCAGTTAATGCTTTCATCGCTTTAAGCAATCGGCCAATCAATTGTTGATTTACAACAGCGATGTAAAATCAATGAGTCTTATTGTGCCATGTGTCATAATTTTACTTGTCCATCGCTTTGACCGTCGAATCAGACCTGCCATCGCAAGCCTATCGACTAGCTCTCACAGTAATGTGATGTACCATGCTATCTCCGAGTGACCCCCATGGTACCGAGGTAAATTTTTACTCTAACCGCCCAGTTCACTGTGCCACCACCAAGGAAAAAGAATGACCCCACGGTATGGCGGTAACCATCTATGTCGTATGTCGAGCCTTCACTGCGCAACCGCCGAATAGTGAGGATTCCACCGTGGTATGGCAGTAACACCGTCCAACCGCGGACCGAAAGAAAGAGGCTTGAAGTAAGGCGGTAAACCATGAAACCACGCCTCCAAGAGATGTACCCAATAGTAAAGCGATAAAGGCCATAAATGTAAAAAATCTGCCAAGTCTTAAACAGAGGTTTCAAGCCAGAAGTTGAGGCACTTGTTTCCAACAGTATTATACATTAATGACTTAAATATGTTAATGAGGGTAGAATTGTAAAGATAATATAAATCCATATGAGCCTCTTATTGAGGCAAGTCATTTTACCATGGATACATGTAACATCCCGCTACGCAACCCCGAAGGTTAAGAGCTAAAATAGGACAAGATTTTTATTTTTTTAACAAGAGGAATAACATACACATATAGTAGTTTCCAAATCGATATATTAACATCGTCAAGTATGGCAGAAAGTACAACCCAAAGGAGAGGATTAATCCACCTTCTAGAGAAAATCCGAACAAGAGCAAATAGGATAGCTCCAAAAATTTGCATCGGAACTTGCTGCTCCAGAACCTGTTGCTTCGGAACTTGTTGCTATGGAACCTATTGCTCTAAAACCTGTTGCTCTAGAGCCTGTTGCTCCAGAACTTGGAAACAACAACACTGAACAATAAACAGAAAGCATTGATGTGTAGAAACTTTTGCAGACCAAAGAATGAAGGGAAAATCAAAATCAAAGCTCTGATTTTTGCATGAAATCTTTTGAAAAGAAAATCCATAATGATCATCAAAGTACAAACAAGTCTGATACCATCACCGAAACCCAAAGACAATATAACACATCACATTTCTTCTCATTAAATATTATGATTACATTTATTTTCTCAAGAGAGTGCAATATACATAAAGGAACATACATGAGTGCAATGGCATAGCCATGAATAATATACCTCACCAAATGAAATAAGTACAAGAGAGATCATCACCAACTGGAACTCCAATAACCTATACATCGGTCCCCAATGGTGGTGGCAACGCCTCCCTACCATGTGGACTCTAGAGAGACCACCCCACCGTGCTCGAAGGTAGTCACAAGGCCCAAATAGAAGTAACATGGAAAAGGTAATATAAGGCTTACACTCACATCAGTCATGGAGCAAACACATAATACAATGCATAGAGCTAATGTCACAACATGGAGATGCTCATACAATAATATGTCGGGTATTACTCACGTCTACTAAGGTACAAAATACTAGAGTGCAAATCGGCAGGAGTGTCTTCATTCATGCTCAAAGAGATTGCACAACATAAAATCCAATACACCTCTCATACGGATGAGGAGGCTCAACCATGCCCAAATCAACATCCTGCAAACGCATCGCCTCGTAGACAAATAGGTTTTCTCGAGTTCATCCCTAGTCTTTTCAAACGCTCAATTCCATGCATGAGGACTCATAAACTTATGTGTTTTACACCATTGTATTTTTTTAGTTATCATTTGCTTACTATAACTCTGCTACTACTTTTCTCTGGCAGCCTCTTGTGAACCACTCAATAAGGCCACTCTAATGACCTTGGCTTAAGTTCATCTCGCTTAACCAAATGAGGGATCCATAGCAAAACATGAGACAGTGAAAAACACCTAAAACCATCATTAAAACCAAATAAACACAGTCAAACAACTATTGTTGTTAAGACATTTAAAACAACTAAAATCCATAAATGAAATAGAGGCATAAAAATTCATAAAAATTTAAAATGTCCATATTAAAATTATAAGCTTGACCCAGTTCATATTTCAATGTTTCAAGTTGGAATACACCTTTGATTTTTTAGGTTAAAACTGAAAATAAGGTGTTGTTTTGAAAAACGTCATTTTGCCAAGTTGGGCAAGAAAATACATAAAAATTAGAAGTGTCCAGAATTCAAAGCGGACAAAGTCCCAATTGAGATATGAGCATTTCTACATGGAATACACCTTTATTTTACATTTATAACAGGTGGTTTACGAGCAGCAATTAAAAACATGTTTAAACAAGTTGGGCAAAAACATGAAAAATGAAAGTGTTTGAATTGAAAATCAGACAACAACCCATTTGAGGTATGAGCGTTTCTACATGGAATATATTTTTAGTTTACATTTATGTCAAGTGGTTAAACAGCAACATCAAAAAACGTGTTTAAACAAGTTGGACAAAAACATGAAAAAGAAAAAAAGAATTAAAAGTGCCCAAAAATTTATTTTGCCAGCAACTCATTTTATATTTAATCATTTCAAGTTGAATTTCATCTTTGTTTTAAAGTTTATGGTAGGATAATTTGAGCTATTAAAAAAAAAAATCAATGGCAAAGAGTCAAGCTGGAAATGCATAGTCAAGTCTACCATAAGAAAACTATAGAACAACAAATCAATTCTCACTCAAATATTATACAACCATTCAGTATTCACACCAATAAAATAGAGGAATAAATTTTCCATAGGGAAATGTAAGTCTACCATTCCTAAGCCAAAACACATTCAATACCACCAAAAATTCAAAGGTTTCAAAACCACAAAAAAATACCTCAATGTTGCCCAAAATTATAATGAAAGAATGGTCTGAATATAAGGCACGACTGAATTCCAAAATAAATCAATGAGGAAATGGCATGCTGAAAACAACCAGCTGCCCACAATTTTCTTCTCCAAAAAAATCTCTATGTTTCTCCCCTTCAACTCTATCGTCCAAAATATGGGGTTTCCATTCCTTCCCCAAAACAGAGCAATTTATTCTCCTCTCCCAAAATAATGATCTCCAAAAAAGTTCAAAACAAAGTATAAAAATCAATGACAAAGCTGCCCCATTTCCCTTTTTTTTTAATAAATCTTCCTTCCATTTTAATACTCTCGAAACAATAAAAATGAAATAGTTCATTTAATTAAATAAGATATTAAAACTCTCCAATTAATTAATTAAATCTCTAAAATATATAACATTAAAATACACAAGGCTCCCTAAAAATGATTAAATAAGATTATAAGAGCTCACCAAAAAAGATTGATAAAATCATTTAAAATTACTAAATGAAAATAAATCATTCTCTTGAATGATCAATAAAAATCACATAAAAATAACATATTTAAAATCTCGTAAAGATACTAATGAAAAACCACATCATAACACTGACAACCAAAATATCTAACCACATAAAAGATCAATTGAAACTAAGACAAAATACCTCAACAAGGCATACTGGTAAACCACATATGATTGAAAGGTGTTCCGAACGTTACCGTTAGATAACCGGACGGTAATACAACAAAATAGAAACACTGCACTAACAAGGTACAATGGGATAGGGTAGGGAACAATTGGCCTGTGACTACCTCCAGTAACCACCATCGGGAAATAAGAGTACACTCAGACCTGTGAATCCAGGAGGAATCGATACTCAGTACCTGCATCACTTTAATCAAACATCAATGTGTATGTGCTTATAACATATATTATATAGTTGAAACAACATCAATCATCAGGAAGGGGGTCACGATATTGTAAGCCTCTCAAATACGAGTGTTATGACATCATTTTTTTCTTGTCCATAATCATACAAAATTAATGATAACGGTATATAAACATATAAGCATGCAATCCAACATAATAACTAATCATGATAACCTATCACATAATCATCAATGTTTAATCTCAATATGGTAACATTTAACATTTAGAATACTAAATAAAAATCAAAATGTTATCTTACCCAGGCTGGGGTTAGAGAGGTATTACATCCTCCCTCCCTAAGATTTCACTTACTTTTGGAAGTCATGTAAACTCAATATGCAGCCATGTCACACATTAGTACTCAAAAATCTAATAATCAACATTAAAAGATTGTGCTTCATCCGAAAGATGAGAAATATAATATACAACATTCGTCACTAAATGAAATAGAAAGGACATCATTTTAACATTCACCTTTATAAGAATAATTATCAATATATTGACATATGCCTTACTCATAAGGTCTCAACATGAATCAAAATAACATGGTTAATCTTGGTAACATCACATGTTTCACAATTCCCAAAATAAGCATTTATTTTAACATCCACATGCATTTAAGGATAGGTTAAAATACACATTGATTTCCACTAAGAATAGGGTAAATAAGATGCATAAGCACTCAATTATTTCCAAAACACCATTGTTTGCAACAATATTTTTTTTCCACGCACTTCCAATCTCACACATGAGAACATATTTGGCATCATTTTCAGAAAAATATAACAATTTACACTTTCTAAAGCATAATAAGCTAGCTTTTTAACTTTTCATATGTAACCATATCTAAGATGAAACATGCATTTACACATACATACATACTTACATCAATGGGAATCACATCACAAGGCTGCATAAGGATCCATCTGGACACCGGGAAGCAGCATACTAATACATGATACATAATCCATGAGCCAAGAGCCAATATCCATCTCACATAATCCATACCTCGCACTCAGTGGATTGATGGTGTTAGGCCACACACACATAGTGATACCATCCAAACAAGACCACAATGACCTATCTCTTGTTGTATAAGGTGGTTAGTCTCCAAGAGATAGTCATCGAACATAGGTGGGTAGTGGGTCCTAGCTATAAACCAGTCTCACATACCCACATCTTCAAGGTTCCCTGCATCTACTTCCTCGTATACACTCAATCGATTCCAGCTCTTCCATTCTTGATGAGGAATCACATTACAACATAAGATTGACATTTGAAAACAACAAGTAGAAAACTAGTTTAACCACCAAAGATCATAAATAAATATCAAATAAAGATTCAATTTCAGCAATAAAGCAAGAAATGCAAGCAATTTCAACACTAAATCAAATGTAACCATGAGAGTTACATGTAAATGAAGATCACAAGGTGTGGCTAAACCATCACAATCAAATATAAACAAAGTTTTGGCCTTCACAATCAATATAAGATCATCAATATCCATAAAGAAAGTCCACAATCTTTGAAATTGCATTGTACAACACTACGTGACTAGATACTAGCCACTAAATGAGGGAGGGAACAACATCTGACTATCATAATTTCCCCTCATGTGGTGTGGAGTGAGCATGCCAACCACATGGCATGAGGTGTACTCCTTAGCTACACCCCACATCATTTCGTCACACATGATGGACTTTCCAAGTGGCCCATGCACTCCTTGGATGCCCGCATGAGATGTGCACCTCAGCCCCATCCCACATCGCGTCTCAGTGTGGCATGGTCATACGTCAGCCGGAGAAGGCATGTACTAGTCATATGTCGCATGTTCATGTGTCTGTGGCTACACAGAAGTAGGCACGCATAGAACACACCCCACATAGAGATACCTCAGGGAGAAGGCACACACAGGAACTCATTGTAGCCAGAGGTATACATGGCTAGGACATACCCATAAGCTAACTGACCCAAACACTGTCGAAAGCAACACATGAGTGTCCCTCTACTAGTGTACGAGGCCCCATTACACTCATAACACAAGTAGGCTATCATAATACAATCTCATAGTGCACCTTCACGCATCTATAAATGTGGCATCGTGTCCTCGAGCCCAGCTCACTCCTATAAGCAACACGGTATATAAATATAATACATATATGAGTATATCAATATGGGGCTACTTGAGCCTCACCTCTCATATGGATGAGGTTGACTCGCTAATGCCATCTCAATGCCCCTGCAGGCGACCAAGCAATGTCAGCTCAACATCCCTATGAACGGCCAGACAATACTAACATATCAATGCTACTATATTCAAAACTGGAGAATTAGGCTAGCACATATGGATCAAGTACCTTGATCCATCATACGGGAAAGTAGTGAGTACTTCCTCGAGATTGATTGAGCTGAGACCGCTCTGCGTCATAATATGTGTATGCTACACACCCCACCCAAACAAATTTTTGGCTACTACTACCCCTTCACAGACTGAGGGACTAGAGAACCAAAAGAATAGAATCTAAAAAACTAACTTTTGGCTACTCTTATATATATAAATTTCAACCACACATGGGTTGGCCCTCAACCAGGTAATAAACATACAAGCACACATAATGGTATGGTGAATCCCACGCCTAAGATACAACATATTCCACATGGATGGGTACACAGTATCACCATCTCATGGGCACACCAAGCAAGTATGGGGTATTTACAACACTCAACCAATGCAAAGTTACTGGTTTCTCACATTTATAGGGGGTTGCCTTTACATACTCAATTCCATTATTTTTCAAAAGGTCACATACCATAAATACATATATTTTCATAACCAATGTGATTCCCTTTCCAAAATCATATCATCCATGGATGGGTACCCTGTACCACAATCCCATGGGAACACAACTCAAGCATAAGATATTCACAACACTCAACATGAGCATAATATAGGATGTTCACATAACAAGGAGTACCTTTTCTAATTTCCTCTCACCAAAATAAAACCATTATCCACCTCTAATTATGCAAGATCAATACAAAATTTCCAAGAACATGTAATCCCAACATATTGCAAACTTCTCTTTTCAAAACGATAGTCATTAATCACAATTTTATAATTACAATTTTTATCACATACAATATATCACAGTTCTACATGGAGTAAATCATCAATGCCATAATAATTCTCACATTCACATTCACTATTATTAAGTGGTAAATCTCCTCACTACGCACATATGTTAACCACATTTATTTCCTATACACAGTGCAATATCATTACAATGTTTACTCAAGACAAGGTATGCAACATTATCACTTCAACATACATTTATCATCTTGCATTTATCATTAACATGCAATTGGTTTCACTATTCCCTTTTCTGTAAAATTTTACTTAATACAGAATGATTTTCTATTCATATTCATACATGTTCCATATGAATGCAATCTGGGGACTTAGGTCTTTTACCCAAGGTTTGATCTAATAAAACAAATCTTCATTAATGCATAAACATTTCTCATAAATAACAACATATAAAATATTTCAATACACCACACACTCAAAGATAGGAATCTTTGTTAAACCAATGAGAAAAGAGAGAAGGAGAGGGAGACTTACAATTCTGACACCGGCACAAATGCAAACATGGTTTCATCATCACATAATCACTTCTCATACAAATGCATCAATCATATGAGAGCATGCAATAATCTCTATGAACTAACAACATGATCATTCATTTTTTATTACCATATTTTATAATTGCAATGCAATACAACATGCAAAAGCAACTCCAAAACCACATAGGATCAATCTAGCAATCACTCGCACAAGGAGGTAAAGCACAAGAAGAAATGTGCCGAAAATTTGAATGGCAATGAAAAATAGAAAAACTCAAGAAGAGAATATACACAAATGGAACTTCTTGGCACCCTCCAGGTCAAACAGACCTTTTGACAAACATGAAAATAAAAACCAAGAAAGGGTAATTTTAGGCAACACATGTCACCTGTAACCCACCAACATGCCCACCTGCAACACAAAATATAGGGAAGTAATCAATCTCAACCTCAAAAGACTCTCAACCAAAAGAATCACTTCAATCCCGTAGGGTAAATCCTAAGAGGCATCATTCATCCACAACACAAGCCAGGGTTGGGAAACTCAACCCTCTAAAACACCATACTAAGGCACTCAAGGCAAGAGGTCCTATGACTATCTCGCCACAACAAGCACTTGGAACACACACATCAAGGACACTGCAACCACATGGGCTACAAACACACTCAAGAACCATTCAAGGGTCACAAACCTTTACACAACGAAAGAGCCATGGATCAAGAAGGAGACCAATCAAAATACAGTTATTGGTAGGCTCGAGGGTCTCACTAACCCTCCCAAAAGCATTCCTCAATAGGACATGCAAAGGCGAAAACACAACACTTGTTCCTATCCACCACACACAACACACCAAGTAGGTAACAACCATAAATAGAGATCCTGATGCTGCAACATGGTCTCTACCTCTAACTCTGCCTCTAGTTCTGCCCCTAGGAGGCATCCTAAAGGAAACAAAGAACACATCAAAATAGATCATCACAAGGACGATTTATACACCATACTAAGGCATGAACGCTAATCAACAACACTATTAAAGACAATATAACAAGATCACAGCACACATGCCACACACAACATAACATAGAAGGATCAAGTATGCCAGAGCTCCCAGTGTGTGAACGTGGGCTTTGATACCACATGTGACATCCCGCTACGCGACCCCAAAGGTCAATAGCTAAAAGAGGACAAGATGTTTTTTTTTTAACAAGAGGAATAGCATACACATATAGTAGTTGCCAAATCGATATATTGACAACAGCATGGTCAAGTATGGCCGAAATTACAACCCAAAGGAGAGGACTAATCCACCCTCCAGAGAAAATATGAATAGGAGCAAACAAGATAGCTCCATAAATTTGTGTCGAAACTTGCTATTGCGGAACCTGCTACTCTAGAACCTGTTGCTCTGGAACTTGTTGCTTCGGAACCTATTGCTCCAAAACCTATTGCTCTGGAACCTGTTGCTCTGAAACTTGGCAACAACAACACTGAACAACAAATAGAAAGCACCGATGCACCAGAAATTTTGCAGACCAAAGAATGAAGGAAAAAACACAACCAAAGCTCTTATTTTGCATGAAATATTTTGAAAAGAAAGCCATAATGATCATCAAAGTACAAGCAAGCCCGATGCCAACATCGAAACTCGAAGACAATATAAGACATCACATTTCTTCTCATTAAATATTATTACATATTTTTTCTCAAGAGAGTACAATATACATAAAGGAACATACATGAGTACAATGGCATAGCCATGAATAATATACATCACTAGATGAAATAAGTACAAGAGAGATCATCACCAACTAGAACTCCAGTAACCTGTACACTGGTCCCCAATAGTAGTGGCAACACCTCCCTACCATGTGGACTCCAGAGAGACCACCTCACCGTGCTCGTAGGTAGTCACAAGGCACAAACAGAAGTAACAAGGCAAGGGTAGCATAAGGCTTACACTCACATCAGTCATGGAGCAAACACATAATACAATGCATAGAGCTAATGTCACAACATGGAGATGCTCATACAATAATATGTCGGGTACTACTCATGTCTACTAAGGTACAAGATACTAGAGTGCATGTTGGGAGGAGTTTCTTCATGCATGCTCGAATGGATTACACCACATGGAATCCAGTACACCTCTCATATGAATGAGGAGACTCAACCATGCCCAAATCAACGTCTCACAAACAGATAACTCAATGCCCCGTAGATGGATAGGCCTTCTTGAATGCATCCTTAGCCTTTTCAAATGTTCAAAGCAATGCATGAGGACTCATAAACTTATAAGTGTTTTACACCATTGTATTTATTTAGTTATCATTTTCTTACTATAACTTTGCTACTACTTTTCCCTGGCAACCCCTTGCAGCCCACTCTAATGACCTTGGCTTAAGCCCATCTCGTTTAACCAAATGAGGGATCCATAGGAAAACATGAGACAGTGAAAAACCACTTAAACCATCATTAAAACCAAATAAACACAGTCAAACAACCATTGTTGTTAAGACATTTAAAACAGCTAAAATCCATATAATGAAATAGAGGCATAAAATTTCATAAAACTTTAAAGTGCCCAGATTAAAATTCTAAGCTTGACCCAGTTCATATTTCAACATTTCAAATTGGAATACACCTTCGATTTTTGAGTTTAAAACCGAAAAGGAGGTGTTTTGAAAAATGTCATTTTGCCAAGTTGGACAAGAAAATACATAAAAATTAGAAGTGTCCAGAATTCAAATTGAACAAAGACCCAGTTGATATATGGGAATTTCTACATGGAACCCACCTTTATTTCATGTTTATAATAGGTGGTTTATGAGAAAAAACTAAAAACATGTTTAAACAAGTTGGGCAAAAACATGAAAAATGAAAGTGCTCGGATTGAAAATCAGACAACAACCCATTTGAGGTATGGAAGTTTCTACATGGATTAAATTTTTATTTTTCATTTATGTCAAGTGATTAAATAGAAGCATCAAAAAACATGTTTAAACAAGTTGGACAAAAACATGAAAAAAGAAAGAATTAAAAGTGCCCAGAAATTTATTTTGCCAGCAACCCATTTTAGATTTAACCATTTCAAGTTGAATTCCATCTTTGTTTTAAATTTTATGGCAGGAGAATTTGAGATATTAAAAAAAATCAATCAATGGCAAAGAATCAAGCTGGAAATGCATAGTCAAGTCTACCATAAGAAAACTATAGAACAACAAATCAATTCCCACATAAAAATTATACAACCACCTAGTATTCACACCAATAAAATAGAGGAATAAATCTGTCATAGGGAAATGCAATTCTACCCTTCCTAAGCTAAAACACATTCAATACCACCAAAAATTCAAAGGTTTCAAGAACCACAGAAAAATACCTCAATGCTGCCCAAAATTATAATGAAAGAATGGTCTGAATATAAGGCACGACTGGGTTCCAAAATAGAACAAGGAGAAGATGACATGCTGAAAACAACAACCAGCTACTCACAATTTTCTTCTCCAAAAAAATCTCTATGTTTCCCCCCTTCAACTCTAGCATCCAAAATCCGGGGCTTCCATTCCTTCCCCAAAATAGAGCAATTTCTTCTCCTCTCCCAAAGTAATGATCCCCAAAAATGTTCAAAAAAAAGTATAAAAATCAATGACAAAGCTAACCCATTGCCCTTTTTTTTAATAAATCTTCCTTCCATTTTAATACTCTCAAAACAATAAAAATTAAATAGTTCATTTAATTAAATAAGATATTAAAACTCTCCAATTAATTAATTAAATCTCTAAAATATACAACATTAAAATACACAAGGCTCCCCAAAAATGATTAAATAAGATTACAAGAGCTCACCAAAAAGGATTGATAAAATCATTTAAAATTACTAAATGAAAATAAATCATTCTCTCTAATTATCAATAAAAATCACTTAAAAATAACATATTTAAAATCTCGTAAAGATGCTAATGAAAAACTGCATCATAACACCGACAACCAAAATATATAGCCACATAAAAGATTAACTAAAACCAAGATAAAATACCTCAACAAGGAATACTGGTAAACCACATATGACTGAAAGGTGCTTCAAACGTTACCGTTAGGTAACCAGATGGTAAGAAAACAACACAAAAACACTGCACTAACAAGGTACACTAGGCTAGGGTAGGGGACAATTGGTCTGTGACTACCTCTAGTAACCACCATCTGGAATAAGAGTACACTCAGGCCTGTGAATCCAGGTGGAGTCGATACTCAATACCTGCATCACTCTAATCAAACATCAAAGTACATGTGCTTATAACATATATCATATGGTTTAAGCAACATCAATCATCAAGAAGAGGGTCATGATATCGTAAGCCTCTCAAATACGAGTGTTACGAAATTGTCCCTTTCCTATCCATAACCATACAAAATTAATGATAACAGTATATAAACATATAAGCATATAATCCAACATAATAACTAATCATGATAACCTATCACGTAATCATCAATGTATAATCTCAATATGGTAACATTTAATATTTAGAATACTAAATCAAAATCAAAATTCTATCTTACCCAGGCTAGGGTTAAAGAGGTGTTACAATACACTACATATAAACTCCAAGAGAACTTATTTATGAGAGTGAGAAATAAATTTATGAGGTGTATCAACATAGATTAGAAGAAAAAAGGAAAGAAAAATATAACTAAAATGACATGCAGTCATATTATTCTTTAATTCGATATTTCACCTTTGAATTAGAAGGGTCATATATTGCAAAATTTTGTATCTCATGCTAAGTGTATTCCTCTATGGATTCCAAAGAAAAAATTTATGACTAGAAAAGTGCAAAATATTTCTTTGAGACCACCTCTAAAGAAGCAAGAGAAATGGGTAAGGAAAGAAGCTCCTATAGTTCTACCTATTGATAGTGTGTTCCTCAAAAGTATCAACTACTACCAAGAATAAAAATATGTAATTGAAGAAGAAACTCGTGTAGTAGAGGAAGAAGGGTATGATGCTAATTTTTGGGAGGAGGATGACCTTTTAGAAAATTCTTTTGATGCAATTGCATGAGACCTCTCTTTTTTCTACTTATATTCACACTTATGTACTTGTTAATCTGTATTACTTATTATATGTGTATTTTCTATCTCATTTGTGTTTTATCATTTTCTTCCCGTGTGTTTTCACACATTTATCCTTGTATGTGTTATGTTTATTGTGCCTTTCTATTCTCATTTCACCTTCTATATTATTTATGCCTTCATTATTGTGTTTTTCCTATTCTCATTTCACTTTTTATAACTTGATTTTCCTATTATTGTGTTGACTTTGATGGAATCATGTAGTCCAAAACTATTAGTAAACATATGGAGATAAACAAGGAACTAGTAACATTCAACCACCCACCTCGACATGTTGGTATAGCTGGTTGGGCCCCACGACACACAAAATGCAAAAAAATTGTTTCCATTTTTAAACTACTCTCAACTAACACTTTTTTTAAGAATGCATTCATTATTGGAATGGTCAAATGGTTTCAAGTTGACTAGAATCAAAATAGGGTACCATAGAGGGACCCCATATCCACCTATAGGTTTAGACAAAACATTCCTAAGTGTCACGAGCTCCCATAACTACTCCATCATAGTTTGGCAATTTTGTGTTCTTGGGGCTCTTAAGACATTCCATTGGAATAGTGTAGCCTAGAATGATTGGGATATTTGGGGTGGAAAAATTCCTTTGGTAGCATTGAGAAACTCACAATGAAATTTTGGTCTAGTTGGTTAGAACCCACAACAAATGAAATACAAAAAAATGCATGTTTTCACATTTACAATGCTCTCAAGTAATGCTTTTTGCAAGAATGCATTTATTGTTGGAATGGTCAAGCGATATTGCGTTGACTAGAATCAATATAGGGTATTGTAGATGGATTCCATATCCACCTATAGGTTCAAACAAAACATTCCTAGGTGTCATAAATTTTGAGAACTACTATGTCATAGTTTGATAGTTTTTGTACTTAGGTCTCTTAAGAGAATTTTCCATAATAGTGTAGCCTAAAAGGATTGGAACTGCTAGGGTGCAAAATGGAGTCTCCCCAAACCCACCCACCTCAACCTGTTAGCATAGTCATTTGATCCCCACAAGATAAAGAATATAAAATATGGCTCTTGGCATGGTTATGTTAAACGCAAATGAAATTTTTTGTAATATTGCATCTATCATCACCATGGTCAAATGGTTTTGATAATATAAAAATTGAGAGAGGTTATTTTGGAGGGACCCTAAATGTAGCTATAGGTTTAGACTAAAAATTTGTAGGTTCTGTATATTTTGACAATCAATTTGTCATGGTTTGGTAATTTTTGAACTTAGGTCTCTTAAGAGACTTTATCGAAAGTGTGTAGTCTAGAAAAATCTAATGATATGGGGAAAAAAATAGGTCTTCTCAATTATTCACCTACCCACCCAAATATTTTGGCATAGTCGTCTCGGCCCCATAAGACAAAAAAAGCAAAATATGGCTCTTGACAAAGTTGTGCTAAATACAAATGATATTTTTACAACATTGTATCCATTGTTGCCACAATCAAATTGGTTGGAGATAAAAAATAAGAGAGGTTATTGTGAAGGGACCTTACATGCAATTGTAGATTTAGACAAAATATTCATAGGTGCCACAAATCTTGATAACCAGTATGTCATAGTTTGGCAATTTTTTGCACTTAGGTATAATAAGGACTTTGTTGAAAGCCTATTGTTTGGAATGATCAGGTGAATTATGAAAAAAAAAAAGGCCTTCCCTATCATTCACCCACCCACCTAAATTTTTTGGTACATTTAGTTTTTTTCCTATGAGACAAAAATTGCAAAATATGGATTTTAGCAGGGTTGTGTTGAACATAAATGATGATTTTTGCAATATTGCATCCATCATCACTACAGTCAAATGGTTTGGAGATAAAAAAAAATGTGAGATTTTATTGTGGAGGGACCCTGTATGTAGTTGTAGGTTTATACAAAACATTTATACTTGCTACAAATTTTGAGAGTCACTCTATCATAGTTTGATAGTTCTTTGCACTTAAGTCTCTTAAGAGACTTTTCTAGAAGCTTATAGTCTAGAAAAATTGAGTGACTTAGGGTGAAAATAAATGCCTTCCCTAGATTTCAACCACCCATCCTAATGTGTTGGCATAGTCTCTTTTTTTCCATGATACACAAAACATGATATGCTTCTTGCCACACTTGCACTACTCTCAACTTACACTTTTTGAAAGAATGCATTCATTGTTGGCATGTTCAAATGGTGTTTATTTGTCCATAACTAAGAGAGGTTAACATGGAGGGACTCCATATCCACCTACAGGTTTACAAAAAACATTCCTAAGTGCCACAAGCTCCAACAACTACTTCATCGTAATTTTGCATATTTTTCTCTTACAGCTCTTATGAGACTAAGTTGAAATAGTGTAGTCGAGAAGGATCAGGTGATCTAGGGAATGAACAGACACTTCCAATGGAATTCACCCACCCACCAAGACATGTTAGCAAACTATATTTGGCTCCACAATGAACAAAAAATGATGAATTTTATGTTTATTATTTTCTTTCAAGTATAGTGATGTAGGAGCATCCAATGGTGTATGGGAAATCTCACATCACCCAAAAAATCCCTTTTTGTGGTTTTGAGTCCCATGATAACAGTTAAGGGGTGTAAGACAATCAAAATCCTAAAAAAGTCAAAAATAGTTACTATTTTTAGTAAGTCAACCTAAATGGGCACGTTTGGACTTGAAAATTTACCCTGAGGAGAAGAATTGAAAAAAATATTTGATGGAAAAATAATCATCATAATAACTTCTACCATTTAGGAGATATTAAAGTTTATATTTTGAAAATTTCTCCAATACAGCTTCAAACTAAAATTTGAAACCCTTAGAAGCCTTAGAAAATCTCAAAAAAAATGGACGAAATGATCTTCAAATGGTTTTGGTGGTGTAGATCTCTTCAAGATATTTCCAATGATATATTACAATAGAAAATCAGACGCCCAAGTCAAACTTTATGGCTCCAGCAAGTTATTCCTCCAAAAAGTGAATTTCAATAAAATATCTTCCTAGGCGAGAAATTGAATGGCCTAACTTTTGGTGCCAAAATAAAAGGGCGAGTTATACTTTCTAAAACATTCTAAGGTGGTTATTTGTGTCAAATGAAGGATTTAATGGAGGTTACATGAGATGGATCCATTAGTGTAGATTGTCGCTCTAAATAATAGACTGTTTTTATAAAGTTGATTTTACTTATAACGAATCAAGCCCATGTGGTTGTAGCATTATAATTTTTGAATCTATAATTTCATTCTATAAAATTAATCAAATGTTGGTTGTTTTTTGTCCTACATTTTTTGTGTTCATATATGTTGTTCTTTATGTGGGTTTTGGGTGGAGTAGCCCCTCATCTAGTGGTATCAAAGTAGGAGTTTTTGAGTGTGTAAATAGATCACCAAATGTGAGGTAGCTTGCACCAAGACTTGTGGTTGTGGGTTTGTGAGAAAAGTGATCATAATTCCTTCGTGAAGAAACCATGGTGGTGGAAGAAATATTGGTGTACCATAAGAGGTTTTTAGAGCCTTGCAGAGACAAGTTTTAGCACTGCAAGAGGAGTTACGTAGAGTGTTTGAGCCAAGGAGAGCAGATGAAAATGAAGATGAAGCTAAAGAAGAACAAGATGCAATAGATCCCAAGCAAGTTAGATTATTTAAGGCCATCTCTAGGATTGGGAAAAGGCCAAAGATTGATGTTTCTACATTTTTTGTAATTATTAACCCAGAATATTGATCTATTGGATCAATGACATGGAGGATTACTTTCAATATGAGGAGGTGGAAGATCCTAAGAGGGTCAAATTTGCGAAGGCCAAGCTAAAAGGTCATGCCAATATTTGGTGGAAGGAGATACAATTAGAAAGAAATCGAAGAGGGAAAGAAAAAATAACAAGTGGGATCAGATGGTGGAAAATCTAAAGAGGCGGTTCATTCATATTGATTATGAGTTAAAGTTATTAAAAATGATGCAAGGTTTGAAGCAGACAGGTAAGTCTATCAAAGAGTACACAAAAGAGTTTTACATGGTCATGATCAAAATAGGCCATTATGAGGCCAACAAGGAGAAAGTAGTCGATTATAAAAATGGGTTGAAGCCAAGCATACAAGAGGAGCTAAGTTTGGTCAAGATGGCTACTATTGAAGATGCTTATTTGTTTTCCCTAAAGGTAGAAGATAAATTGAATAGAAGATTTGAAAGCAAGCAAAGAGGAAGAGGTCATGGTGGAAGGACTAGTGAAATATTATATGGAGGATGAAATGATGTAATGTCCCCTCTTGGGATAACCCTAATTATTTCCCTAGAAACATAAGTTAATGCAGTTAGGGTTACAACTTATCAATTAAATACTTTAAGATAGATAAGTCTTGGTTTAGGTCCTGCAATCATGTTAGATAATATTGGAATATAATTCATATAATTATACATATATAATAAATGTTTTATCTATTTAAATCATGTAAATATCTAACTGTTCAAGTAATGTAAACCACACAACATATATAATACACATTGGGAGTTGGATCATAATGGGATGTGGATGAGGATAATGATAGGTCCACTCGAAGCTATCCACACCAACCCAAGAGCAGATATACCATATCTCTTTGCCCTCAAGAGGCGGACATAGTCACACCACGTAAGGTGGTCTACTTGGAAGACAACTTGTATCTGCATTACCTACCCTTACTACCTTATCCATTCTGCTTATGATTGAAACTTCCTTAAATTCATCTCAACCACCAATCCATGTGGATTTTGGGGAAAAAAGGATTACCATAGGAGACTCATAGACATCCTCTCCCTAAGCCCAAAAGCGGATATCACCCCCTTGGCTCCAAGTGGCACACACAATCATCCATCAAGGAGTGGCACACCTAGGAAGACATCTAGTATCTACTCAACCTTCTAGTATCCCTGCTCCTCCCATGTGGCTCTAGACCTAGGGAAAAAGGATTCCCTTTACTAGGCCCTTAGGGTTTTTCACCCTAGGAGCACCTGGTGTGTGAGAATGACACTCTTGCCTCTAGGTGACTACAGGGTTTTTCACGGTTGCATTCAAAAGGGTAGGGCTGATTGATGAAGGTTGTGATGTGTGTGTATTGTGTGGTTGAAACTAAAATAAAATGATGCTAATCTAATGTATGCAATCTAAACAAAGTAAATCTAAAGTAATGAAAAACTAACTAAACTATATGCCATAAATGTGAGTAATCTGGAAATTAGTAGAGAAGGACAGAGGGTGTACACTTGGAGATGTGATGTTCCAGATGAATGATCTCAGAATCCTTTGGAAAATGTCTGAAATGAGCAGAAGGACACTTACGCCAAGTTGGGTGACCTAGTCCACTTGTCAGGAAACTTTACCAAAATAGGTTTCGGGGAAATGGGTACCCAAAAATACAGAAACCCTTTTACGGGCTTAGCATAGGAAAAGGTCACCAATAGGGGTGACCTAGTCCTCTTGTTGCTTTTCAAGGAATTAGGGCTTGATTTTGTGGGTCCCGGTTGATGTTTCCCTTTCTGCAGCAATTTGTGTCTGAAACTCTTGAAAGTGACCTGTAACTTGTCTTCTTGCTCTTTCTAGTGTTTGATGCTTGGATGTGACTTGAGGGGAATGTTTGTACTTTCTTCCCAACATTTTATACTTCACCAAATCTACATAAAAACCAAACCTTTGTTGTTGATGGTCTGCAACATGCAAGAGCAGCTCTAATGGAGGTTGCTTGTGAAACCCTAATTCATTTTTGCTTGTTTTGGAAGACTTGAATGCAAAAGTACTTGTGCAGAGATGTAAAAAATGAGCTTGGGAGAGAGAAAAATGAATGTGAAAACCCTAATTTTCTCAAAATTCAACATGATAGGCCGACACTAGGGTTTAGGAGGCAAGATTCCCATTGAATTTTATTTTAAATTTGAGATTTATGCCAAAAGGGACAAGGTCGCCCAAAGTGGCAACCTAATCCACTTGGGAAAATTTAAGTGATGATCGAGAATTAATTTGTGGTTTATGAAGTTTATCAGCTTTGCCTCCCGAAACACACTTAATTCGGGACTAAAATTACATTAAGGGGACAAATTAGCATAGAAAAAGGGTTAATTTAGGGGTGATAAGCCTAGATAAGTGTGAAAATGCATTACAACACTTTTTCATAAGGCTTAGAAAGGTGTAAGAAGGTGTTATTTAGGTGAATTATGTTGAAAGAGTCTTAGAAAAGTGAGGAAATGTGTTACAACACTTCACAACACCTTAGTAAAATACTATTAGGTTATTGTTGAATTGTGAGCTTACAAGACCAAATCAAGGTAAAACAAGGCCAAAATGAGTGAAAAAGTGCCAAGGTATACACTTTTTGGTGACACATTTAGTCCCCACTTTAGTGAGAGTATGAACATACTTCCAACTCACACTAAAGTAGTTGAATCATGTATGTCGAGCGGGATCTAATGTACTCATGCTAGTAAGGTGAGATGACTATGATCAAGAGGGATGATTAAGCCCCCAGGATCAAGATCCCATGGAAAACTAAACATAAGTATAACAGATCACACAAGGAGTGATGTGAAAAATTCAGATCAATCTTTGACCGTTTGTCAATCTAGTTGTGGATCAGATCTAAGTTGTTTGTTTGAAAGAAAAGGATGTACTCACTTTGGGTCGATGATACTTTTGGTTTTCCGTCGAGTGAGAATTCCAAATCATGGTGAGATACATACACACGGTTGGTATGCACTCACACACAAAAAGGTGGTTATGGGGAAAGTCGTGCCGCTAGTTGGGTTTCCCGCTCAACCATACCAAATTTATACCTCCTGATAACTTTGATAAGGCACCACAAAAGATAGGGTTGTGGTTCATGAGACAATAAAATCCTTGGATGCTTAGAACCCATGAACAAGTGCAAGATGGCACCACAGGCATGCAAGTTGTGTTATGCAAGGTGGCCATGTATGCACAAAAAAGGTACAAAATGCAAAATGCAAAAGAATGTAAAATGAGAAAAGAGTGTTCTAAGGAGTCTTCTATAGTTATATGAGGTCTTTGACTTAGGGAAAATTATGTTTAATGTATCCAAAAGAGTAACAATCAAAGGATAAAAGATTCACAACTTAGGGGATGCAGTGCATCACATCAGGCCACTAAGAGGAATATAATATGCTAATAAAAGTCACACTTATGAATGGCATTACATTGAATGTCATCCATAAAGTGAGAAACGCATCATGTGAAGTGACAAGGCTGCATTAGGAACCACGGGCAAAGAAAAAGAAAATGTAAATCCAGGAAATAAAATAGTGCCAATGTATGCCCCCACTTTCAAGGGATTGCTACACATCTCTTTGTGAGCAATTGCTTTAAACTAGAGAAAGGAAAAAGGAAAAAGGGACATGAGAACCTACTTGAAAAGCCCAATGTCAAGTGATAGGTATCCAAGAAAGGCTGCATCATGCGAAAAAAAGAAGAAAACAAGAGAAAAGGGGGATATGCCCCCAAAATAAAAAATACCAAACACATAAGAGATCTATGGATTTGGGGTCAGTATGTTTATTGTTGCAATGTTTGTTTTAGAGAGAACAAAACTATCATCATTCCCCCAAATACATAGAACTAGAAGAAGACACACACAGAGCGAAAACAAATGAAAAAGAAGAGTCCATTTGGGTCAACATGGAAGAGACATGGGATGTCTCAATGCTTTGCATCATCCCCAAAAGGACAATAAAAAGAAAAAGGAAAACGCAAAAGAGCCTTGCTTTTGAGTCAACATGAAGGAGACATTGTGGTCTCAATGCCTTGCATCATCCTCAAGTGAAAGGCAAAAGGAAAAAGAAAAGAGCATCATTTGGGTCAACATGAAGGAGACATTGAGGTCTCAATGCCTTGCATCATCCCCAGATGAAAGCGAGAAGGAGAAAAGAAATGAAAAGATTCATTTGGATCAACATGAAGGAGACATTGCAGTCTCAATGCCTTGCAATATCCCCAAATGAAAATGAAAAGGAAAAAGGAAAAGTGAAAAGCGAAAAAGGCATGCACGACACATAGAAGAAGGTAGATACATATAGAAGAATGTCACAAAGAGTAAGAAAACATCAAACAAAATAGGGGGTACATGACACAATAACAAACACAAGACTAGTAAGGCAAGTGTAAGTCAACCATGAAACAATTCATCCACCTCCCCATATCGGTGGGGAAAATTGGGAGGTGGTCAATGAAGCTAAGGGACAAAGACAATTGCATTACTAGGACAAGGCTAGCAACCTCTTGCCCCCACTGAGTGCAAGGCTGGAGGGAGCCTAGATAGGTGATGAGAGGGGTAATGTAATAGTGAGAAGGAAATGTTCTACAACTATTAAATGGATGGGTATACAATAGCATACTAAGGATCGATAGGGTAGCACTCAAAACTGATGAAGTGATACTTACTCAGTATCTCTCACAGATGGTGACATTCATCACTTCTATGGCCAAGAACACAATGATAAGCACATTGTGGTCCATTAGAATCTTTAAGATGGATTTCCAACCTATTACGATGAGGTAAGGTAATGAGCCCTTTGTTTAAGAGGATGTATAATTGTCTCTCACATTCAAGTGGTGGATGGAGAGGAAACTTAAGTTTCTACAATTTATATGGTCTCTTGCAATGGCTGGATTCTCCAATTTCAAAAGAGGGTATGTGAGCAGGAGGTCCTGAAATGACCTAAGGTTTAGTGTTGTTGTGAGGAGGGGATGGTGCTTTTCCTTAGGAAGGAGAACATCCAAGTCGGGGGAATCTAAGATCACCATGCCATCATTACGAAGCCTAAGGCATTCTCTAGGATGCACTCTAGCATGAGGGGGGTTTTGATAACCAATGCCTATTGTATGTCCATTCAGTTGCAATTGGTCATAGTATTTCTGATTCTCATTTGTGAGATCACCACCTTGTTTTCTTAAAATGGTAAACCCTTTTCCATAAGTTTGTTGCAAATTAATGGGAGGGTGTGTGATCGGGTTATCGTAAAAGGGTTTAGGAGGAGTCGGTTGAGAGGGACTAGACTCACCTTGAGTAGGTAGCCTAGCTCCATTTTGCACTAATGGATGAAGATAAGAAAATGAGTCAAGAGGTGATATGTTAGGCATCACGGGCTGGTTCATAGAGGGGTAAAAAGAAGCATTGGCTTCAAGGTTGTCAAGGCACTCATTAAGGAACCGATACATGCTAGCATCATCATCTCCGATGATGTCTACTTCCATAGGAGGAAATTCATTGGGATTTGGTTGAGCAAGAGTGGGTTCAAGTTCATTAGGATCAGTGGCAAAGGTGCAGCTTGACATATCCATTGAGGATTTTAAGGAGGTTCATAACTTCTTGAAAGACATGGCCATAATGAGGTTTAAGTAATGACATGAAATAGACCAAAATAGAAAATCTGGAAATGAAAATAGAAGGACAATTATAGAAACCAGAAATGCAGACAATGAGCTGAAAATGACAGAAACTGTGATGCAAATTGTGCAAGAGGACTAGGTCGCCCAATGTGGTGACTTAGTCCCAATAGTGTTGTTTTGGAAAAAAAATTGTATTTTTAGCTAATTTTATGCTTTTTCTGATTTTCTAATACAAACAGAAACTAGATACAATTTTTTTTTGTATTTTCTTGATAAAAATGTAATTCAATGTGCAATTCTAGCATGAACTTTCACTAAAATGAACCACCAAAAATGTGGTTCTAGACCTAGGGAAAAAGGATTCCCTTTACTAGGCCCTTAGGGTTTTTCACCCTAGGAGCACTTGGTGTGTGAGAATGACACTCTTTCCTCTACGTGGCTACAGGGTTTTTGGCGGTTGCATTCAAAAAGGTAGGGTTGATTGAAGAAGGTTGTGATGTGTGTGTGTGTATTATGTGCCTGAAACTGAAATAAAATGATGCTAATCTAATGTATGCAATGTAAACAAATGAAATCTAAAGTAATGAAAAACTAACTAAACTATATGCCCTAAATGTGAGTAATCCGGATATTAATAGAGAAGGACGGAGGGTGTGCACCTAGAGATGTGATGTTACAGATGAATGCTCCCAAAATCCTCTAGAAAATGTCTGAAATGAGCAGGACACTTACGTCAAGTTGGGCGACCTAGTCCACTTGTCAGGAAACTTTACCAAAACAGGTTTCGGGGAAATGGGTACCCAAAAATACAGAAACCCTTTTTTCGGGCTTAGCATAGGGACAAGGTCACCAATAGGGGTGACCTAGTCCTCTTCTTGCTTTTCAAGGAATTGGGGCTTGATTATGTGGGTCTCGATTGATGTTTCCCTTTTCTACAGCAATTTGTGTTTGAAACTCCTGAAAGTGACCTGTAACTTGCCTTCTTGCTCTTTCTAGGGTTTGATGCTTGGATGTGACTTGAGGGGAATGTTTGTACTTTCTTCCAACACTTTTTACTTCACCAAATCTGCATAAAAACCAAACCTTTGTTGTTGATGGTCTGCAACATGCAATAGCAGCTCCAATAAAGGTTGCTTGTGAAACCTTAATGCTTGTTTTCTTGCTTTGGAAGACTTGAATGCAAGAGTACTTGTGAAGAGATGTGAAAAATGAGCTTGGGAGAGAGAAAAATGAAGGTGAAAACCCTTATTTATACATGTAAAACCCTAATTTTTTTGAAATGCAACATGATAGGCCGACACTAGGGTTTAGGAGGCAAGATTCCCATTGAATTTTATTTTAAATTTGAGATTTATGCCAAAAGGGACTAGGTTGCCCAAAGTGGCGACCTAGTCCACTTGGGAAAATTTAAGTGGTGGTCGAGAATTAATTTGTGGTTTATGAAGTTTATTAGCTTTGCCTCCCGAAGCACAATTAAGTCGGGACTAAAAGTACATTAAAGGGACAAATTAGCATAGAAAAAGGGTTAATTTAGGGGTGATAAGCCTAGATAAGTGTGAAAATGCATTACAACACTTTGTCATAAGGCTTATAAAGGTGTAAGGTGGTGTTATTTAGGTGAATTATGTTGAAAGAGTCTTAGAAAAGTGAGGAAATGCGTTACAACACTTCACAACACCTTAGTAAAACACTGTTAGGTTATTGTTGAATTGCAAGCTTATAAGATTGAATCAAGGTAAAACAAGGCCAAAATGAGTGAAAAAGTGCCAAGGTATACACTTTTTGGTGACAATAATAAATACAAATAACAAAATATACAATTCATACAATAATCATGATAGAGCATACAAATTGCTAAGATATAAAACTGATATGTTCTAAGATGCAAATATATTAGCAAATGCTACCTTATGCCTTTGTCTGTCGAATGCATTTCATGTTTGATTTTCTCCAATTGCCTTGTTGATCGATTTGTTCTTAATATTCAGAAGATATAAATCAAATGAATAAGAATCTACTATCCATATTCATACTAAAGAACCATAATTACTTTATAAGGCTCAATAATTGTTGCAAGCATCATTATTGTATAATCGTAAATAATATACATATACATTTATATATCTTATATAAATATATAAATATATATATATATATATATGAACTTATCTGATTATGTCTACTTCTGCACTCAGAAATATGTTGCAGACTTCTTATCTATTTCTTCTTCCATGATTTGATGTGTTGTTCCTTATTGATTTTAAGTTCTATATAAGACCTTATCCATTCCTCCTTGATTCGATGGCCTTACTCTTCATTTCCTTTATTCTAATTTTCTTTCTATTATCTATGTCATTTTTTCCTTCCATAAATTCTCCACGCACTTTTTATACATTTATATCCCTATGTCTATGAAGAGACATCCTTTTCAAGAGATATGCTTTTAGAAATACGTGACCTTTTGTTAAGAGATGGTCGATGCCTTTAAATTCTTTTAGTTAACCTCAAATGCTTTCATATATTGTTTCACATAGAATTAACATAAGTGTTGCCTTTTCATAATGAATCGTAGCCTCTTACTGAATGAAATCACTGCCTTATAAAATATATCAATCACTATGTTTTAATCCTTACTTGTTGCTCCTTATAGGAATCACTCATTATTACCCATCTCTCTTGGGCGACTAATACACATATTTATATTCATTTTCCTTATGATCAAAAATAGATATTAATTTGTTTCTCATGTTAAAGAGAGTTAGCCACCATTACAAGTAATTCGACCAACATTACCAAAGGAATAGACTTAGAGTTAAAATAAGCTTTCTTTAATTATTTTATGTAATATTAAATTGTTAATATATTTTTAATATTTATTTTGTTTTCATTTTATTTATTTATTTATGTTTTTTATAATATATTTATTTATCTATATTATATTATAATGATTATTATTATAATAATATTTAAATTATTCATATTTGTATTTTAGTATTTATATTGTTGTTTATTTTATTTATTTATTTGCATTTCAATGCTTAGTTATTTTGGTTTTCTATTTCGGGGACATGACAACCCACCCCACCCAAGATTGATTGTCCTCAAGCAATCACACAATATTAGCTTTAGTTATAGGAATTGTAAATTCTAAACCAAGTGATGGTTGTTTTGGTTATGTTTGACCCTATGTCCTTGGGGAGTAACTATTAGTGTTTTTTGCCTCGATTTATGACCCATAAGGTTAATTCCATCCTCTAAGGTCTAAGGGAAATTTATTGTCTTATGCACTATTATTTCTCAATATCTCTCAATGACAAAACCAGGTTTTTTTTAAATTGGCAAGATTTGTTACTTAAGACAAGTTTCTCTCCTTTCATTACCTCAAGGAACCTAGGTAATGATACAAAATTATTATTTCCTTCCACTAAAATTTAAAGGCATGATGGGAATGTTGTGAATATCGAGATCCACTCCTTTGTGCCAAATTACTTTTGCATTTGTGTAAAGGACTTAGATATTTAGATAAGGAATGTTTCATTTTGAATAAACATTAAAACAAGGTTTTGAGGCAAGTTTGTTTCTAATGAGGATTTTATAGTGTTTTGGTCAAGTATTTGTCACTCTCATACTTAAGTATAAATTTATGTGATTGAAAAACTAAAGAGATGTAAAGGATTTTATCTTTAAATTTATAGTTTTACCTTATTATCCAATTCCATATTCTATATTTTAATTCAATTGGAGGCTATTTTCTTTCTTCTATGTTAGGTACTAAGTATCTAGGAAGTGTATTTGATTTATTGAATCATACCAATTTATCTCAAGGTTGAATGGTGATTAATGATCTCTTCAAGATGTTAAATATATAAGTGAATACACCAATTTGTTGGTTGCATGCATAGCCATTTAACTACATAATAAATTGAAGTGGTGTAAGAATGAAAATAAGTACAGCAAGGTAAAATTAAATGAAATAGGTGTTCACTAATTTTGAAGTCTTATTCACCTAAATAAATCAAACCATTCAAATCTGGTATGGCTTAGTTGATTTGGCATTTAACCTTTCAACTACTAACACCATGTTGATTCGGTACATATGCTGATAAGGAGACAAGAAAGAAGCTAAAACAAGTAGGTGAAGTAGACACGCAAGCACCTCAACCACACAGGCAAGTAGCTCAACCATATAGGAAATTAGCTCAAGTAGGAAAGCAAGTAGCTCAAACGTGCACGCAACCAGCTCAAGCAAGTAGGAAACTAGCTCAAGCATGCAAGCAACCAGCTCAAGAAAGTAGGAAAGTAGCTCAAGCACACAAGCAACCAACTCAAGCAAGTAGGCAAGTAGCTCAAGCATGTAAGAAGACAACTCAAGCAAGTAGGAAAGTAGCTCAAGCATGCAAGCAACCAGCTCAAGCAAGTAGGCAAGTAGCTCAAGAAAACAACCACCTAGCTTAAACAACTTGACAAAAAATATTTTTAATAGTTTCATAGTTTTTAAGCATAAAGTAATTATAAGAACACATCTTGTTGAAGATACATGAAGTAACACATAGATAAATGTGATACATAAAGTATAAATATGAGGCATGAATAGACGTAATTCATAGAGTATACACAAGAAACATGAAGCATATATGAAGTATACGCACGAGTACATGAAGTCACAAATCATACGTATGAATACATGTAAATCGTAAAGTATACACTTAAATATGTAAGTCATATGAATACACATATACACATGAGTGCATGCAAGTCATGAAGCATGTAAGTTTCAAAGCATATACTTGAATACACATAAGTCACAAAGTATACACTTGAATACACTTGACACATAAGCCACAAGGTATGGACTTAAATACATGCAAGTCGCAAGGTATACACTTGAATACATTTGAATACACATAAACCACAAGGTATACATTTGAATACACTTGAATACACATAAGCCACAAAGCATACACTTGAATACACATAAGCCACAAAGAATACACTTGAACAACATAAGCCACTTGAATACACTTGAATACACATAAGTCACAAGGTATACACTTGAATACACTCAAATATACATGAGCCACAAAGTATAAATTTGGATACACATAAGTCATAAGTTATACACTTGAATACACATACATAGGAATCATGAAACATACACGTAATACATGAAGCATACACAGGATGGCAAGAAATATGCTCTAATACCAATATTATGGGATAACCCTAATTATTTCAGGCCAAAAACACAAGTTAATGCGGTTAGGGTTACAACTTATCAATTAAATACCTTAAGTCGGATAATTCTTGGTTTAGATCTTGCAATCATGTTAGATAATATTGGAATTATAATTCATATAAATTGACGTATATAATAAATGTTTATCTATTTAAATCATGTAAATATCTAACCATTCAAGTAATGTAAACCACACAACATCTATAATACACTTTGGGAGTTGGATCATAATGATACGTGGATGAGGAGCATGATAGGTACGCCCAAATCTATCCACACCAAGCCTAAGAGTGGATATACCATCCCACTTGGCCCTCAAGAGGTGCACATAGTCATACCACATGGGATAGTCTACTTGGCGGACAACTTGTATCTACATTCCCTACCCTTGCTACCTTATGCATTCTTCTTATGATTGAAACTTCCTTAAATTCATCTCAACCACCAATCCATATGGAGGTTGGGTAAAAAGGCTTACCATAGGAGGCTCGTAGACGTCCTCTCCCTAAGCCTAAGAGCAGATATCACCCCCTTGGCTCCAAGTGGCACACTGAGTCATCCATCAAGGAGTGGTATACCTAGGAAGACGTCTAGTATCTGCTAACCCTATTGGCATCCCTAGCCCTCCCATGGTTGTTTTTTGAGTATAATAAATACAGATAACAAAATATACAGTTCATACAATAATTATGATAGAGAATACTTCTTGCTAAGATATAAAACTGCTATGTTCGAAGATGCAAATATATTAGCAAATATTTCCTTCTAACCTTGTCTGTCAAATGCAAATCATCATGTTTGATTTGCTCCAATTGCCTTGTTGTTCGATTTGTTCTTAATATTTAGAAGATATAAATTAGACAAATAAGAATCTATTATCTATTTTCATACTAAAGAACCATAATTACTTTATAAGGCTCAATAATTGTTGCAAGCATCATTATTGTATAATTGTAAATAATACACACACACACACACACACACACATATATATATATGAACTTATCCGATTATGTTTGCTTCTGCACTCAGAAATATGTTCCAGACTTCTTATACATTTCTTCTTCCATGATTCAATGTTTTGTTCCTTATTGATTTTCAGTTCTATATAAGACTTTATCTATTCCTCCTTAATTTGATGGCCTGATTTTCTTTCTATTATCTCTTTCTATTATCTCTGATGTTTTTAACTTCCATAAATTCTCCACACACTTCTTATTCCATTTATATCCCTATACATCTATGAAGAGACATCATTTTCAAGAGATACGCTTTTAAAAAAATATGTCACCTTTTATTGAGAGATGGTCGTTGCCTTTAAACTCTTTTATTTAACCTCAAATTCCTTCATATATTGTTTCACATAGAATTAACAGAAGCACTACCTTTTCATAATGAATCGCAACCTCTTAGTGAATGAAATCACTGTCTTATAAAATATATCAATCACTATTTTTTAATCCTTACTTGTTGCTCCTTATAGGAATCGCTCCTTATTAGTAGCCATCTCTCTTGGTCGATTAATAAACATATTTATATTCCTTTTCCTTATGTTCAAAAATAGATATTAATTTGTTTCTCATGTAAAGAGATTCGGCCACCATTACAATTAATTCGAGCAACATTACCTAAAAAATAGCCTTAGAGTTCTTTAATTATTTTATGTAATATTAAATCGTTAATATATTTTTAATATTTATGAACTTTTTTCATTTTATTTACTCATTTATATTTTTTATAATATATTTATTTATCTATATTATATTATAATGATTATTATTATAATAATATTTATATTTTAGTATTTATACTGTTGTTTATTTTATTTATTTATTTGCATTTCAACTCTTAGTTATTTTTGTGTTCTATTTTGAGGACATGACAAATGAAGACTAAAATAAGGAAGAAGCTGGAAGGAGTCAAAACCAAAAGGGAAATAATTCCTACTACCCTCATGAGAAAAGTTATGGTGAGCAAAGAGGAAGAGGGAGGTTTGGACAAATCCCTATAAGAGGAGAAGTTATTGTCATAAGGATAGTCTTAATAAATGAGGATAAAGCTTCGGTTCAAAGGAAGAGTTTTTGCACAAGGTGCAAATGTGAAGTTAAATTTTATAATATTATCATTCATAGTAGTACCATTGATAATCTTGTTTTAGAAGAGATGGTTAACAAATTGCAGTTAGAGAGAAGGAGACATCCACATCCATATCAAATTGTATGGTTATAGGACCATAGAGATTTGGTCAATGAGTAATATCTAGTGAAGTTCAAGATTGGGAATTGTTGTGATGAAGTATTTGGTGACATCATGCCTATGGATGCTTGTCATATGTTATTGGGGAGACTGGGGCAATTTGATGACCATGCAGGTCATGATGGACATGCCAACACATGTTCCCTAACAAAGGATCGAGTTCACCAAAAGTTGAAGCCCCTAAAGGAAGTGGAATAAAAGGTATGTAGTAGTGCCAAAAAAAATTTAGTTGATGGTAGAATTGTTTTGGATGGTATGAAACATGAGCATATGTGTTATGTATTTTTTCCTAGAGTTAATAAACAAGAAATTGAAGATATAACATTATAAGTCTCAAATCTATTAGAGGATTTCTATGACATTGTGTTAGGTAATGTACCTGATGGTTTGTCACTAGTGAGGAATATTAGTCACCAAATGGAGTTGATACTAGAAGCCAGTTTTATGAATAAGGCAACTCATATAATGACTCCTACAAAGAATGAGGAGTTGAACAAACAAGTTTAATAGCTATTGAAGAAAGGATTGATTCAAAAGATTTTGAGTCCATGTGTGGTAACTACAATACTAATACCAAAGAAAGATGGAGAATGGATAATGTGTACAGAATCTCGATCCATTAACAAGATTACAATCAAATATAGATTTTCATTGCCAAGGATGGATGACCTTGTGGATTGTTTGAGTGGGGCCAAGTACTTCAAGAAGATTGAATTGAAGAGTGGGTATCATTAGACCCATATTAGAGGAGGTGAGTAGAAATTTTTCAAAACTAAAGAGGGCTTATATGGTTGATTAGTCATGTCATTTGAGCTAATCAATGCATCGAGCACATTTATGTGGCTTATGAATGAGGTATTGAAAGAATATTTAGAAAAAATTGCCATTGTTTATTTGGATGACTTTTTATTTTTAGTAATACATTGGAGGATAACCTGATGCATATTTGAAGATTTTTTGAGAAGCTAAGGGAAGAGAAGTTTTTGATTAGAGGTAAAAAATGGGTTTTGAAGGGGCCCAAAACCCTTTACAAAAAAGGACAACTAAAGCAAAAGATAACTACAAAAATCATGCAACAGCCAAAAAATAGCATGCCATCAAAACAACATAAGCCAAAAAGGAGGCACAAAAGAATCCCCACTATATTTTCTTCAGGATATCAGCAGCCTCCATGTCGCACGCCACAACCTTATGACCATCATCCATAACTTCAGGTGCATCCACAATAGGAGCCCCAACCTACACCTTAGTCTTGTTCCTTGTTCTAGCCCCAGGCCCACCCTCTTTCACCTCACTAATCAAAACATTCATCCCCCACCAACTTTCTCCATAGAAACCTCTTCCTCTAGCAGCTTACCACAAGCACGTAATCTCTCTAGGAGAAGTACCCTTGTGTTTCTTGGCCATTTTAAAAGGAGTTGAAATGCCAACAGATTCAAGCATCACAACAGATTTTATCCCCTCCCCACCCTTCTCCGGTTTAGCATACATTTTCTCCATTTGGTCCTCAAGCATGAGGATTCTTTCCTCAAGGTTTTTTTTCATCTTCAACATTTCATCAGCAACAATATTCAGAGAGTCAAACAATTCATGAATCTGGTTTTGTATAGAAGACTTGCTAGTTTTGCTCATCCCACCCTAGACTCTAATATTGGTCCTATTAAGTTCATGGAACAACCATTTAAACAATTCAAAAAAATAAATTGAGCCCTCCTTGGCCAACCCAATAAAATCAGGAATATCTTCATGATCAACATTAAGATCACCCTTACCCACAACATCATCCTCCTGATAGGAGGTAACCTTGTCCTGGCTAATGTTAACTTCCTTACCTTTTCCACCAGCAATGGGCAATTTGATTTTGTGAATAGAGTCTGCAGTCTCCTCAGCAACTAACCTCCTTTTCGTCTTATTTTCTAGGTCTCTCTTCTGCATATCAAGGTCCACACCTGGAGACTCTACAACACCCTACCCACCAACCGCCTTTAGGGGAGAGGCAACTTGCATCTCCTACAGCTGACGGGCAGACCTAATAGTAATTTTCTTATTACTAACCACCTTTGAGCCCTTCTTAGGTGGGGAATCCAAACCAGGAGCCGACGAGGAAGTATCCCCAGCAAATTCAACCTTTTCCTTCAGTCTCAAAGTTAGCTTATCATCAACATTTTCATTGCTGCAAGTCTCATAACCCTTCTTTTTTAGACTTGAAACCCCTTTCCTAGATTACCTGCATCAAAGGGTTGCGAGACCACCTCCATAGAAGCTTGAGAGTCTCAGACATAATCTACGTCCTCCTCAAAAATAGACTCCTCTTCCAGAACAATTTCCTCATTTTCCCTTTCTTGCTAAGTGGCTCCTCATCAAAGGAAGTTTCATACTCCATTGCCCCACATGCAGCACCAAAGGGAGTATAAATTGGTTTAGACACCAAAAAATATTTGGCATACTCAGAAATTAACATGATAAGCCCCACATGCAGCACTAGGTTCTTGGGGTTCTTTTTGTGGTCCTTCAAACCACTTTCCAGCAACGCTAACAAATAAAAGGGAAATAAATTCTCTTTTTATGGCATAAATTATTAAGAAGCAAAAAATGATAGACGTTTACTATAGAGAAAAGACCCTTGAGGGTAATGTATCTCATGAGATACTCCGCAATGTCCCCCCAAAGCGCCTTAAGTGAGTTTTATTGGTACTAGCCGCTCTTAGCCATCTTCAATTATTGTTCCTCATACCCTTTGAAAAATATCTGCATTGTAGCCCTTGACTCCTTTTTGTCTCTGAACACCTTCTTGCCATCAGTAGGAAGCCCCATTATATTTGCGATGAAGTCTTCATTAACATCAAACTCGGTTCCCCCAAGTTTCAAAATCTGATTATTCCAAACTTTAGCAAACTAAGTTGTATCCTACGAATTTTTACCATGTAGTCTTCCCAGGTAAGGATTGAGCCCTCCCTTCTCTAAAATATGCCACACCTCTTGCTTTCTCTTCACATAATCACAAGAAAAGGAAGGAGAAGTTAATTAATCTAAAGAAATGTATTTTTGTGAAGAGTTAGTGTGTATGGGATTTGTTATCTTAGTTGAGGGTCTTAAAATGGATCCAAAAAAGTGAGGGCTATCATTGAATGGCCTACACCAAGAATTTTTATAGAGGTAAGTGTAGAAACTAAAAATTGTCCCAGGTCTGTGACTTCTAAATTCTCCATCCTTTATTCTTTTGTCTTTGATAATTAAATATTTATTATTATTTAATTATTGTTGGAAACAAGCCACACTAAGAGGGGGGGTGAATCAGTGTTGTCCAAAAATTAACTTTATTAACCTTTAACTTCCAAGCATTAGGAACATTCAATCATAAAGCATAAACAAGAAAATAAACACAACACCATAACACCAAGATTTTTACGTGGAAACCCTATTAGGGGAAAAACCATGGTGGATGGCCAATCCACAATTATGATTCTGAGTATACTCAAAATGAAGATTACAAAAGGGGAATGCACTTGACTTCAGACACACTTCCTAGAGCTCACTGCTCAAAGAAAAGAGGGCTTGCTGCCCAAGAGTTCAGATTAAAACCATCTAATGATTTGAACTGAGATGATAGCATCTAAAATGCTTGATTACAGTTCCAGATTAAGCACAATAATAGATCTACTACATTATAGACTGATTATGTAATTATGTTCTGCTCTGCTCATATACACAACATAGATCTTCTATACGCAAATGAACCTGCACTTTATCGCCCCTCTGTTATTCTCTAACTCGCAATGCTGACATTAACTCGATATATACATCATATAAAATCATACGGATGATTATGTATATATATCCGCAACATAGGATTTATTTACACTTTGTCAGCTTCAATAGAACACAACAAAATTACAATTGTCGGCTCACATTATGAGAAATATGCAATGCATACCCTTAATGGTTGGTCACAACTTGGCTAGGACCCAAACAAAGATATACAAACATGGAGATACTCAATTAATTAGTTCTCATACATCCACGACTTAATACATTCATGAGGTCATACTTAATACAAGAAAAATTGAGAATACGCCAACCAGATCTTCTAATTCCCATACGAATTGATACAAGCCACTGCGCTTCAATCTCAACAGAGATAATACACCAATAATAATTTCCTGAGATGCACAACACAGAATGATAACCTGAAATCTTTACACAGATCGATGAATGTTGAGTTATCAGATACTCTGTTCTGCCTTGTCGATTTTCTATCTATTTTTCGGTATGCTCGAATGAGGATATGTGTACCTGATGAACGCATAGGGTTTCCATCAATGACAACACCAAATGACAGTTGTAGTGTCTCTTTCCAAAAATCTCCCCCTTTGGCATTGATGGTAACACTTAGTCAAAAATGACTAAGTGTCAAATCAGTACCAAGATAAACTTCACTACAATCCAAAATTTCAAAAATGCTACTCTCCCCCTAAGCTAATTATACATTTTTCACTCCACTTCTTCCCCTTTGACATCAATGGAAAAGGCAGGGGTCGCATACCAAAAAGAATCAATCAAAATTGTGTCTTTACAAGGGTGCTTCTTTACCTTACAAAAGCTTAAAGATGTCTACAAAATCCTTCTTTAACTGTGCCAGGTTTGAGTCCCAAACTCGTTTGAGACTTTCCATTATGGTTATGTGTCCACAAATCAGATAGGACAACGTTTCTGTGGATTCCAGGTTGGTTGGATCATTGACTACCATAGTTTCCTCTCCTTCTTTTAGGGCACTAGTCATTACCTCAATTTTGGGACCAATGATGCTTCTAAGTTCACAGGTTCTGGAGACAATTTTATCATTTTCATGCTTCAGCACTTTTATTTTATTTAGCAGAGACATTACGTCTCCTACTTTCCCAACACCACCAGATAGTGGATCAAAAGCCTCAGAGATAGTTGCTAACTGATTTTCCAAGTCTTTTGCCTTCTTCTCATTTGCTTCTGTAAACTTTGAAAAATACAAACAGGATTTGTAAATATTGCCTCCTTCAGATAGGGAATCTTGTATGTGCTTGACACAAGTGGCTAAGGTGACTTTCTCTTTGGAAATCAATATTTGTAGTCCACTGAACCTTTTAGCATCAAATTCCTTCTGCACTTTTTCCAAAGCAGACTTTTCAAGAGACTCAAAATGATTACTCACCAAGCTGATAAGCCTCTTCGATTCACTAGATGAAGATTCAGTCTAATCTTTCACAAAGGAGGGCATGATCTTCTCCAGTACTTCGGATGCAAGTGTCAAAAATTCACTATCTTCAATATGAAATTTTAGTAGCTCTTCTTGAGCTTTTACTTGAGACAATGAGGCCACCTTCATTATCTGGATTGGGCTCAAGGTTGATAGGTCAATGAGACCTTTAATTCATTTTGGATCAATCTCTTCCTTATGTTCCACCAAGAATTTCTTAACTGCCTTGGCAATGTCTCTTGTCTTCATCTTTACATCACTTTTCTTTTCCTCAACTAATGCTTCCTCAATTGAATCTTTTGATTTATCTTCAATTTTCTCTTCCAACTCAACTGATACATTCACAGTTGCTTCAAATTCCATGGGTATTTCTATGTTGTTATCTGGAAGAGGAATCTTGAGGTTTTCACCAGCATCAAAATTTTCTTATTCTGCATCTTTGACCGGATTAGATGCGACATCATCTATATGAGTCTCCTCAATCACAACTTCAATTTTATCACTCAATAGTAGCTCTTTCAGATTTTGTTTCATTTCTTGTGTAACTTCATCTGTTTGACCAATCATTAGTTTATTGACCCTTGACTTGCTTTTTGAACTTCCTTTTGCTTTGTTCAGGAATGCTTGCATGTCTTCCATAGATATTACCAAACACAGTTCAGAAAGAATTATCTCTCTCATTCATTCTTCTTCAGTCAGGGCATTTAATCTCCTTGATTACAAAATATCATACAAACTTTTTGGGAGGCTAGGCATGATTTCAACCAAAACATTGTTGAAGATATTCATGTGCTTTATTGTACCTTCTTCTAGAGTTCTTCTATCAGACTAAGAAAAAGATTCATACCATTGATAAAGTGGTTTAAGATTTCCATCTGAGATTATTGCTTTTTCAATTTTTTCAACACTCATACCAGGTGTATCAGCCTTGGTCTTCTTCTTTTCCTGAGCATCTACACCGGAGGGTTTTGGAACAGTTTCTTCTTTAGTGCCTTGCTATTTGATTTCCTTGACATCTTCATTGGATTTTATTTCCTCATCATCAGAAACAATCATGTACACTCTTTTGCTTTTGCTTTTCCTACTTTTGGCTTCCTTTCCAGATCTCTTTCTTTCATTTTTCACAGGATCAGATTTTGATGTAGGATCTGAGTGAGATGTCGGGCTTCTGGTTGTTCTAGATCAGGAAGGTGGTGTTGTCGAACTAGCTGATTGTGATTTTGTTGCCTCTTTAGCAGCTTTCCTTGCTGCTTCATCTTCTGCCCTTTTCTGCTTGGCTTCACTTAGTTGCTCTATGGATATACCCAATCTTTCTGTAAGAACTTCAACTTATTTTCTTACTCTTTTGGTTGTTACCGGTTTCTTAAGCTCATTATGAATTTGAGTGTGCTTCTGTGCATAGGTACCAAACCTCTCTTTAGTCGGATCTAGAGGTTTTTTTAATAGATGTTGGGAATACATTTCCAAAATGTTTTCCTCAACCTCATAGCCCATAGGCATGATCCAAATAGTTCTTGGATCTGTTGCTTCCATCATGCACTGATCGGCATTCACCATAAAGCAAATTGAATCTTTGTATTTCTCCAAAATGGTGGTGGGAATTCTTTCCCTAGCTTGCATACTAGCTTGAAAGCTTTTGAAATAGCCCCAGATATCTGCATTTCTGGTTTTGATATATGTAAGATTGTCTAATACATCCCTAATCTATTCGGCTATCGACATGTTCTTTTGCCACTGAACCCTTCCAACACCCGAGACTTCCTCCATGAAATAACAAAATAAACATAAAAATAGACTATCATATTTGAATGAATTTTTCTTGTCTTTCTTCATCTTCGCAAGGTTTTCAATCAACTGAATCCTTAATAATTCACAGAGATCATATTCGATATTTTCTTTCACCATTTGGTAGGTGACATAAATTGTCGTACTGGATACATATTTTTCTCGGCTACAGTGGTCAATCTTATATCCAATTACCATAGATGCAAATCTAACATTTATATCAGCAATATTGTCAACAGTCATTTCTCTCTTATCATATGTTGAGCCTGAAGCATCGGTGACGGTTTTATTTTTCATGAACTTCAAAACAAGTAGAACATCAAAACAAGTAGACCACCGGAAGAATTCAGACCGGTTACTGCACTTATGGCTTCCTTTGTAATTTTGAAGGGAATAGTAAGCCACATAAACTCATCATGTACCCGACTCAAGACATAATGGACCCATTTCGATTCCATAAACATGGGAAATTTAACCATTTGAGTGAATTCCTTCGTTTCCAAGATTTGGTGTTCCGATTTTACACTAAATTCTTCATCAAGGATATGATGATTATACAAATTCATAAGTTGAGAGCTTCCCATCTCTTCAATATTTGCATGAATGTAAACCATAATGTCCTTTGTATGTAAGACTTCGTGCGGAACTGACGAAAATGCCTCTAATGGATCGGTCTCTAAACAATTGTAGGGATGTAATTTAAATTGAGGATGGGATCTGTCCTTAACTTTGACTACTAAAGGATTATTCATCTTGCCCAAATCACAAAATCCAAGAAGTTCTTGATAAATACCTTTTTCGGCCGGACCCGAAATCGATCATTGAATCACCTTCACACTTGATTTCTGCCTTGATTCGTCTTAAGTCGCCTGGAGCTTTCCAACTTATTTCTCTCCAAAGGGAAAAGTGACAAATGAGGAATAGAAGTGACCTTTTATTACTTGCATACCTAACCTTTTTGTCATAATAAATGTATTTGCCCTAATTCATCCGGTTTTTCCATTTCTATGTCCAAAAACTTGATAAATCTTCTGCGGAATTTTAATACGGTATACCACTTCCTCTTATGAGTTTAACAACATTTGTTGGGCATCTGTCTTCTATCTCCAATATGTACTTACATCTGGTGTCATTTACTGATTAGGGGGTTTAATGATTTTCTTGATTTCTCCCCCTAGGCCAAAGGCCTGAGACTAATTCTTGAAGGAATTATCGGAGGCAGGTTATGGTGCAGGTGTAGTTTCTTCAATGGAGGGACTCTTCTTCACCCTTTTTTTTTGCATTTTTTGCTTGACCTATCTGTATTGACTTTACCTTTTCCTTTCACATCCTTTTTCATATTTCTTCTTTGATTTACCGGACCTTTTTTGTTACGACAGAATGTACCAATATGTCCAATTTTGATGCAATTCTATCATACAACATTCCTTTTACTAGACTGGTTGTTCCATTGATTTCCTCTTGATCTGCATTGATTAGCAATATGTCCAAGTCTATTGCAATTATAGAATATGATGTTTCTATGAAATTGATTCATCATAGTTCTACATTCATTTGACTTGTGACCAATCTTATGACAATTGAAACACTGACCTGAGAAAGATGGACCACTTTGATTCATTCTACTTATGCACTGAGAAGCCATGTGTCCAAACTTGTTGCAATTAAAATTGTATCCATTAAATCTTTGAGCATTAGGTTGTCTTACCGGATACCTGTCAGCATTGTTCATCTGATTTCTTTGCCTGAATCTCCTTTGTCCAGAATTCTTTTCTTCGGATTTTGAGCTTTCTCCTTTCTCAAATCCAAGACCTATTTTATCACCATGATTCCTCTAATTATCAATCAGTTCATTGAGCGTGGATGAGTTGTCTTTGAACTTCTCCTTGTACTCATTTTCAATAGCAAGTTCATTTATGAGATCATCCAGCTATCTTTCAAGGGCTTCTTCACTATTTCTAGATACTTCTAATTCATCATCCAATTGGCTACATACTTCAGATTTTTCTTTCAGGAACTGTGCTAAGATTTCTTCATTCATCTTTTTGTCTTCAACCTCTTTGGTCATTCTCATCATGATGGATTCCATTTCAACCTTCAGAACTATATTCTCTTGGGTAAGTTTTTCACATTCCTTTGTCTTTTCTTTCAAGGCTTTACTAGTTTGTACATCTTCACTGCTCTTATTATCTTTCTATTGAATTTGATCACAGAGTTCCTCTCTCTTCTCTCTTGACTTGTTGATTTTGTCTTCCAAAGACTCAATGATTTTTTTTGGATCATTGAGATTCGCTTGTAGTTTTTAAACTTCAACTTTTGACTAAGCAAGGTCATCTAGGGCCACCATAAGCTATTGTTCAAGACTACTTGAACCCATTGAAATTTATTCCAAGATCTCCCAAGCTATTAGACTTCTTCTTCTGAGGAACTAGCTCTGATACCAATTGTTGGAAACAAGCCACACTGAGAGGGGGGTTGCATCAATGTTGTGCAAAAATTATATTTATTGACTTTAACTTCCAATAATTAGGAGAATTCAATCATAAAGCATAAACAAGAAAATAAACACAACACCATAACACCAATATTTTTACGTGGAAACCCTGTTAGGGGAAAAACCTCGGTGGATGGCCAATCCACAATTATGATTCTGTGTATACTCAAAATGAAGATTACAAAAGGGGAATGCACTTTCATTCAGGCACACTGCCTAGAGCTCACTGCTCAAAGAAAAGAGGGCTTGTTGCCTAAGAGTTTAGATTAAAACCATTTGATGATTTGAACTGAGATGATAGTATCTAAAATGCCTGATTACAGTTCTATATTAAGCACAATAATAGATATGTTGCCTTACAGACTGATTTTGTAATTTTGTTCTACTTTGCTCATACACAGAACACAGATCTTCTATGCGCAAGTGAAACTACACTTTATCGCCCCTTTGCTATGCTCTAACTTGCAATTCGGACATTAACTCGATGTATACATCATATAAAATGATATGGACAATTGTGTATATATATTTGTAACTTAGGATTTATTTATACTTTGTCGGCTTTAATAGAACACAACAAAATTACAACTGTTGGCTCACATTATTAGAAATATGCAATGTGTACTCTTAATGGTCAGTCACAACTTGGCTAAGACTCAAAAAAATATGTACAGACATAGATATACTCAATTAATTAGTTCTCATACATCCGCAACTTAATACATTCATGAGGTCGGCCTTAATAAAAGAAAAAATGAGAATACGCTAATCAAATCTTCTAATTCCCATATGAATTGATACGAGCCACTGCACTTCAATCTGAATAGAGATAATACACCAATGATCATTTCCTGAGATGTGCAACACAAAATGATAACCTGAAATCTTTACACATATCGATAAATGTTGAGTTATCGGATACTTTGTTCTGCCTTGTCGAATTTCAATCTATTTGTCGGTATGCTCGAATGAGGATATGCGTACCTGATCAACGCATAGGGTTTTCATCAATGACAACACCAGATGACAGTTACAGTGTCTCTTGCCAACAATTTTCTAATGTCATATGTCTTCTATTAATTAAATAATTTTAATTATTTAATTAATTCATTATTTTCTTTAGTTTCCTCTGTTGATTAATTAAATAAATTTTATTTATTTAATTTGGTCCACTCTCTTGAATTTTGAATTAAATTATTATTTAATTCAAAAGATTCCCTTTGTCACATTCTTCTATAATTAAATAATTATTTCAATTATTCATTAGCTACATAGATTAAATAATTTTATTATTATTTAATCTCCTATCACCTCTTTGTTTGTGCCAATCTTATCTTCCACATCAAGTCCTTATCTATCCATGTCTTAATTAACCTCCACCCTTGATTAAATTATTTATAATTTAATATTGATTGTCAATCCTTATAATTTCACCCTAACCCTATTCCATACTACATCTTTTATTCTTGGCCATTGATTATTGACTTTCAATCTTAGCCCTTCATTCAAAATTGTCTTTCCTATAAAAGACCTTGTTATTGTCATTTGTCACCTATCCATACATTGGCCTACACAAGTTATCTTGCTATCTTGCTATCTTGCTATCAAGTCTATCAACATCAAGTTAAGTGCATTCATAGTCAATTAGAATCTTCAATATTTTCGTTTGTCATTATGATAGGCATATTTGCACACTCAAAAAATTGAGGGCAATTATTCATATCAAGAAAAATGGAGAAGTGCAATGAAGGTGAATCAATGGTGGCATAAAGATTTCATGGTGATATTGCTTTATGTTTCATGTCTTTATGCTTATTTGTTCTTCATTGTTTATTAGGGTTTTGATTTATATGCTTTGTTGCCTAACCTTGATAATTTGTCCTGATTACATTGGTGAACCCGACGTGAAATGAATTTTTGCAGATTTTCCTAATCTTATATTGTTATTTTGTGCAAAAATTTGAAGACTACCATTTTGCAGCTAGGGTTGGAGACATAAGCCTAGGGTTTGGAAATATTTGACCATATATCTCAAACAGCTGCTAGTTTTTTCACAAAAAAAATTTACAAGTTGGGGACAATATCAAGAACATTCAGTCCAAAAATCAAATTTTTGGATTTGTTTTTAATTATTTATAACTTTTTTATTATTTTTCATGAAAAAATAATTTTGAGAGCAAATTAGTGAACTTTTCAGATTTATTTATATTTCTAGAAATCTCTCCAAATTCTAATAGGGGTATGTTATTTATGTTTTTAATTTGGATGAATAATAATTAGAAAAAAAATCAAATCTTTGAAAATTAGGGTTTTATAAAGATTTGATTATATCTCATAGACCATTGCAGATATTTTCACCAAATGGTTTTTGTGGGTTTGGGATGATGTGAGAATATTTTAGTAAAAAAATCTGAAGTTTTGGATTTGTTTTGAATTTTTCATAAATTTTTAATGATTTTTCATAAAAAATTAATTTTGGGTGCAAATCAATATTTTTTTCGTATTTCTTTACATTTTTGGAAAGCTCTTGAAATTTTATTAAGGTTATATTCTTTGTGTTTTTATTTTTGATGCCAAAAACATTTCAAAAAATCAAATTTATCTTGACTAGCTAACCCTCTAATATTAGTGATGAATTATCTTGTTAGGGTTTTGGCTTTGTTGTTGATTTTCTTAATGTGCAGAAAAATAAACTCCTCAAAAGGAAAATTAGATCAAGTGGATAAAAATTTGGAGCTAAATAAAATCTAGGTTCACACTTTTCAACTCATAGCTTTATCCTAGTCTTGTTTACAACATCACATTTCAATTTGGTCTTAAAAAGAATGAGTGTCTTCTCAAAATCATAATTTCAATTTGGGCTTACAAAGAACAAGTGTTTTCATTGCTTGGTGATCTTTTTTGTGCTTGGAGGTGTGTATTCTCTTCCCTTGCATTTCCATACAATCTTGGGAATCAAAAACACTCTTCAACACTCTCATTTTCACATCACACATTTCAATTTCTAAGGTTAATGAGCATTGCTTATGTGATCAAATACATGTGTATGTTCTCTCCTTGCATTATCATATGATCTTAGAGATCAAAATAATTATTTTCATCACTTTTTTATAACCTTCTTAGGAGGTTTTCCTAGAGAACTGGTCACTTTAGGGAACGACCTCAACTCTAGCATTCCAACGGAGTATAAATAGCGAGGGGTGAATCTAAAGACATGCCTCTTGGAAGTGAAATCTTTTCAATTTTGGATAAGCCCTAAATAAATTTACACCTTTGAGAAGTGAAGGTGGAGTGTGGGTTACCCTCTCCTCCCATTTTTTTGGGATTATTCTCCTTTCAAATTGATGGAATTGGGCCTCACATACCTTCAATGTATATAGAGGACATCCCTAGATCCTTGTGCATCCTATTTTAACACCATTGGCCAATCTACCCACTTGAATAATTGCTAGGATTTTTTATGTGCTTGGAAGTGTCTTCTTATTATAATCATTTGCATTACATCTTGCATCAAATCTTGTCTTTTGTTTGTGAATGTGTATTCAAGATTTAAATCTTAATCAAGCAAGAAAGAAAACTGAAAAAAAAATCAAAAATCCAAAAACATTAGAAATATTTCAAGAACAAACAAATCTAGGTGTCCTCCAATTCAAGCTATCCACGTCATCTCCAATTCAAACTTCTCATCCTAATTTTCATCCTAGCCTTTACATTGTCATTTAGACCTCACCACCATGTCTGCAATTTACCTTGATATGCTCCTTAGTCAAGTTGAATACCAATTAATCTGCAATGGTCAATCCCAAAAAGCCTTAGAATTGAAAATACAATTCATCAATCCTCCATACCAACCGTCCATGATCTTTATTCCTCCATCCATATACCCTCACTACCAAGAGTCACTTAACACAATACATACCATTGATCCACAACAAGCATCCATTAGACACCCTTATCCTAACCTTGACAATGGAAACAAACCTTCCACCAATCCATTCCAAGTCTCCACATCCTATCCTAATCCATCATTCACTAATCTATTTCAATCCACTCCATCCTCATTTATGACCTCATCCCGTAAACATACAGTTAGTTATGAAATTTCTATCGATGCCTAAAATCACATTCTATTTCCTAAACCTTTGGATATATGTCAAAAGGAAAATCCAAAGCATGACATCATAACTTCAAATTCATGTCAAGATCAAAGTAGTCCATCCAAGAAGTCCTTCTAGATAACCATGGCATCCAAAATACACCTATCCTTGATCAAGATCCCATTCCCAATCATGTCACCCAAGACAAACCCATCTTTGATCAAGACACTACCATTGATCTTGAAACCCAAAGTGATCCACTTATCAACCTTTATGCCATTCATGATCAAACATTTGAATTTGATCCTATCCAAACACGAAACACATACATTTCCCAAAATGAGACACTTTCCTCCTTTGGACACATAGATAATCATACGAATGGCATGGACCAAGTCAAAGAAGAACATAAAAAGGCTACTATAGATAAAGGCAAACTTAAACAAGCTTCTATGGATCAAGTCAAAGAAGAAGAAACAAAAGCTACCATGTACATTTCAAATCACCAAGAAGACACAAGCATGACACATAATGAAGCCAAAATATCCTATCAACTAGGATCATCCACTTTTGTCAAATCAAGATTTCTCACAAAAGAGAATATTTTGAGCGACAATTTATACAATTATGGGTTCACATCCTGCTTCCAAAATAACAAATACCGCATTGCAAATAGAATATAGCATGCATTATCGAGGAAGAGGACTAGGCCTACATGAGCAAGACATTCGAGAACCAATACAAGTTTATGAAAATACTAGACATCAAGGTCTTGGCTATTCTTCAATCATAAAATCAAATGATGTTAGTGATACCTCCATAATATTAGGGGACACTTTATCAAATTCAAACATCAAAATGGGGGCCATGAGTCGTCCTTGTCATAAGGTTGTTGCCAACATTCCTTCCATCCACACCATAAACCATCATTCCATCATAATTAAACCCATCAATTGGAACTAACAAAAACAAAATTCTTACAAGTATAAAGTTCAAAATCAAATACCAAAGGCCATTAAATGCAAAAATCCAAGTGGACAAATAAAGTGGATCCCAAAGAAAACCGGATCAAGTAAAGAAAATATTTCAATTCCAATATCCAATCAAAATATGGATCCACAAGAAAAGAGGTCTCCCACATATAATAAATGTCCACCTCCTTCAAAATGGTCATCATGCAAGGCATATAAAATTCATGGTTCCAAACACTATCCCAATCAAAATTCCAAACTCCATCATTCAGCACCCCAAGTTTGGAAAATAAAAATTCCTACATCAAAAATGCCAAATAGTCCATCCACATTTACCATCATCCATCATAATCCTACATATCACCTAAAGTATAAAAATCCCACATCACAAATCCATTACATATTCGCAACAAATCTTTATCATAAGGACTCCCATGGAACTCTATCATGATGTGTGTATACCGATAAGGCTAACCTGAATATCAGAAAGGATCACAATGGGATCGATGATTTGTATACAATCGAGGGGTTGGGCCGACCATCTGTCTTTGATCCAGCTATCAGATCATGAATGAATCCCGCTCGGACGGGTGTGGGTGCTACATATCATGACACCGGCATCTACATCAGCACCATCAAAATGATCATCTAGAAAAATATAAAAAATTTGAAAAAACAAAAAATTGTCACCTTCATGAAAACTTGGCAAACAAGCATTGGTGATACCAAAAAAAATGAAAAAAAATAGTAAAGAGAAAAAATTTGTCCAAAAACCATCCTTATGGTGATTTGGATAAGTACCATGATGAAAACCTGGCACATAGGTGTCATGTGTAAGAGAAATTATCTTTGTGGACTATTACACTTAGGAGCAAGTTATCTCATCTTCCATACCTTTCTCATGACATTTTCCATCTCTCCATTTAATCCATATCATTCCCATCCATTTTCCCACCTACTTTTATCTTGATAAGGACTAAGGTACAAACATAAATCATGCTTTGGGAAAACATTTGACATGTCTATCCTTTGGTCATACACTATTCATGAAATATCATGTCATTGACTTCATATCATTATTTAAACCCATACCTTAGAGAAAACAAATTATCCTTATGCTGCATAGTCCTTGGAGACCATATGATACTTTTTCCAGCCAATAATCCTCATGTCTCCTATCTTTTACCAAAGCCACCCATCATCCTTTCATACCTATTACATGTCTTGTTTTTCCCTTTTCATTGATGTAAAGATTCCAATATGCTTATCCAAGTCCCCTCCATAATCCTATCTAGTCCTAAGGTTATTCATTCCAAATGCAATCAGCCTAATCCATACAATATTGCTATGCATCCTAGTGCATCATCCAAAACATTCCTTGACTTTGTTTCTAGCCTTGTTGCAAACCTTGATCCTTTAATCACATCATCCTCATCCTCATGTTGTTTTTGGATGTGTCCTTCCCACATCAAACAATGTCATCATCATCATTATTACCTTTCAATTAGTTTTCAACTTGACTAGGAGCAATATCATGGTCATCCTTGGATTCTTGTATGTGTTTGCTCACTTTCTTGTAGGCATCATTCATATGCATTTGTCACAACCCTTATAGTCTCCATCCATAATAATTTAGTCTTATACCTGACTGGGGGAAAATACTTGATCTATGTCATCCTTGGACCCTACATTGGCTATTGGAGGTCACCATGTCAAAAATCCAAAAAAAAACATAAAACTTCAAAAACACAAAAAATTAGAAAACCTCAAAAACACAAAAAAATCAAATATTCACAAAAATCCAAAAACATCCAAATAAATTTCAAAAATCCCAAAAACAGAATCAAATTCGGTCCTTTTGATCCTATTCCAATTGAACTACGTTGTCTCTAAGACTTAACGTAGGCAAGGCCATCTATCAATATGCCCCCAAGGCATTAGGTTAGTCCTTTTAGGTTTGTTGAATAAAATCATGACTCGATCCTTTGTCAATAAAATAAGGTCATGTCATGTTGAAATACAAGGTCTTTGCGCATTGTTATGTAGGCAAGGCCATATGTCAATGAGCCCCTGAAGCCACCTAGGTCAGTTCTTTAGGGTTTGTCACGTCAGTCATAATAAAACAAACATTGTCAACTTAGACACAAATCGTCATTGAAACATCAAACAAGTCACATATCAACAAGACAAACAAGTTAGCAAAGTCACTCAGTCAAACCAAACAAATTGTCAAAACAGTCAAACTGTCAACTAGTCAAACTTATGTCTTATAAAAGATGTGTCCTTCCTGAAACCAGACATTATCATTTAGTCAAACTCAGTCATTTGCCTTATACAGGTGGTCACATGATTGAAACCAAACTTGATGTCTTATATGGCATGTTTCCTCTCTTGAAACCAGGCTTCGTCAAACAATCAACCCATCAATCACCTAGTCAATTAAACATCAAGCAATCATATTTTGGCAAACACTCTTAATGGTTGTTGACCTTGTGGTATGTTTTGTCTTATCTTTTTCTTGATTTATCTTTGATTCAAGTTACTATCTATCTTGAGGATGTCCCATAAAGTATTTGGAGGGGAGAGGGTGTCTCGTGACTCTTTCTTTGACTGTTGTTTTTGGATTACCTTGTCAAAAAGACTAGGGCAACTTCGCCCTTAGTATGAGTCAGGATATTCCTTGTCTGTGACTATCTGTTTTGCAAGTGGATGACCTTGCACACCTTGGTCTATGTCATACCATGGTGGTTGTTGTCCATTTGTGTCATTTTACTACCCAATGATGATTAATGTATGAATTTATGTATTTGGAAAAATATTGAAGGTTCTTCTTTTGTACTAACATCCATGTCTTATGTGCTAACATTTCTTCCATCTGCATTGTGACAGCATCATGTGACACAAAAAAATATGTATCTTGCATATAGTCATGTCAAAAGCATCATATAAGCATTATCATACATACATGTTAAATCATACATATATATTGCATCAGAAAATATAAAAACATATCCATGGCATATAGGCATATAGGCATCTACATAAACATCAATTGCATTCATAATTGACATCCATATAAATATCCATTATCATATCACTTTAGCATAGCATATTAAACATATGTCCATATCAATATACATAATCATAACTCATGCTCATTTATCACATTGCATACATATTTGAATTAGCATTACATGATCATAAAATGACATCCATTACAACATAAAAATAAATGCATACATCCATCATTTAAAAATCACATATAAGGAAGCAACACATAGAATCATTGCATCATCATATAGACTACATAAACATCATAAAAACATACATCATCCATCACATAATAAATTCTTAATCATAATAGGTTGCACATCATATAACTACTACCAAAAATCATATATATATATCACTCAAAATGTGTCATAGTACAATGTCATAATGTATCCCAAAATGGAGCTCGCACGTTTGATGGCCAAAATACAAGTGCCATAGTACGAAGTCAAAATGGGCCTATCCTGAGCTACCATGCTCTCTAGAGGATGTCTAATGTGATGGACCTAGTGGCCTATGCTCTAAGGGAGTTCTATCATAAGGTCTTGATCTCGCACTACTACTCTCTCCTTGATTATGGGATCGACTAGGGGACTATTTGCTCTGTGATCATCCACTACTCACTACCTTTGATGCACTAGGTGCCTTGTGCTCGAGTGGGATTGCCTCCTCATAAAGCTATCTGTAATACTGCTCTCTCTAGCTAGCCATGGAAACCTCCCTAACCATATCCATAGATGACCCACTGCAAGTGGTGATAAAATCTAGACTCCTTTGCTCTGCCTATTGTGCTCGGATCATGGTTGTATCCCTCTTTGATTGCAAGGTATCTTTCTCAATCCTTAGTCCATCCCGCTTTTCCTGTACTATACTAAGCTCAACCTCTAAAGCTTGCACCCTAACCTATAGGTTCTAAATTTTGATCCACATCTGGGCCCCCATCTCTAATGGGAATATCCTCAAATCCCTCATCCCTATGGATAATCCTCTCTCGGAAGATGTGCTCCACCTTGTCCATCTCCTCCTTCTTCAGCTACTCCTCTCCATGTCTCTCCTCCTCTGATTACTCCACATCCATCGCAACTGCCTCTACCATCATATCAAGCTACCCTGCCTCCATGACTAGTACCTCTCCCTCCATCTCTACATCTTGTCTCCCCTCCTCCTACCTCCCCTCCTCTCCCTCCTCCCTGATAGGAGATAGTGACCTACATTGTATCCTCATTTTCCATCTTTTTCCTCTTCCACCACCTCTCCCATCTCTGTCATCATCTCCTCTACCACCTTCTCATCCTCCATCCTCTCCTCGTCCTCCATCTCCTCTACCCCTCTCTCCACATCTCCTACCTCATGGGCCCCAGCCTTGACAAACAACTCGAGCTGGTTGATCTGGGTTTGTCAAAGGTACTGGCCTATGTGCTACCCACCATGCATCATACTCTACAGTAGTCCCTACATCTGCTAGACCATCCATCCATGCCCACTGTAATACCTGCAGACTATTAATACCCTGCTCAGCTATAGCTATTGGTATCATGGGGCCCCATGGTGTAACCACTCTAGATGACCTAGCAAACTCGAAAATCTCCTATGGTATACCTTTCTACTCTCCAAATTTTCATAGTACCTGATCTGGCAAGTATACATCAATGATTTGTTGTGACTAGATATTCCACCCAATCAAGTATCTTGACTTTCGGCACCTTTGCAAGTGTTCACCCTCATCAGGCCACTATGCACAATCTATCAATGGTCTTCAAATGAAGCTAGCCAGGATGTCTAGACCATGCCTCCAGTATCCCACATCTCTGACATGGGTCTATGTCATTGCTCCCATGTACATGTAAACATATGGAATGTTGGCCCCCAACTCGAAACATAACAATGTGCTCCCAGGCCCAAACCATCAAAAGAGTAACCCCACAACTCATAGACTGTCCATCCCTGTATACAATATCATGTAGCTGAGAATATAACATCGTAAGAAGACATGGCCCCCATGCATATAGTGTATCTCCCACCAACATGCCCACAATCATCTCCCCCCATCCAATGGGAAACCCATGCCCTTGACAGTTTGGAATCACAACCCCAACAATCAATGTACATAAAATACAATCAAACTGCTCATATTGCTTAGTCAAAGTCTCCCACCTGATCTCATAGCGGTCTATCCCCAAGTCTCTAACATCCTCATAGATATAATACTTTGTAAGTTCCTGGTATCCATGTCCTAGATCGTATCTGACCCACTCTCCTTGAATGGGAAGTCTCATTATCTGGTACATGTCCTCAAGGGTGACCGTCGCCTCCCCTGTTGATAAATGAAAAGAACATGTCTTTCAGTGCCATCTCTCAGTGAGTGTAGTTAGTATACCCCTATTATCCCTAATGAAATGCATGAATGTCACATGGTATAACCCAAGACTCCATAACTTGCACTTCTCAACATTGGTCAACTGATCGTGTAGTCGGTAGGTAGCAGGTTTGGACTCTCGTGTGTAAATCAGATCAAGTATTGCCTATTGTCACAAGTATAAGTATTGTGTCAGTCAAAAATCCTAGTGAAACCTGTAAACACATAAAAATGGCCTAGACCCGCAAACCACATTTTTCTATATCATGCTTCGTCTCAACATAATTAAAATATTTAATTATGTCTTATAGTCCAATGTCAACTATTAATTAAATAATTCTTAATTATTTAATTAATTCACGTCTTTTATTCCTCCTGGCTATTTAAATAAATAAATTACATTTATTATTTAAATACATCGCTAATTTCTTATGTCACTATAATTAAATAAATTCCTAAATGTATTTAATTATTATTAGTCCATTACTTCTTCCTGATTATTTAAATAAATAAATTTTATTTATTTATTTAATATGTCATTAATTATTTATGTCTGCTCATAATTAAATAAATTCCTATTATTTATTTAATTATTAACCTCTTCAACTTTCTTTCTAATTTTAAATAAAATCATTTATTTAAAATTACCCACTTTCTAATTTTCCTCCACAGTTAAATAATTTTAATTATTTAATTGTCTTGTTGATTTTCTTTCTAAATTTAAATAAAAACATTTTATTTAAATTGGCAACTTCCCTCTTTCCAAGTAAATAATTTTAAATTATTATTATTTATTGTCACATGAATTCACCATTTTGGAATTAATTTTAAATATTAATTTCAAAATAGCATTTCTCTCCGTAAAGTAAGTTATTTCTAAAATAACTTGATTTTCTAAATCATCCTTTTTCTACTTGTTAATTCTCATCTCACTGTCACAATTATTCTCCTTCTTTGATTTAATTTCTTAAATTAAATATCATCCACTCAATTTGAATTTCACCCTAAAGTTGCCCTAACCCTAATTAAGGGGTTGTTATTTTGAATCTTGACCATAGATTCTAGGGAACTTGTCAATCTTCAATCTCGTTCATCCATCCAAAATTGCATTTTCTATCAAATGCCAATTTTGTCCTCATTTTGGCATCTCTTAATCTCTTAATTTCATATCTAAACTTATTCTTCTTCACTTCTTCACTTCTTCACTTCATTCTTTTTGTCTAACATTGTCTTTTATAGGTTTTAATATTGCATGTAGGATTTAGTTTCTCTTGCATAGTCTTTTGAAGAATCCTTCAACACTTGCTTAGGGCTAGTCCATAATATAGATTTTCTCATCAAAATCTGAGGGCAACACTTCACATTTCAGCAAGCTAGAAGGTACAATAGAAGTCAACCATGGAGGATGAAGGACTTGGGTGAGATCTCTCCTTTTGTTCTTTATTTAAATTCCTTTGCAATCCATTGAGTATTGTGGATTCATATAATATGCATGTAATTTTCTAACCCTTTATCTTGCAAGAAAATCCTCAGTTACATTGGTGAACCCGATATTTTTTGACACATTTTTGCAGGTTGTCATACGGATTTTTTTTGTTTTGCAGGTACATGTATGAAACAACACATTCGACAGTTCTTGTGATGCAACCGCTTTGTTGTGTTGCATCTGATACCTCAAGCGATGCAACTGATTTGTTGTGCCACATCTGATACCTCAAGCGACGCAACCGCTCTCTTGTGACACACTTGCCATTTCTCGCAACACAACTAAAAAAATGAGCCACATCTGATAGATAGGGAGCTGCATTCGACATACCGATCCACATCTGCAATCCTGAACGACGCTTTTGCTCTACTGCGACGCAAGCGATTGGTAAAATAGATTTTTATTTTTTATTTTTCCTTTCGAATTTCTTTTTTTTTGTTTTTTTTTTTAGATTAAAGATTTTTTTTTATACTACTGTGTCTATTGCAGCGTGTGTCAAGCTAGAATCTAACCCTTGGTTATTGTTTATTTTTTTTCAATAATTTAATCATTCATGCATTTCACTCATAGTTAAAATGAACAATCACGCACTTGCATGGGTTTAAAAAGAATAATCACACTTTCATGGGTTTAAAATGAGCTATTAGTTAGTTCACACTACAAACGGTTAAAATGAAACATTTGCTTGATAACACTACAAACAGTTAAAATGAATGTGTGTTTGTTGTGTTTTGTTATTTAGTTAATTGTCACATCTTCACATTTTCAATTTGGGTTTAAAAATAACAACCATGCGAGTGTGAGTCAAACATATTGGTGTGCTCTCTCTTTGTTTTTCAACAAAGATTGATTGAACTACGAATATGTTAACCTTAGAAACTTGGCCTGCTTTGGCGGGAAAAAGTACTCACCCCAAAGCAACTCAAATCGGCAACGAAGCTCTTTAGTCGAGCTACTCTCGACCGGTATACAAATGTGAATCCTAAGGGAAAGCCTAGGATTACGAGCGCAGATATGTCATACGGACCAAGTAGTAGTCCCCAAAACCCTTTTGAGCTTAACCTCTTTAGGCTGGAGTGCCTCCTTAACGAATCTTAATCTTGTGCCCCATGTATGGCCACTCGAACGGGTGCCTGAATTAAAACCCTTGTTTTAACGTGACCAAAACCTTATATTCTTTGGTGCAGCAACGATTGTTGCCAAGGCACCCACAAGTGCACAATTTTTAGTAGAGATGACCAGCCTACCATGGGAGATTCATGGGGGTTGGAAGCTTGGTTTCCTTGAGAAGTGAGTGCACTGTAAGGGGGAGCCCGTGGAGCCAAGCTTCTGGATTCATCCACTAAGAATATGCGGTTGGAGTAAAATCTGCGTGGGATCCAAAAGAATACTGTCTTTGTAGCCATAGGGATTTGTAAGTGTTTTCTATGTGGTTGTTTTTCAAATTTTTCAAATATCATGTGTTTTCCATAGTGTATTCAGACAACATGAACAAATGAACATCAATCTCAAAATTTGAAACAACACTGTCAAATTGAAACAAATTCCTTGCAATCTACCTAAAGTTTTGCTAAAATCACTTCCTGCAATGCATTTGATGATCTGAACCACAATTGACATTTTCTAAGCCGCATTTAATCTGTCAAGCCATAATCACCCTCTATAACACCACAATTGACTATCATTCGACGCATTTTCTTGATCAAATGTTGCATTTTCCATATTTAAATGCAACTGCTTATTCTTGAGCCACATTGGCTTTGTCGAGCCACAATTTCCATTTGAAACGTCGCAATTTCTAGCTCAAACACCGCAACTAATCTTTCAAATTGCATTGTCCATTTGAAACGCCACATTTGTCATTTTGCACATCGGTTGTCCATTTGAAACGCCACTACTCTGCAATGCATTTTCCTTCATGCGACGCAATTGCTTCTTGGAACGACGCATTTGAGAGTGTGACACATTTTCCTATCAACTCAAAAATATTATTACTATCAGGAACCTGAGACCAAACATTTGCAAATGGATTTTCCTGACATATTTTTCTAGCAGTCTTTGTCTAAAACCAAAACACTTGTTCAAAGTCATCCATCTTTGCATTTTTAGTTTGCATTTAGCTTACAGTCCATCATCATCTTCAACATAGGCAAAGTCTTAAGTCCTCAATTTTGCACACTTTGGGATAGGAAAACTTTCCTTACTTTGTCAAACCATTGTCTCAAAAAGTAAATTGTCATTGGACCAAGTAAAACAAATCAATCCTTAGTCATTGTCCTTTGGTGAACTATTTCCAACTCATAAGTCTAGTGTGTAAATCTCACCTTGTCATTTTGTCATCTTGTCCTTCAAACCAGTCCTTTGACAATCCAAATTGAGACATTCCAGCCAAACTTTGAATGGTTAGTAAACCTTTCCTAAAAATCATTTGACATAAGACACTCATTTTAGTCTTCATTACCACTTTTCATTTGACATTCCTTTTTGTCCTCATTATCACTTTGCATAGTTTTAGTCTCATTCCATCCACCATCATGTCTTCAATTCACTATGACATGATTGCTAGTCGAATTGAATGCCAATTCATTATTAATGGTAAAGTATGTAACTAGCTAGGGACTTCAAAACACTATACCTCCAATCCAAGTCCAAATTTACAACCCCTAGCCCTCCATCCATCTATCCCTCTTACCAACAACCCATAAGTCCTATTCCTCTATCCATCTACTATCAAGAGTCCCCTAACACCATCCATGACACTAAGTCACAAAAAACTTTCATTAGTCATACCCACCCTAACCTTGACAAGGGAAACCAACCATCCACGTCATATCCTAATCCTCCATCCACATCATATCCTAGTCCTCCATTCATGTCATATCCTAATCCTCCATCCACACCATATCCTTGTCATGCATTCATGTCCTATCCTAGCCCATCATCCCTCAACCAAGTCCAAACCTCCATGGCATATCCTAGTCCATTATACACCAATCCATTCCAAGACACTCAATTTTGTCATGAAAACATATCTAGTCATGGTCTCCAAAGTCCCATATTCTTACCTACACTTGAGGATACATGTCAAGAGGCAAGTCCAAAGCATGACATCATAACATCACTGTCTTGTCCAGATCAAAGTAGCCCATTGGACCCCATATTTAAGTCCATTCAAGAAGTCCTCCTGGATAATCATGGCATACCAAATACACCTATCCTTGGTCAAGAGTCCATCCACAACCATGTCATTCAAGATGACCCTATCCTTGGTGAAGATCCTATTTCCAATCATGACATTCAAGATAACCCCATCTTTGACCAATACCCTACCATTGATCCAGAAGTCCAAAATGATCCACTCCTCGACTGCTATGCCATTCAAGACCAAACACTTAATGATCCTATTCAGGCTCCAACTATTGACACTTTCCACAATGATACACTTGCCTCCATGGGACACATAGATGGTACTCCTATAGAACAAGAGGCTACTATGCTAGACATATTCGCAAACGATCAAGCTATAACTTCATTCAGTGGGTTCTATGACAATGACCATGAACATGGTTTCGACATTGACTGGGACGCACCAGTAGAATCATTAGAATCTGACATGTCACCAAATTAGACTGAAGCTATGAATCAAAAATCTGTCCAACATGTCAGTGAAGCTACAACATCCTATCAATTAGGATCATCTATATTTTTCAGAGCAGACCTTCTTACAGATGAAAATATTTTGAGCATTAATTTCCATAATAAGGATGTGTTAGCATCTTGCTTTCAAAATAACAAGTACCCCATCACGAACAGAATCTGTCAGAACATGCATTATCAAGGAAAAGGACTAGGCCTACATGAGCAAGGAATTATAGAACCTGTACAAGTTCAGGTAGATTATAGACATCAAGTTCTTGGCTATTTACCAGTCATAAAATCTAACAATGTTAGTGGTCCCTCCTCGATATTGGGGGAAACTTTATCAGGTTCAAACATCAAAATGGGTGTCATGAGTAGTCCTTGTCATAATATTGTTGCCAACACCCCTTCCCTCCACGTCCCATACCATCATTCCATCATGAATAAACCTTCCATTTGGAACCAAAAAAATGTCTTGCAAATACAAAATCCAAAATCACATGTCAAAGGCCATGAAATCAATCAAAAATACAAGTGGACAAATGAAGCTAAAATGGATCAAGTCAAGAAAAGAATGAATCAAGCAAATAAAATATGTCAAATCTAAAAGTCAATCAAAATGTGGAGCCACATCACAAGAGGACTCCCACGCATAATACATGTCCACCCCCTCCAAAATGGCCATCAAGAAAGACATATAAAAATTTTGGTTCCAAACAACATCCTAACCCGACACCTAAAGTTTGGAGAATAAAAACCAATACATCCAAACATCCAACCAACCCGTCCACATCCACCATCATTCGTCATAATCCTACATCCTCCTTAAAGTCCAAACATCCCATGTCACAAATCCGTCGCATCTTGGCAACAACTCTCTATCATAAGGACTCTCATGGAACTCTATCATGATGTGTGTATTCTAATAAGGCCAACTCTAGTATCAACAAGGATCACAATGACATTAATCAATTGTATGCAAGCGTTATCATCCTAACAAGGCAACTACTTCATAAAGGTAATTATTGGCATGTCATAGCACCAGTCTCTACATTGGCACTGTCAAAGGATTCGGCACAGTCAATGGTCATCTAAAGCATCAAGGCTATCCGAGAAAACTCAAAAATACAAAAAAAAAATTTGAAAAATCAAAAAATCGTCACCTTGATGAAAACTTGGAAAACAGGCATCATGGTGACACCAAAAATAAAATGACAAAAAATAGTAAAGAGAAAAATTTCATCCAATAGTGAAAACCATTCTTATGGCACTTTGGACAAGTACCATGATGAAAACCTGGCAAACAGGAATCATGTGTAGAATAAATCATCTATGTGGACCATTACACTTGGGGGCAAGTTGTCTCATCTCCCATGCATTTCCTATGACATTTCCATCTATCCATCTAAACCCTATCACTTTTCGTCCATTTTCCCACCAACTTTGATCTTGATACGGACTGAAAACATGCAAACATAAATCATGCTTTGGAAAACTCTTGACATGTCTATCCTTTGGTCATACACTGTTCACGAAATGTCATGTCATTAATTTCATAACCTCATTATCCTTATGTGACATAGTCCTTGAAAATCATATGAAAAATCCCTTAGTCTCATGTCTCCCATTCTTTACCAAGGCCACCTATCATCCTTTCATGTCCATCACCTACCTTGGCTTTCCCTTGTCGAACGGTCTAAGGATAGTCCATCATCCCATCTAGTCCTAACCAAGTCATTCCAAATGCAACGAGTTTAGTCCATACAAGCACATTATCCAAAACATTCCTTGAATTTTTCCTTGGCCCTGTTGTAGACTTTTACCCTCTTGTCATATCATTGTCATCTTCACGTTGTTTTGGGATGTGTCCTTCCCACGCCAAACAACGTTGTCATTGTCATCATCACCTGTCAATTGGTATTCAGCTTGACTAGTAGCAAAATCATGGTTGTCCTTGGATTCATGTGCATCGGCATCATTCACATGCATTTGTCACAATTTTCACAAAACATCAAAAAGTCATAAAAATCAGAAAAGCCCCGAAAAATCATAAAAATTAGAAAAAGTCTTGAAAAACGTCCTAAAAATCATATAAAGTCCTGGAAAAAAAAAAGACCTAAATTTTTTTTTTTTGAAAAATGTCCTGAAGAAAGTACAAAAACATCCAAATCAATGTCAAAATCCCAAAAACAGAATCAAAGTCAGTCATATCTTGTCAAGTCCGTCGAGTCAGTGAGTCTTTGTCATTTGGTTGAACTGCATTGTCTCTGCACATTTGCTATGTAGGCAAGGCTCATCTTTGAGTCCTCGAGACATTAGGTCAGTCATTTTAGGTTTGTCAAAATAAAATCATAAGTCAAACATAGTTGCATCAGTCATCTAAGTCAGACAGAGTCGTACTTGACACAAGATAGTCATTTGAAACGTCAACATCAAAATTGATCAAAATCAGACAACATAAGCCAATCAATCATATAGTCAACATCAATCAACTTGCCAAAACATTAGTCAAAATATTAGTCTCGTCACTTTTTGGCCCTCTTCAAGATGTGTCCTTCTTGGATTTGGACCTCGTCAAAATGGCATTTTCCTTTTCAGGATGTGTCCTTCCTGACCTTAGGCACCGTCAAAACTTTCAAACTATCAAACAATTAATCTTCAACAAACAAACATTGGCAATACAATTAAATGGTTGTTATTTTTTGGCTATTTTATCTTATCTTTTTATTGACTTGTCTTTTGGTCATCTTACTAGCTACCTCAAGGATGTCCCATGAAGGATTTAGAGGTGCGATGATGTCTCATGACCTATTTCGTTTTCTTTGACTGTTGTCTGTGGATTGTCTTGACAGAAAGACTGGGGCAAATTGACCTCTAGTATGAGTTAGGACATTCCTTGTCTGTGATTGTCTGTTTTGCAAGTGGATGACCTTACACACCTTGGTCTATGTCATACCCTAGTGTTTGTTGTTCATTTGTGTCATTTTTACCTCCCAATGATGATTCGAGCAACACTTATTAGTACTTTGGCAAATGTTGAAGGATTCTAACATGCATTTCTTTTTCCACATTAACTTGCATCTCCTTCCCCATATCGACATCCATGTCTTCTATCCTAACATTCATCTTTTTCTCTCTAACATTTCTTCTATTCCACATCATTATCATCCTTATCTATCTTTCCTATATACTTTTCTCTTTCATCTTCTAGTCTTCTCATCCATTTCGAAAGAACACTCATGCCCTTTGAACCCAACTGTCCTCTCGAGGGGGCATACCGCAACCCTCCTCATCATTCTTCCTCATCCTATTTTGCACTGGGGCATATTTTTGACTTGTTTTCTTTGCCACAATGCGACAAGTTGCATTATGACAAAGAGGGGCAAATGTAGACACATAAAAATGGCCTAGACCCGCAAACCACATTTTTCTATATCATGCTTTGTCTCAACATAATTAAAATATTTAATTATGTCTTATAGTCCAATGTCAACTATTAATTAAATAATTCTCAATTATTTAATTAATTCACGTCTTTTATTCCTCTTAGCTATTTAAATAAATAAATTACATTTATTATTTAAATACGTCGCTAATTGCTTATGTCACTCTATAATTAAATAAATTCCTAAATTTATTTAATTATTATTAGTCCATTACTTACTCCTGATTATTTAAATAAATAAACTTTATTTATTTATTTAATACGTCATCAATTATTTATGTCTTCTCATAATTAAATAAATTCCTATTATTTATTTAATTATTATCATCTTCAACTTTCTTTCTAATTTTAAATAAAATCATTTATTTAAAATTACCCACTTTCTAATTTTCCTCCACAGTTAAATAATTTTAATTATTTAATTGTCTTATTGATTTTCTTTCTAAATTTTAATAAAAGCATTTTATTTAAATTGGCAACTTCCCTCTTTCCAAGTAAATAATTTTAGATTATTATTATTTACTATCACATGAATTCACCATTTTGGAATTAATTTTAAATATTAATTTCAAAATAGCATTTCTCTCCATAAAGTAAATAACTTGATTTTCTAAATCATCCTTTTTCTACTTGTTAATTCTCATCTCACTGTCACAATTATTCTCCTTCTTTGATTTAATTTCTTAAATTAAATCTCATCCACTCAATTTTAATTTCACCCTAAGTTTCCCTAACCCTAATTAAGGGGTTGTTATTTTGAATCTTGACCATAGATTCTAGGGCACTTGTCAATCTTCAATCTCATTTGTCCATCCAAAATTGCATTTTCTATAAAATGTCAATTTTGTCCTCATTTTGGCATCTCTTAATCTCTTAATCTCTTGATCTCTTAATTTCATATCTAAACTTCTTCTTCTTCACTTCATTCTTTTTGTCTAACATTGTCTTTTATAGATTTTAATATTGCATGTAGGATTTAGTTTCTCTTGCATAGTCTTTTAAAGAATCATTCAACACTTGCTTAGGGCTAGTCCATAATATAGATTTGTTCATCAAAATCTACGGGTAACACTTCACATTTCAACAAGCTAGAAGGTACAATGGAAGTCAGCCATGGAGGATGAAGGACTTGGGTGAGATCTCTCCTTTTGTTCTTTATTTAAATTATTTTGCATTCCATTGAATATTGTGGATTGATAAAATATGCATGTAATTTTCTAACCATCTAATCTTGTAGGAAAATCCATTTGTGTAGTTGGTAGGTAGCAGGTTTGGACTCCCGTGTGTAAATCAGATCAAGTCTTTCCTATTGTCACAAGTGTAAGCATTGTGTTAGTAAAACATCCTAGTCAAACCTATTAGACACAAGTTGCAAAAGTAGTTTCATCTTAAACTAGGGTAAATTTATTAATAGTCAGTTGCATTACAAAACCTAGGAATTGTGTCACACGGTTACACTTGTGTCGCATTCTTTAGTAGATGCATTGTAGGGTTTCAATTGTGTGCAACCCCCAATCGATTGCGTCATTTCCTAATCATTTACTTCAAACCCTAGACACTTGCATTGTGCATTACCAATTGTGTATTGGCAAACCGTAGATGCGTCGTTTGTAGGCAATTGTGTTGCAAAATTTAAAATCTAACCCTACCTTAGGCATGTTCCTATCAAGTGCATCATTTTTTAGTCAATTGTGCCATTCACGATTGCACTTGCAACGAATGCGAAATGACACAATCGATTGTTAAATTTTTCTGATACCTAAAAATGCGTGAAATCAAAAATTGACAAACCGAGTTCATAGTGACTTACTGGCTCTCCTACACCCTCTGATCATGTGAAGGTCCGCACATGGTATCCTCGATGCTCAGTGTGGGGAACAGATGACATCTTTGCATCTTCTCTCCTCTGAGCTCCTCAATTTTCAATCTCCAAATGCACAAATGAGCCCTTTGACCTTGCAATTTCCTATTTATACCTCCTAGAAATTAGGGTTTTGACTAGGGTTTATGTTGGTTGCACTCTGTCAGAGCTTTGAAACCTTATTTTGGCTACCTCGAAATTCCTAAAACTTCATTTTTTCGTCACCATGGCATTTTTGGCTATCAATTTGACTTTTTGAAATAATTTCCAAATTTTTTGAAATTTTTCAAAAAAATTGTAAAAACATTCTGAGGGGGAATAGGTCTTCCCTATTGTCACTGGGGCATGTTTTGACTGAATTTATTTGTCACGACATGATAAACTGCATTGTATCAAAGAGGGACAAAATATAGACACTAAAAATTGTCCTAGGCCTGTGACTTCTAAATTCTCCATCCTTTCTTCTTTTGTCTTTAATAATTAAATATTTTTTATTATTTAATTATTTTCTAATGCCATATGTCTTCTATTATTTAAATAATTTTAATTATTTAATTAATTCATTGTTTTCTTTATTTTCCTCCATTGATTAATTAAATAAATTATTTTTATTTACTTATATCACTAACTAAGTCCCTTTCTTTCTAAAATTAACTAAATTCTTATTTATTTAATTTTTACATCACTTTCCACTATAATTAAGTAATTATTTTAATTATTTAATTATACATTAGCCTCTTCTATCATAAATTAAATAAATTCTATTTATTTAATTTGGTCCACTCTCTCGAATTTTGAATTAAATTATTATTTAATTCAAAAGATTCCCTTTGTCACATTCTTCTATAGTTAAATAATTATTTTAATTATTTAGTTATTCATTGGCCACCTAGATTAAATATTTTATTATTATTTAATCTCCTATCACCTATTTGTCTGTGCCAATCTTATCTTCCACATCAAGTCCTTATCTATCCATGTTTTAATTAACCTCCACCCTTGATTAAATTATTTATAATTTAATCTTGACCGTCAATCCTTATAATTTCTTAACACTCCTCAAGCTATTTAGAGGCGTATCACTTAAATTTTGTGGTTTCAATTGGGTCTCTTCCCTTTTTTTATTTGGGAATTCCTCTTACTATTGGTAGGCATCCCAGGTCCTCTTGGCAGATCTTGCTTGACAAGATGCATCATAAGGTTAACCAATGGACTCATCGTTGGTTATCATATGTTGCTCATTTGACTCTTCTAAATTCTATTATTCAAGCTCTTCCTATCTATAGGTGTTTTGTTCAAGTTGCTCCCATGTATGTTCTTCGGGAATTTGATGCCCTCTCTCGAAAAAAAATTTGGAATGGTAATTCATCGACTTCTAAATGGAGCCTTGTTAAGTGGGAAACTGTATGTAGACCTAATGAAGAGGGCGGCCTTGGCCTTTGATCTACTATTTTGAATGGGCAAGTTCTTGCTGCTAAGTTATATTGGCATTGGTGTTCTAGCCAGAGTCAGATTTGGGCCCGTATTCTCACCCAAAAGTATCTTAAAGATGCTAATGTGTTTGATGTTCCCCGCTTTCCTTTGGTTGGAAGTGGTTCTAATCTAGAATACTTTGAATTTGGGAGCTTAGTTGGTTAAGAGAGGTCTCTTTTGGATTTGTCATTCAAGTTCACAAGCTCTTTTTTGGTTGGATTCGTGGGATGGTGATCCCTCTATCCTTTCTACTCATCCTCATCTGCAGCCCCTTTGTGATACTTTTACTATTGTTGGTTGGGACATTGTTGACCATTATAAGGTGGCCCATAATTGTGGGTTGGTTGTTTTTTTTTCGTTGGAAACATCCTTCTGAATGGCCTCCAGGAGAAACTGTGGAAGATAGGGCATATTTGGCTCATATTTTGGAGTCTCATGAGTGCACTACCTTGCTTGGGAATTATAGTTTGGCTTGGGCAAGTGGTTATTTTTCTAGAAACTTTTCTGTTTCTACAGGTTATGATGAGCTGGTGCGTTAGACTTTTTAGGATAGTCAAGTTTCTTGGTGGAAGCAAGTTTGGTACAAGTTCTCATGGCCCAAGTGCAATTTTTTCTTATGGTTGTTGGTCCGCAATTGGTGTCTTACTTGGATTAATTTATGCAAGCGTAGTTTTCAGGGCCCCTCAATGTGTGTGTTGTGTTGGGATAGTGAAGAGAGTGTCTCTCATCTTTTTTTCCAATGTTCCTATGCTAGACATATTTGGCACTTTTGGTGGGATGTGTGGAATCAAGCTTGTTGGCATGTCTCTTCTTTAGCTGAATTTTTTGTTTGTTGGGGCAAGGCCTCGGTCAAAACCTCTTTTCTTCAAGTTGCTTGGACTCTTGGCCCTTCTTTTATTCTTTGGCATATTTGGTTGGAGAGGAATCATCGTATCTTTCAATATGTGTTGTTTGGGGCCCATCATTTGTGGTGGAAAACTCTTTACTATTTGGGGGAAACTGTTTCTGCAAAATGTGACTTGACTGAGGTTGTGGCTCCTGGTGATGTTATTTGCTACAACTGTCTCCATCTTCCTCCTCCTCAAGGCTAGCTCATGAGGAATAGATGCAGAAATCCCCTTCGAAAGATAAATAGGGTGGGGAGGTGGAGACCTCCTCCGCAAGGCAGTCTGAAAATTAGCACAGATGGGTCTTTGCGGGGTAATCCTAGTCCTGCTGGCATTGATGGAGCTGGTAGAGATAGCTCAGGGACTGTTCAGTTTATTTTTTATGTTTATAAAGGTCATCAAACTAATAATATGATGGAGGCTTTTTCTATTTTGTATGCTATGGAGTGCACTTGTGCTCTTGGATGGAGCAGGCTCATTTGTGAATCTGATTCATAGGTGGTGGTGCATTTGTTGACTCGGCAACATTCTGATGCTGTTAGTTGGAAGTTAGTCTTGGTGGTTAACCAGATTCTTAATTTGTGTGATAATTTGGATTTTTTTACTTTCATCCATATCCCTAGGGAGTGGAATGGTGTTGCGGATTGTCTAGCCAAATGGGCTTCTGATCAAAGGAAAAACTAGAATATTGTGGATAAGGGTCAATTACCTCTAGATTTGTCTCATCAGTTAGATCACTTAGTGGAGCTTGATAGGGTTGTTTGATGCCCTTGTGTTGTACTTCTTCTTGTTTGATTAAATTTTGACCCCTCCTTTATTTTGAATCCTTATAATTTCACCCTAACCCTATTTCATACTACATCTTTTATTCTTGGCCATTGATTATTGACTTCCAATCTTATTCCTTCATTCAAAATTGTCTTTCCTATAAAATACCTTGTCATTTTCATTATCACCTATCTAGACATTGGCCTACACAAGCTATCTTTCTATCAATTCTATCAACATCAAGTCAAGTGCATTTATAGTCAATTAGAATCTTCAATATTTTGCTCTGTGATTGTCATAGGCCTATTTGCATACTCAAAAATTTGAGGGCAATTATCTTATTCAAGCAAAATGGAGAAGTGCAATGAAGGTGGATCAATGGTGGCATGAATATTTCATGGTGATATTGCTTTATATTTTATGTCTTTGCTTATTTGTACTTCATTGTTTATTAGGGTTTGATTTATATGCTTTATTTCCTAACCTTGATAATTTTAGCCTAGATTTATAGTAAGATCATTCCATGGTCTAGTAATATTTTATAGAGAACTTATTATAATTTTAGTAGTATTTGTGCACCCCTAACTAAAAAGATTAGAGAGGATAGAAAGGAGTTTAAGTGGACTACAGGAGCAACCAAGAGTTTTGATATGTTGAAGAAGAAAGTCATAGAGAAACCTATGTTAGCCCTTCCATATTTTAATAAGGTCTTTCAGTTAGATTGTGATACTAGTGGCGGTCTCAAAAGAGTTATTTTGAGTCAAGAAGGTAAGCTCATTTCCTATTTTAGTGAGAGTTTGAATGATGCTAAAAAGAAATATTATATCTATTATCATGAGTTTTATGCTATAGTTCAGGCTTTGAAGAAACGAAGACATTATTTGTTGTCAAAAGAGGTTTTTTATATACTGATTATCAAGCTTTGTAGTATCTTAATAGTTGAGGAAAGATAAATCAAATGAATTTAAGATGGGTTAAGTTTTTGTAAAGTTATACTTTTGTTTTGAATCATAGGAGTGGAAGGTGAAATAGAGTTTCAAATTCCTTAAGTAGAAGGCAAAATTTGTTGATAAAAATGAGAATAGAGGTTTTTGGGTTTAATGGACTCGAGAGTTTGTATCCTAAAGATCCATACTTTGCAGAGGCCTAAAAGTATTTTTTGGAACCTATTACCTTGGATAGAAGAAAATGGTTGGATTTCTTAATCCAAGATGGGATGTTGTTCAGAGGAAGTTAATTGTACATTCCAAGGAGTTCTACAAGAGAGAACCTGATCAAGGAGAAGCATAGTGGCAGATTGGTTGGACACTTTGGTCAAGATAAGACCATTGCTCTTGTTAGTGAAAATTATTATTAGCCATAATTATAGTAGGATTTGAGGAAGTTTGTACAAAGTTATATAATATGCCATATGGAAAAAGAGGTAAGTCAAAATACTAGGCTATATAATCCATTTCCTATGCCAAAGAATTTGTGAGAAGATATTAGCATGGATTTTGGTTTTCGTTTACCAAGGACATGCAGGACATAATTCAATATTTGTGGTGGTTGATAGATTTTCCAAGATGGAACATTTCATTTCATGTCATAAGACCAGTGATGTTTGCATTGCAAAGTTGTTTTCTAGAGAGTTGGTGAGACCACATGGTCTACCAAAGTGTATAGTTTTAGACAAGGATACTAACTTTGTCAGTTATTTCTAGAGGACCTTATGGAAGAAAATGAAGATAGACTTGAAGTTAAGTTCTACACACCATCCATAGACTGATGGACAAACATAGGCCATTGAATAGGAGTTTGGGTGACTTTCTGAGATGCTTAGTAGGAGATAAGCCCAAGGGATGGGATTTTATTTTACTTTAGGAAAAAAATTCTTATAATAAATTTTTTAATAAGAGTACCAGTAAATCCCCATTTTAGATTATATATGGGAGTAGTCTAAGGAATGATTCTAAGTTGAGGAAGATGGATAAAGGGGAAAATAACAACATTGAGGCTAAAGATTTTGTAGAGCACCTAAAGAACTTGCACGAAGAGGTAAGAAATCACATCAATAAGATGAATTCTCGATACAAGGTTAAGGCAGATTAGAAGTAGAGATTAAAGAAATTCTAGGTTTGGAATGAATTCATGGTTCACCTAACGAAATAAAGGTTCCCAATGGGAACATATAGAAAGTTGAAAATGAAGAAATTTGGGACATGCAAGATCTTGAAGAAGCATGATTCAAGAAATGCTTATGAGGGGGAGTTGTCGAGTGGGATAAACATCTCTCCTGTATTCAATGTTGTTGATTTGACAAAGTATCATGGAGATATGGAGGATGTACCAATAAGAGACAAGTGGAATATTTTGACACCTAATTTAGAGAATGAGGAGATAGAAGAAAACTTGGATAGTTGTGTGGGAAAAAGTACAAGAAACACAAGAAACAAGTTGTAGACACTGAAAAATTGACCATTTTCATTTGGTCAATTTACCCCTAATTCAACTAATTTCATATCCTCTATATTAATTAAATAATGCCCTATTATTTAATTAATATTCATTATCCATTATCCCTTCATCTTAACCTAGTTCTTTTATCATCTTTAAATCCTAGCCTAAAGTAAATAATTACCTTTAATTATTTACTCCCATCACTTATCCCTTTCCTCCAAGAATTAAATAAATAACCTATTTATTTAATTCCCCACATTTCACATACACATAATCTAAACCTAATCCTAATCCACTTGTTAATCCCATCATTAGGGATGTGCACATTCCTAGTCCATGATTAGGAGGGGTCACATCCTCCAACTTTTACAAGTGGGAACCTAATCCCCATTAGCCACATAACCTTCCTCTAATCCTTCATTAATTATCCTAATAAACTCCTTGGTCAACTCTCCCCATCCCCCAAGGAATTTTTAATTCCTTTTTTTCTTCCCAAGGTCCTTTTTATCTTCCCAACTCCCAAGCATCCTGGGCCAGTCTCATCCCCTATAGCTACCCTCAGCTTGCTCCACCCATCTCACTGCCTCATCCCTCTCTCCCTGCATGGCCTCTAGTAGGCCATGTAGCCTCTCCCCCTCTCTCCTCATCCCATATTCCTCTATTTTTGCCTCCTCATCCACCCTCGATTATACCCCTTGCAATCTCTTGACCTTTTTTTTTACTTGCTCCCTCTCCCCCTCTGCCTGTCACAACCTATGTTGTAAGATGCCAATACATGCCTAAGCTTCTATTAATCTCGAGGTTGTTTCATTCATAGGTGGTGGCTAATACACCACCAAGACCCTCCATCCCCTCTACTACCTCCACCACATCCAATCAAGTAATCCAAATTTTCTCCCATGCCCACACCTACAGTAGTGTCACATGTGCAATGTTAGTTGCATCCCGATAGCACACCATGTACATATCTCTATATATTTGTGCGAGTATGTGCAGCCCCCAAGCATACACTCCCCTCCACTCTCTCACCTTGTGCCTCGAGTGCATGAATAGGTGACTACACTCATAGTGTTGTCAGCATATTCCTCGCGAGAAATCTCTCCTGCCACCATGTCACATATCTCTTTGTCATCCCTGCATCATCTGGGCCCCCTCTCCATGGCCATATCTTCTTCGCTAGTTGATTCCATAGCTACCTCACCTTGTTGACTAGCACTCCCTGCACCCACCCTCTCTCTTGAATGATTTTTTTGTACCTCTCCTTGGGTGCAGGGATATCTTGTTGAATCTTGAACTATCTGGTGACCTGATCTAGCATGTACAACTCTATAGTGAAGGGGTCCCTTCCAATCAAGTAGCATTGTGTAAACATGAAGCCTCTATATAATCTAGCCTCTCCCCTCTAGGACTAGAACTATCAATATACATAGGACCTCCACACTATCTGATCAACTATTAGGTCATCAAAAACTTGGCGCTAATACTCTAGGCTCTGAACCTATCTATAGTGAATCACCCCTCCATACTCAAATACCACTAGGAGGGTCTCGTCTCTCTCCTCTACCCCCATAATATCCGGATGTGTAATCCAAATATGCTCACATTCCCATACCTATAGTAGGGTAACATGGGTGATGTTAAGTGCTCCTATGTAGCATACTACATGCATGTCCCTATAAAGTTGTGCTAGTACGCAAGGGCCCCATGCAAACACACCTCATCATCTCTCCATAATATGTTGAACAATCTCAATCAACTTGAGGTTAAAGAATCGCACACTCCTACATGGGAGGAGGATCCCACTAATCAAATTGCATAGAAATAAGGGAAATGGTGGCGCCACCCTGATACATGCATCTATATCAATGTCCTCCTAGTAGGGGATTGATCCCACAATACTGGTTTACAATTTTTGGCCAAACTGGACATTGAACTGAATTTTTTAACTAAATCTTCAATTTTGAGCACCTATAGTTGCTAAACAATGAGGAATTTGAAGATGATGTGAACTAGTGATTTGTGACCTTTTGTCTTTAGATTCTAATTTTTTTTAAAATTGAAGCATATTGCATTTATTTGTCCATCTCTTTCGAAAACTAGTTTTTATCAGTAAACACCATTTTGAAGGAGTGATGCTCACTATAAACAACATAATTTTTTTTCTATGAAGGATAAAATTCTATTTTTTTCAAATTTTGATTTGTAACTATGATATCTAACAAGTTCATTTGGTTTCATAGTATTTTATTGAATATTTTTTCCTTAATCAAGTTCCAAAGTCAAACCAATTACAATTTAGACATAGGTGGACCATATAAAACATAACTTTTTTTGTATGCATCGAAATTCATTTTTTACTAGACCAAGGACATCAATACCTAGCTCGAATATATTTTTCAAAATTTTATTTTGATAATCTACTATTTTTCCACATGTGTAGAATAGATAGCTTGATATTCAGTGAAAAACCTATGTTTAATTAAACTAAAAAAAATACATAATAAAACCCAAACATATTAAAATTATATTCGATGGATAGCTTGTTTTGATGACTACCATCATCCAGTTGGGTCTATGAAGTCTCCTCCATTTTCATCCTCAACCCGAACTTCGAAGGGAAACATTTTGTAGAGATTTGGTAGAAGAGGGGGAGAAAGGGGAAAAAGGGGGGTTCTAGTGAACCCCCTTTTAAATGTAATTAAAAAATAAAACCCATTAAAGGGGGGCTCACTAGAACTAGGGGGTTCTAGTGAATCCCCCAGTTCTAGCGAACCCCCCTAGTTCTTACAAACCCCCTAAATTGTTTTCCATTCGAAAATGCATTTTTCCTTCCTCAATGGAATTGTAAACCAATTTTGTGGGTTTACCTAGCCTAGGAGGTCCTCTGTCTTGAACACGACCCACAAAATCTGCTCTACTGGTTGCCTCACCAGCTCGCTCACTAGATTTCCTCTTATCGGCAACCTAAATATCCTCCATATGTCCTCTAGAATCATTGTCATCTCCCTCGTGGGGAGGAGTGTGTATGTCTTCGAGCTCCATCGCTCAATCAGTGTAGTCAATAATGGTCGATGTGCTCAGATCGTAGGGTATGTCGCCATGTGAAGTAGCCCAACCTGATCTAGCATCTCATAGTTTGTTGGGGTAAATCCCTCTACCATCAGGGTGGCTGAGCATTGCTTTTAGGTCTACAAGTTGTCTATCCTCTACATCCAAAAAGGTCACCTATCATTTTTTCTTCTAACTTTAGTCTTTTTCTTCCTACCCTTGTTTCATGGATCCACCCTTGTAGGGTGTGGATTCACCTATCCTTTCTTGTACAGATTCACCCTTGTAGGGTGAAAAATCACGTATCCCCTATTGTGTGCATCCACCCATGTGCAGTGCATGTTCACCCATGTCTCCCTCCCTTGGCAAATTTTCCCATGTGGTGGCGCAATTGCCTCTTTTCCTCCCAAAGAGAAGACTCACCCTTTTCCCTCAAGGGTGATTTCAAAATCACCCCTCTTACCCTTGGTAAATTTCATGTCTTCCCATCCCCCTAAGTGGTGATTGCTTGATCGCCCTTTTACTTGATGGGAGATTTCGTAATCGTCCTTAACCCGATGAGCAATTTTGCAATTGCCTTGTTCTTCTCAATCCACCCATTCCCTTTTGGGGTGATTTTGCAATCGCCCCTTTCCTCGTGCATTCACCTCTACCGAGGCACAATCACTCCTTTGTCGGAAAAACAAGAATAGACAACTAAGAGGGGGGAGTGAATCGGTTGTTATAGAAATTAAACTTATTCAACCTTAAACAACTTTCAATCTCATATCTGATAATTAACAGTGAAAGACAATCAATAACACATCAGAGAGACATGAACGCCAAGATTTTTATACGTGGAAACCCTTTTAGGGGAAAAACCACGGTGGATGTTAGTCCACAAGATTATACCCTGTTAAAAGTATGATGAAATAAATGAATAGGGAATGCACATGCATTCAGGCACACTGCCTAGAGCTCACTGCTCAAAGGGAAGGCTCACTTCCTTACATAAGACAATCAAATTAAATCCATCTGATGAGGTTGAACTGAGAAATTAGCTTCTTCAAAAGCTTGATGACAGTTTCGATTAAGCACAAAAACACTTCTTCATACTTTGCTCAAACTACTGCACACTCTACTCTGTATTCGGATGATCTTATCTTTATTTGCATATTTCACATATACACTTCATGCTCACACACCACACACACACTAAAATGAAGAAACAATCATTCTTATATATCTGATACATGAATTTACATCAATAACTCTTTCAGTCACAAATAAAGAATAAATTACAACTATCGGCCTAAATACATGAACAAATCTCAATACGCACCAACCTAAGTTGATCAGAACATAGTGAGGACCTAAAACAACATCCTCGAACATGCCAAACAATACAAGATTAATCCATAAGGATCCACAACATGGTCCCATCATCATGTCGGCCAAGAACATGAAAACTCGAACACACAAAGGAAAAATCTTTGATCACGAACACACCAATCAATGCGGACATACCACACTGATAAAGCATGATCTAGAAACATCACTGAACATCTCAGGAATGTACGCAACAACTCACTTCACCAGAATTGTAATCACATCTTCTAGAAATACCTACTACAGTAATTGAATAATTATAGGAACACAGAACTTCATAACTTTCTCAATTCTTGATGTGTACCACTAAAACTTTCAAACAACATACTAGATAGGCTCATAAACAAACCCTTTAATGTGCACCACCTGAATATCAATGTACACAACATTCCATTCTTCTAATCATCACAGCTTCACAAACTTCATGCACTATATTTATTACAATTTTCTTAATCTCCTAGACATATATAGCCTTCAGAATCATCAATGCTAATAGTGTTGACATCAATGACAACCACATATCAGCAATACAACCACAACATCCAAAAATCTCCCCCTTTGGCATTGATGGCAACACATGATGTGAAAAAAAATACCATCAACACAACTAACTCTTCTCAACCTGTTATTTCCATCTTCTCCCTCTTTCTTCTAAAAAGGTTTTTCACATTACTTTTCTCCCCCTTTGACATTAATGGAAAAGGTACACAAGATCTAAACCACATATCATCTGAATCATCTAACTACTCCCCCTGAGTAGTAGCCACCATAACATCAATCTGAAACAAGATATGATTGTAAGTCCACGGATTGATGCAAAGACTTGCGTCTTAGTTCAAATTAGGAGGGGAAATCACCCCTAACTTGCCTCTAAGATACTCAAAATTATCCTTAGGCAGTGGTTTAGTAAAGATATCTGCAACTTGTTCCTTTGTAGGCACATATTCCAATCTGACCTCTCTATCACTCACCTTGTCTCTCAAAAAGTGATACTTGATAGATATATGTTTTGTCTTTGAGTGTAGCACCAGACTCCTAAACATTTTTATGGCACTTGAATTGTCACAAAATATAGCAATAGGCTCATCATACTCAACTTTGAAATCTCTCGGCATCTGCTTCATCCACAATACTTGGGTACAGTTATTTGCAGCAGCAATATATTTTGCCTCAGCAATAGATAAGAAAATGGATTTATGATTTTTACTTAGCCAAGACACTAGCTTCTTCCCCAAGAAGAATGCATCACCACTTGTGCTTTTCCTATCATTAACATTGCCTACCCAATCTGCATTTGTAAAGGCATTCATAGTAAGATCATCATCCTTAGGATACCAAAGACCAAAATCAACTGTTCCTTTTAAGTATCTAAAAATTCTCTTTATTGCAGTCACATGTGATTCCTTTAGATCATCTTGATATCTAGCAACCATGCACACAAGATTCATAATGTATGGTCTGGTCTAAGTTAAATATAGCAATCCACCAATGATTGACCTATACCTTGTTTTATTAGCCTTAGGAGAATCATCATTTTATGTTAGCTTGCATCCGGTTACCATGGGTGTACCAACTGGCTTTGAGTCCTCCATGCCAAACTTTTTCAGTAACTCTCTTACATATTTGGAATGAGATATGAAGATTCCATCATTTAACTGAGTTATTTGCAATCCTAAAAATAATTTCAGCTCTCCTATCATTGACATCTCAAATTCACTTTCCATTTCATCGGAAAATTGCATGCATAAATCATCATCACCTTTAAAAATAATGTCATCAAAAAAGACTTTAATGATCAACTCTTTATCCTAATCCATGTTGAAATATAGATTGTTGTCAGTGGTACCTTTATTGAGTCCAAGCTTCAACAAGTATTTATCCAATCTAGCATACCAAGCTCTAGGTGCTTGCTTGAGTCCATATAGAGCTTTCATCAATTAGAAAACCATATATTTTTCATCAGTCAGTTGAAATCCATCTAGTTGCTCACATAAAATTATTCTTCTAATTCACCATTTAGAAATGTTGACTTCACATCTATTTGATTGAATTTTTAATTCTTGAAAGTAGCATAAGAAAGAAACAACCTTATAGCTTCAATTCTAGCAACAGGGGCAAAGGTTTCTTCAAAATCAACACCTTCCATATGTGAGTATCCTTTACATACCAATTTTTCTTTATTCTTGATCACTTCACCTTGTTGAGTCAGCTTATTCTGAAAGACCCATTTGGTTCCAATCACATTTTTGTCTTGAGGTCTAGTAACAAGAATCCATGTATCATTTTTCTCTATCTGCATCAATTCTTCCTCCATTGCTTCCATCCAATATTCATCTTTACATACTTCACTGAAATTATTAGGCTCAGTCTTGGATATCAAACAATATTCTTCTACAATTATTCTTCTAGTCTATACACCTTTGTTCTTGTCTCCTATGATTTGAATTTCAGAATGACTTCGCTTTACATACCTTGAAATTTTGGGTTCTTTTGTTATTTCTTCTGCATTTCCACTATCTTCTTCTTCATGATTTTCTTGATTCACCGGAATAGTTTGATCTTGATTTTGTGTCTGCCCCATTCCCAATATTATCTTATTGGTCATCTGAATCATATCCAGAAAACTTGGATGATCTGCCAATGTCTTCATCAACTCTGACATTTGCACTTTCAACCATCTTCTTCAATATTTTATTGTAACAACAGTAGGCTTTGCTCTTAGTAGAGTAACCCAAAAAGATTCCTTCATCACTTCTAACTTCAAACTTTCCTATATAATCATCTCTTTTGATATAACATTTGCTTCCAAAGATTTTGAAATACTTAACAGTAGGCTTATAACCAAACCATAGCTCAAAAGGAGTCTTACCAGAATTACTATTGACATTCACCCAATTGATAGTATACACAGTAGTGCTTACAGCTTCTCTCCAATAGGTATGAGTAACATTACCTTCCAACATCATAGTTCTGGTAGCATCTGAAAATTGTTTTTTTCTTTCTCTCAACAACTCCATTCTATTGAGGGGTCCAGGGAGATAATAACTCTTTTTATTTCATGCTCATCACAAAATGAATTGAACTCTCAGGAAGTGAATTCACCACCTTTGTCTAATCTCAAACATTTGATCTTCAAGGTTGTCTCATTCTCTGTCATAGCTTTGAAGCTTTTGAATTTCTCGAAGGCCTCATGTTTTTCTCTTAAGAAAGCAACCCATACCACTCTAGAATAATCATCAATAAGCAACATAAAGTACCTTTCTCCTTGTAGACTTCTTATTCTAGATGGACCATGATGCAGGAGCATCCTTGGTTCTTGGAAATCTTGCATCAACCAAAAATATTTTCATTCAGTTTTGTTCTTGTTTTGTTCTTGTTCCGGTTCAAGTTGGTAGATCCAATGTTTCTTCATGTTTGCTCGCCATATCTTGCGTACCTAGGATTTCATTGTGGACATGTTCAATTGTCGTATTCCAAGTTTCCAACTCATTTGGACCCTTGTCCGGCAAGTTGTCACTTCCGAAGTATGTGACATTTTTTGGGACTGGCCCCGGAATAACTTCAAAACTTAACGACTAGTTGGATCGATCACAGACCTTTCCCGTGACATGTGGATCCTCATGGTGTGTTTAGATTTGTTCCATGGATTGTCCCCAACCTTCCACTTAGGTTCACACTTCATCTTACGCATCTATCATGGATGAATTTCATATTTGAGGCTGACCTGTTCTTACACACATTACACTTTTCTTCTCAGAGATTGTAGCGATCTTTGGCCGATGCAGATGTTTCTTGACCTATGGATGCAATATAAAGCTAGTATTGAATCATTAGATTGAAGATAGAATTAGGAAGATATATTATGATATATATAGATTTCAATCTGTAACATTTTCGCTCACATGTATGAGCACTATATCTCGAGCATGTTGTAATTAGGCCTGTGCATCGAATCTGTAAGCTCGGATGTGGCTAACTATTTGTAATCAAGATTTGTGATAATAAGAATGATTGTAATTGCATTTTCCTCCATATTTTGTGTTTCTTTTGTTGTGTGACTCTTGATTCATGGTTTGGACCGTTCTCTTTGAGGACCCTCCTACCGTGACTGCACCAAACTGGTATCAGAGCGAGATTCATTCCTTGCAAGATCATCAGAAGTTGTGCAGTCTTGCTGAAGATTTGTTGTAGGGTGGCGGATTAAGGATCTGACCTGCAATTGTAGAGGACTTGTGTAAATATGGTGGGAAGAAGGAATGGTAGAGGAAATGGAGTGCATAGAAATGTAGACCCTGCTATGATGGAAATGTTGAGAGGAGTTGTTGCTAGATTAGAAGCAGTTGAAACGGCCCAGAGAAGAGGTTGACCAGTTGATGATGTAAGTGATGAATAAATAGAAGAACAAAAATAAGTTGCAAGAGAAGAGAGGTTCATAAGAGCCCTTACTAGAGAGAACACTAACCCACATTTCAATCCATCGGACTATAATGGTAAGTTGGATTCAGATGAATTGTTGGATTGGATAACAAAAGTGGAGAAATACTTTGATTTTGAAGGTACCCCAGATGATAAGAAGGTGAAATTTTCCTGTACAAAGTTGAGAGGACATCCATCCCTTCGGTGGGAAAATTTTCAAACAGATAGACAAAGAAAAGGAAAGGAGAAGATAAGATCATGGGATCGGATGGTGAATAAATTGAAGACAAATTTTATGCCTGTAGACTATTAGATTAGTTTGTTCAAGAAATTGCAGAACCTAAAGCAGAAAGAATCAAGTGTGATAGAGTATACTAAGGAATTCTATAAGTTGAATATCAGATCCAAACATTTAGAAGATGAGATTGAACAAGTAGCCAGATATGTGAATGGTTTGAGGTCATCTATTCAAGATGAGATTAGTTTGATTAAGTTTTTGAGTGTGGAAGAGGCATATCAGTGTGCCCTAAAAGCATAAGAGAAGTTGAATAAAAGACATGAACATAGACAGAGAGGAAGAGGTGGAAGATTTCAAAGAGGAAGAATATTTACTGGAAGAGGAAGATGAACCTTTGCAGATCAGAATAAGGGGGTCAATAAGAGTGAAAATTCATACCAAAGATATGATAGAAACTCTTACAGAAGAGGAGGATATGGTGGTTATAGAAATGAAGGGCATAGAAAAGATGACAGAGGACAAGAGAAAAGAGTATTCAGGGGAACTTTCTTTAAATGTGGTGGAGAAAGACATAGAGCCTTTGAATGCAAACAAGGAGAGATAAGTAGAAATACTGAGAACAATAGGAGAACAACCTTTGTTGAGGAGGATCATGTTGGATCATCTAATCAACCGGAAGAAGGAGAGGTACTGGTGAATAGGAGAGTATTGTGTCAAAGTGAACTAGAGAAAGAACCATTACAGAGAAAGAATTTTTTCAGGACCAAATGCAAGGTAGTTGGTAAATGTTGCAAAGTGATCATTGATAGTGGAAGTTCAGATAACCTGGCTTCTAAAGAAATGGTAACCAAATTGAAGCTAGAAAGGTTGAAACACCCTAAACCCTATCAGATAGCATGGATTCAAGATGAGCATAAGAGACTGGTAAGTGAACAATGTCTAGTGAAATTGAAGATAGGAAACTACCATGATGAAGTTTTGTGTGATATTATGCCTATGGATATATGCCATATCTTGTTGGGAAGACCTTGGTAGTATGATTGACAAGCTATTGATGATGGAAAGAATAAAATATACACCATTGTTGCTAATGGGATGAAGCAAACTTTGTTACCCTTGGAAGATGTTCCTAAGGCTAATATTTGCACGACCGCTAGAATCTGTTTGGTTGGGGTATGTGCAGGATCATGATGGGCCAAAAAGTGGTGATATGTAAGTGATATGATGGCCCATGTGGCTAATGACTTTTTTTACCCAAAATTGATCAAACGAAAAGGGTTTTTAAAGGAGATTCTCATCTTTCTAGCAATATAAATTATGCTTTACTTTGAATTTAATAAATTATTATTATTCATTTTCTATTTGAATTATGATTAAAGTCTTGATTGATAGGTTGATTGAAAAACATCTATAGCTTTTAAAAGGTATCAATTTTTTTTAATCCAAAACATGTGTCACATTCTATGCTTTGCATAATATAGGATTAAAATAATAATAATTGAATTTCATGAAGTTTTGACCAAGTTAAGGTGGTCAAACATACGAGTTTTTATATTTACTTGGAAAAAATTATAAAAAAATATGCATCACATTGAGACATGAGTCCTCTACTTATATCTAAAATCTTATAAAAAAATATTATCATTTTATTGTGTTTAGGGTGGTCAAACAGACACCTACTTCTTATTTTTTCCCTGAAATTTAAGTACTACTGCATTGAAATTTTGAATTTTCACCAAATAGATTTTAAAAATTAAAAAATAAACCTAATATTTTAGAAACTACATTCAATTTTCTACAGATTCTATTCTTACATAGTTTTGAAATAATATAGATAACTTATTCAAATTTTTACATCAAGTTGCCTAACTCTAATTTTCTAAATTTTTATCGCCACTTAAGGGCCTATTTTTTCCATGATGATCCTGCACATACCTATTGATGGAAGGAGATTTCTAGATGGACTGAGACATGAGAACATGTGCTATGCATTGGTGCCTAAGAAAGTTGAAGACTTGAAGCATGTAGAAGGACAACTGGAGGCGATAAGAGAGTTGCTGATAGAATATGAGGCTATCATTTCAAATAATGTACCTAATGGATTACCAACTTTAAGGAGTATTAGTCATTGCATGGATTTGATTCATGGAGCTAGTTTGCCTAATAAAGCAGCACACCAAATGACACCGATAGAGAATGAAGAATTGAATAGATAAGTGCAAGATTTGTTGAGGAAAGGTTTGATCAGAGAAAGCTTAAGTCCTTGCGCAGTACCTACTATTCTTGCACCTAAGAAAGATTGAGAATGGAGAATGTGTACCGACTCTAGAGCCATAAACAAGATCACGATGAAATATAGATTTCCTTTGCCCTGGATGGATGAAATTATGGATTGTTTGAGTGGAGCTAAGTACTTTACAAAGACTTGAAGAGTGGATATCATCATATCAGAATCATAGGAGGAGATGAGTGGAAAACGGCATTCAAGACAAATGAAGGATTGTATGAGTGGTTGGTGATGCCTTTTGGGTTGACAAATGCACCAAGTACTTTCATGAGGTTGATGAATGAGGTATTGAAGAAATTCTTGGGTAAATTTATGATTGTATATTTGGATGACATTTTGATTTTCAGTAAGACTAGAGAGGAACATTTGTTGCACATAAGACAATTTTTGCAGAGGTTGAAAGAAGAACAATTGTTGATAAACCTAGAGAAGTGTAGTTTCATGAAGGAGGAATTGGTATATCTAGGATTTTTGATATCAGTGGATGGATTGAAGATGGATCTTGAGAAGGTGAGAGCTATTGTTGAATGGCCTACACCTGAAATCATTGGAGAGGTAAGATCATTTCATGGATTAGCTAGTTTCTACCGGAAGCTCATTAGGAATGTTAGTTCTATTTGTAGCCCCATGACAGAGATGATGAGAAGAGACAAGAAGGCTTTTCGATGGACATCTGGAGCGGACATAAGTTTTGAATTTTTGAACCAAAAGGTGACAGAGTATCCTGTGTTGGCTCTACCATATTTTGATAAGGTATTTCAAGTAGACTATGATGCAAGTGAAATGCAATTGGAGCAGTGTTAAGTCAAGAAGGAAGACCAGTAGCCTATTTTAGTGAGAAGTTGAATGATGCGAGAATGTATTTAGTATATGATCAAGAGTTCTATGCCATAGTTCAAGCTTTGAAAAAGTGGAGACATTAATTGCTATCTAAATAATTTGTGTTGTATACGAATCATCAAGCTTTACAGTATTTGAACAGACAAGGTAAGTTGAGTCAAAAACACATGAGATGGCTAGAGTTCTTATAGAGTTGCACTTTCATCTTGAAACATAGGAGTGGAAAGTAAAATAGAGTTGTTGATGCTTTGAGTAGAAGAAGAAATTTATTGGCACGGATGAGAGTGGAGGTATTAGGCTTTGATGAATTGAGGAACTTGTAGAAGGAAGACTTGGATTTTGCAGAACCTTGGAGAGCATGTAGAGAACCAATCTTAGAGGATAGAATTCAATGGTTGGATTATTTCATCCAAGAGGACATGTTCTTTAGAGGAAATCAGTTGTGTGTACCCCGAGGCTCGATGAGGGATACATTGGTAAAAGAGAAACATAGTGGAGGATTGGCAGGACATTTTGGGATTGACAAGATAGTAGCATTGGTGAGTGGGAATTACTTTTGGCCAAAAATTCGTAAGGATGTCAAGAAATTTGTACAGAGTTGCAAATTTTTTCAAGTTGCAAAAAGAAGTAGTTAGAATGTTGGATTGTATAAGCCTTTAACAGTACCAGAAATACCTTGGGAGGATATCAACATGGATTTCATACTTGGTTTGCCTAAGACATAGAGAGTTAATGATTCAGTATTAGTGGTAGTCGAAAAATTTTCTAAGATGGCACATTTCATACCTTCTAAGAAGACAACGGATGCAGTACATATAGCAGATTTTTTTTTTAGAGAAGTGGTTAGACTGCATGGATTACCTAGGAGCATTGTTTCAGACAGGGATACAAAATTTGTTGGTTAGTTTTGGAGGACACTTTGGAGGAAATTGAGGATAGATTTGAAGTTCAGTTCTACTTTTCACCCGCAGATAGATGGACAGACAAAGGTAGTGAACCGGAGTTTGGTAAATTTGTTGAGATGTTTGGTTGGAGAGAAGACCAGAAGTTGGGATCTATCCCTAGCACAAGCAGAGTTTTCCTACAATAATTCAGTGAACAGGAGTACAGGAAAGACACCTTTTGATATTGTTACAGGAGTTCATCCTAGAGGTATATCAAAGTTGAGAGACATCAGTAAGGAAGATAAAAGGAGTACAGAAGTAGAATAATTTGCACAACATATGAAGACGGTGCATACTCAATTGAAACAACATTTGGAAAACATGAACCAAAAGTATAAGGAGAAAGCAAATGAAAGAAGGACACATAAGGAGTTTGAAGTTGGAGATGAAGTGATGGTGTACTTGAGGAAAGAAAGGTTTCCAGTTGGAACCTACAGTAAATTGAAGATGAGGAAGTTTGGACCCTATAGGATTTTGAAGAAGTTTGATTCAGGGAATTCTTATGAAGTGGAGTTACTAGATGGCATGGGTATATCGCTCATATTCAACATTGCAGATCTACATCAGTACCATGAAGCAGAATTCTGTGAAGACAACAAGGTGAAGTTGGAAGAACAACTTCCTAAACAAAAATCAGATGAAATAGAAGAGATTTTGGATGTTAGAGATGGAAGGACTCGTGGAAGACAGTACATGGAATATTTGGTGAAATGGAAGGGCAGACTAGTGGAGGATTCTTCTTGGATTTCTTAGGCTGAGGTAGACCGTATTGGTTTTCCTTTGGCCCCTGCAAAGTGAGAGGCTCACTTTTCATTAACCTTGGATGTCTAATGCAGGAGCATCCTTGGTTCTGGGCAATCTTGCATCAACCAAAAATATTTTCATTCAGTTTTGTTCTTGTTTCGATTCAAGTTGGTAGATCCGATGTTTCTTCATGTTTGCTCGCCATATCTTGCATACCAAGGATTTCATTGTGGACATGTTCAATTGTTTTATTCCAAGTTTCCAGCTCATTTGGACCCTTTTCTGTCAAGTTATCACTTCCGGAGTATGTGACATTTTTTGGGACTAGCCCTGGAATAACTTCAAAACCTAACGGCTAGTTGGATCGATCGCAGACCTTTCCCGTGACTTGTGGATCCTCACAGTGTGTTTAGATTTGTTCCATGGAGTTTCCCTAACCTTACACTTAGGTTCACACTTCATCTTACGCATCTACCATGGATGAATTTCTTATTTGAGGCCAACCTATTCTTACACATGTTACACTTTTCTTCTCAGAGATTGTAGCAATCTTTGGCCGACACAGATTTTTCTTGACTTGTGGATGCAATATAAAACTAGTATTGAATCATTAGATTGAAGACAAAATTAGGAAGATAGATTATGATGTATATAGATTTTGATCTATAATATTTTAGCTCGCATTTATGAGCACTATATCTCGAGCATGTTGTAATCAAACCTGTGCGCTGAATCTATAATCCCGAATGTGGCTAATTGTTTTTAATCAAATATTTATGATAATATGAATGATTGTAACTGTATTTGCCTCTATATTTCATGTTGCTTCTATTGTGTGACTCTTTTTGCATGGTTTGGATTGTTTTCTTTGAGGACCCTCCTACCATGACTGCACCAAACTAGGAGTTCATCTTAGAGGTATATCAGAGTTGAGAGACATCAGTAAGGAAGATAAAAGGAGTACAGAAGTAGAAGATTTGCAGAACATATGAAGACGATGCATACTCAAGTGAAACAACATTTGGAAAACATGAACTGGAAGTATAAGGAGAAAGCAGATGAAAGAAGGAGACATCAGGAGTTTGAAGTTGGAGATGAAGTGATGGTGTACTTGAGGAAATAAAGGTTTCCAATTGGAACCTACAGTAAATTGAAGATGAGGAAGTTTGGACCCTGTCGGATTTTGAATAAGTTTGATTCAGGGAATGCTTATGAAGTGGAGTTACCGAATGGCATGGGTATATCACCCATATTCAACATTGCAGATCTACATCAGTACCATGAAGCAGAATTCCATGAAGACAACAAGGTGAAGTTGGAAGAACAACTTCCTAAACAGCAATCAGATGAAATAGAAGAGATTTTGGATGTCAAAGAGGAAGGACTCGTGGAAGACAGTACACGGAATATTTGGTGAAATGGAAGGGTAGACCAGTGGAGGATTCTTCTTGGATTTCTCGGGTTGACGTAGACCGTATTGGTTTTCCTTTGGCCCTTGCAAAGCGAGAGGCTCACTTTTCATTAACCCCAAATTTCTAATGCAAGAGCATCCTTGGTTCTTGGCAATCTTGCATCAACCAAAAATATTTTCATTCAGTTTTGTTCTTGTTTTGTTCTTGTTCCGATTCGAGTTGGTAGATTCGATGTTTCTTCATGTTTGCTCGCCATATCTTGCATACCTAGGATTTCATTGTGGAAATTTTCAATTGTTTTATTCCAAGATTCCAGCTCATTTGGACCCTTTTCTTGCAAGTTATCACTTTCGGAGTATGTGATAGTTTTTGGGATTGGCCCCGGAATAACTTTAAAACCTAGCGGCTAGTTGGATTGATTGCGGACCTTTTCCGTGACTTGCAGATCCTCACAGTGTGTTTAAATTTGTTCCATGGAGTTTCCTCGACCTTACACTTAGGTCCACACTTTATCTTACGCATCTATCATGGATGAATTTTAGATGTGAGGTTGGCCTATTCTTACACACATTACACTTTTCTTCTCAGAGACTGTAGCAATCTTTGACCGATGCGGATGTTTCTTGACCCGCGGATGTGATATAAAGCTACTATTGAATCATTAGTTTGAAGATAGAATTAGGAAGATAGATTATGATGTATATAGATTTCGATCTGTAAGATTTTAGCTCACATGTATGAGCACTATATCTCGAGCATGTTGTAATCAGGCCTATGCGTCGAATCTGTAAGCCCGGATGTGGCCGACTATTTGTAATCAAGATTTATGATAATAGGAATTATTGTAACTACATTTGCCTCCATATTTCATGTTGTTTCTGTTGTGTGACTCTTTTTGCATGGTTTGGATTGTTCTCTTTGAGGACCCTCCTACCGTGACTGCACCAGACCACATAGATCATTGTGTACCAAATCCAGTACTCCATTGGAATGATGATGTTTGCTCTGAAATGAAATTCTTGTATGCTTTCCCATCTGACATTCCTTGCATATAATGTTAGTAGGCTTCACTAACTTAGGTAGATCTTTGACTGCTTGTGTGGAGCTTATTTTGACAATGTTATCAAAATTCACATGACACAACCTTTTATGCCATAACCAGCTTACATCAACTTGAGCAATCAAACAAATTTCACTAGCATCATTTAAGTGAAAATTATTACCTCTTGTCTTTGTACCTGAAGCAATCACTTTTCCCGAGCTTCCAAAAATCTTGCATTTACCATCTTTGAACTGAAGATTGTAACCTTTGTCAACGATTTGTCCAACACTCAACAGATTGTGCTTCAAACCTTCAACATATAGGATATCATCAGTGTTACATTTTCCACCAAGAGAAATAGTGCCTATGAAACAAATCACACCAGCATTGTTATCTCCAAATCTTACAACACCACCATCTTATTTCTCCAATCTTAGAAAATTTCTTTTGTCACCAGTCATATGATGTGAGCATCCGCTGTCAATCACCCACTCATCCTTCTCATAAATCCTGGCTGCAAGTGCTTTCTCAATATTCTGATTACTAGCTAATTTAGTGGACACCGGACCATTTTCCTTGATAGCAATAAATAACCATTCATCTTCATTTCCAGTTTCTTTATCAGATTCATTATCAGTAACACCTTCTTCAGCATAATAACATTTCTTTTGAAATCTAGTCTTGTCAAGTTTATACTTAGAAACTCTTTCATGACACCTTGATGCAAAATGACCTATCTTACTGCAAGAGAAACATTTAATAGGAAAATTTCCTTTGTACTTACCTTGTCCTCTAGCTTCTCTTTTCACAATCAATGCTTTCAGTTCTTCTAGCTCTCTTTCTTCATCTTCAATCAGTTTCATTTCTTCTTCATACTTGAATGTCTTCCTAGAGCTCTCTCTCAAATTATATCTTTGTTTGTTTTTTCTAGATACAATAGCTTTGAATGCAGACTCTGTCTTAGGAAAAGATTCACCAAATTCACTCAACTCAAAGGCAGCAAGTTTTGCAATCAAAATGTATCTTGTCACATTCTTTTACTTTCCTGAGCTCTTCAATAGCATGAGCTTTTGTTTTGTAAGAAGTAGGCATAGATCTAATTATTTTAGCCACAATCTCATCTTCTTCCAAGATTCCACCGGCACATCTAATGTCCATCACTAGTTCATTTATCTTTTGTGCGAAACAAAAAATGTTTTCATCTTCACTCATCTTCATGTTCTCTCATTTGCCTTTCAGACTTTATTGCTTAGAAACTTTCACTAGTGCATCTCCTTCATACAATGTTTCCAACTTTATCCAGATCTCATGTGCAGTCTTCAAACCTATCACATTTTTCATCTCTAAATTTTTCAAAGCACTTAGCAATGCTTCTATAGCCCTGGTATTAGTTTATGCTTCTTTGATCTCATCAGTAGTAAAGGGACCATTTTGAGGAATAGTATATGCATTCTTTGTAATCTTCCAGAAAGGTTCACCAATGCACTTCAAATGACACTCCATTCTGACTTTCCACAGAGAGTAGTTTGTACCATCGAATCTAGGACTATCCTTCTTGTATGATGCCATCTCGGATCACCTCAAGTTGTTAAACTTATTTAGAGGAAATAGCTCAGATACCAATTGTTGGGGAAACAAGGATAGACAACTAAGAGTGGGGGTGACTTAGTTGTTACAAAAATTAAACGTATTCAACCTTAAACAACTTTCAATCTCAAATTTGATAATTAACAGTGAAAGCATAAATCAACAACACATCAAAGACGCATGAACACCAAGATTTGTATACGTGGAAACCATGTTAGGGGAAAAACCATGATGGATGTTAGTCCACAAGATTATACCCTGTTAAAAGTATAATGAAAGAAATGAATAGGGAATGTGCATGCATTCAAGCACACTACCTAGAGCTCACTGCTCAAAGGGAAGGCTCGCTACCTTACATAAGACAAATAGATTAAATCCATCTGATGAGGTTGAACTGATAAATTAGCTTCTTCAAAAGCTTGATGACACTTTTGGTTAAGCACAAAAATACTTCTTCATACTTCACTCAAACTTCTTCACACTCTGCTCTGCATTTGGATGATCTAATATTTATTCTCACATTTCACATATACACTTCATGCTTGCACACCACACACACACTAAAATGAAGAAACAATCATTCTTATATATCTGCTACATGAATTTACATCAATAACTCTATCGGCCACAAATAAAGAATAAATTACAACTGTCGGCCTTAATACATGAAAAAATCTCAATGTGCACCAACCTAAGTTGGTCACAACATAGTGAGGACCTAAAACAATATCCTCGAACATTCCAAACAATACAAGATTAATCCATAAGGATCCGCAACACGCTACCATCATCATGTCGACCAAGAACATGAAAACTCGAACACACAAAGGAAAAATATTTGATCACGAACACACCAATCAACACAGACATACCACACTGATAGAGCATGATCTAGAAACATCATTGAACATCTCAGGAATGTACGCAAAAAATCACTTCACCAAAATTGCAATCACATCTTCCAAAAACACCTACTACAATAACTGAATAATTGTAGGAACACAGAACTTTATAACTTTCTCAATTCTTGATGTGTACCACTAAAACTTTTGGACAACATACTAGATAGGCTCAGTAACAAACCTTTTAATGCATGCCAACTGAATATCAACGTACACAACTTTATATCCTTCTGATCATCACAACTTCACAGACTGCTTGCACTATATTTATTACAATTTTCTCAATCTCCTCAACATATACAGCCTTCAAAATCATCAATGCTAATAGTGTTGACATCAATGACAACCACATATCAGCAACACAACCACAACATCCAACACCCTTTCCTCCCACGAAATCACCCATGCTCTACAAGGGCGATTTCGCCAACTCCCATAGGCAAATCCGCCTCTTCATGGGCAAATTCGTTGAATCCTAATCTACTCTACCTGTACAAAAACACCATAAACACGTATCAAATTGAATGAAATGGTATGGTTTTTGAGGCATACATGTTGGGGCATCGTGCCCTCCATGTAGTACTCCTGTACAAGGTCCCTCTAATGCACGATCCTCTCCTCGTATGCCATGTCACTCTCAATCATTCTCGAGTCATCCAATCACCATGTATGCACAAAAGTCAAAAGGTGAATAGTAATTTTCTAAATTACTATTTATATTTACCTTTTGAACCTGTTTAGCCTTTCCATTTTTACCCCCATTTTTAACATAATTTCTTCATTTGGCCACCATTTTAAGCCAATGGGCAATTTCACAATCACCTTGTTCTTCGCAGTCCTGCCCATTCCCTTTTGGGGCGATTTTGCAATCACCCCTTTCCTAGTGCATTCGCCTCTATCGAGGCACAATCGCCCCTTTCCTCCCACGAAATTTCCCACACTCTACAAGGGTGATTCTGCCAACTCCCATAGGTGAATTTGCCTCTTCATGGGAAAATTCATTGAATCCTAATCTACCCTTCCTGTACAAAAACACCATAAACACATGTCAAATTCAATGAAATGGTACAATTTTTTAGGCATACCTATTGGGGCACCATGCCCTCCATGTAGCACTCCCATACGAGGTCCCTCTAATGCACGATCCTCTCCTCGTCTACCATGTCACTCTCAATCGCTCTTGATTCATCCAATCGCCACATATGCAAAAAAGTCAAAAGGTGAATATTAATTTTCTAAATTAATATTTATATTTTCCTTTTGAACCTGTTTAGCCTTTCCATTTTTATCGGGCCCCTTTTTAACATTTTTAACCTAACTTCTTCATTTGGCCGCCATTTTAACCTGATGGGTGATTTCACAATCACCTTGTTCTTCTCAATCTTGCCATTCCCTTTTGGGGTGATTTTGCAATCACCCCTTTTCTCGTGCATTCGCCTCTACCAAGGCACAATCGCCCCTTTCCTCCCATGAAATCGCCCATGCTCTACAAGGGTGATTTTGCCAACTCCCATAGGTGAATTTGTCTCTTCATGGGAAAATTCGTCGAATCCTAATCTACCCTACTTGTACAAAAACACCATAAACATGTGTCAAATTGAATGAAATGGTACGATTTTTGAGGCATACCTATTGGGGCACCATGCTCTCCACGCAGTACTCCCGTATGAGGTCCCTCTGATGCACGATCCTCTCCTCATCTACCATGTCACTCTCAATCGCTCTCGAGTCATCCAATCGCCACGTATGCATAAAATTCAAAAGGTGAATAGTAATTTCCTAAATTACTATTTATATTTACCTTTTGAACCTATTTAGCCTTTCCATTTTTACCCCCCTTTTTAACATTTTTAATCTAATTTCTTCATGTGGCCGCCATTTTCACCCTGTTTATCCGTTTTCCTCCGTTTGAAAGCCATTTTTCATGGTTTTTAATCACCGTCCTCATGATAACATCTATTTCCTCCTATTGAGACATCACCCGAGGTCCCCCTTTCTTCTCGGTTCGCCCTCTTGGGGGGGCATAACTTTCTGTTTCTCTTCATTTTCCTTTCTATCCTTTTCCCATCCATATCGAGGAATCTTGTAGACTTTTTCTTCCATCGAGTCGCCTATATTTTCTTTTTTCAAACCGTCGTTAATTTAACGACATTTCAAAGAGGGGAAAATGTAGGTACCTAAATTTGGCCACTCCCATATGGTCAAATTTATCCTTTTATTCTTCTATCTCGTGCCCACAATCATGTTAATTAAATAAGTCGACATTTAATTAATATTCGTCGTATCCTTAACACCCCCTAAGGTATTTAATTAATTAATTAATTACCCTATCACCTTTCTTCTCTAAATTAAATAAATATAACAATTTATTTAATTTAATCATTTTAACCCAATAGGAATTAAATTAATTTTTCATTCCTACCATTTTCTCTATCCTCTTGTCACATCCTCCATAATCTTTTACTAATCCTGATTAGCCCACTTAAATCTCCAATTAAGGTGTGTACATTTTTAATTGAGATTGGGGTCACATCCTCCATAAAATGAAAGTGGATGCTTAATCAAAATTAACCCACCTAATCCACTCAATCTAACACAAATCATCCAATCACATCCTTGGTCTTGTCCCCAACTTTCCTGCAAGCCTTGATCCAAGTCCAATCCAATCATCATCATCAGTATGTATCCTTCCCTATCCTTGTGTTGTTTTGGGACATATCGTTCCCTCATAAACAACACTCTCATCATCATCATCGAGATGTATCCTTCCCTATCCTTGTGTTGTTTTGGGACATATTGTTCCCTCATCAACAACACTCTCATCATCATCAAGATGTATCCTTCCCTATCCTTGTGTTGTTCTGGGATATAGTGTTTCCTCATCAACAACACTCTCATCATCATCATTGAGGTGTATCCTTCCCTATCTTTGTGTTGTTTTGGGATAAATCATTCCCTCATCAACAACATTGTGATCATCACAATCGGGATATATCCTTCCCTATCCTTGTGTTGTTTCAAGATATATTGTTCCCTCATCAACAACACTCCATCCACCATCAATCAATCTTGGCTTGTAGCTTGACTGAGGCAACATCACATTTTTCCTTGAATCCATTTGTGCTTGCTTGCTTCTCATCTTCTCCTTCCATTATCTCTTCATCCTTCAATCCCACATTTTATCCATCATTTTGCATCATCTTCCCTATCTACCCTTGCATCATCTCATCCTTTTTGAGAGAACACCTATGTTCTCTTGAACTTGCATGCCCTCTCGAGGGGGTATCTTCAATCCCTAATATTCATCTTCACTCCCATCATCTTTCTTCCTAGTCATTCCTTTGAATGTTGGGGGCATTTTTCACAATCTAACCATCTTCTAGGTGCTATGTTTTAATCTTCTTTGAAATGATGCTACTTCGTAACACCATCTCAAAGAGGAGAAAAATGTAGACACTAAGAATCGACCACTTTCATTTGATCAATTTACCCCTAATTCAACCAATTTCATATCCTCTATATTAATTAAATAATACCCTATTATTTAATTAATATTCATTATCCATTATCTCTTCATCTTAATCTATTTCTTCTATCATCTTTATATCCTAGCCTAAATTAAATAATTACCTTTAATTATTTACTCCCATCACTTATCCCTTTCCTCCAATATTTATTTAATTCCCCACATGTCCCATCCCCCATAATATACACCTAATCCTAATCCACTTCCTAATCCCATAATTAGGGATGTGCACATTCCTAATCCATGATTAGGAGGGGTCACATCCTCCAACTTTTGCAAGTGGGCACCTAATCCCCATTAGCCATCTAACCTTCATCTAATCCTTCATTAATTATCCTAATTAACTCCTTGGTCAACTCTCCCCATCCCCCAAGGAATTTTTAATTCTCTTTTGTCTTCCCAAGGTCATTTGGAGGAATTTTAATTCCTCCTCAATACCCATGAGGATTATAATGGAATTAAATTCCCTTTTGTCCTCTCTTGCCCATCCCTATGGTACCTATCAAGTACCCCCATCTTGTCTCATGCATCCACATGATGACAAGTGTCATCACCATTTGGGTTGAGATGTCTCAATAAATCTTAACCCTTGATCTCAACTTTCTATCTTGATCCTCCATCCAAAATCCTCCAATCTATATGTCCAAACACTTAGCCATTTCATCCCTCTCACCCATTTTGCATTCAAGTGTCGTTATGTTGTCGGATTTTCGAGCAAGCACACATCCAAATCGCGCATTATGGGAAAATCTACACAACAAGAGGCTTCATATGATAGTTTGAGCTCCCTATCGCCCAATCTTGAGTGTTGTTCTTGTTTTGTGTCTTTTTGCATTGATTTTCATTTACATTTAGAGTAGGCATAAAACACTACACACAAGCAATATGAAGAATATTTAGTTAAATGGAAAGGAAGGCATGTTGAAGACTCATCATGGTTGTCTAAGGTAGAGGTTTTCCATCTTGGTTTTCCTCCAACACCAAAGATGTGACAAGGTCACTTCTTAAATTATCCTGGGTGTTTGATGCAAGAGCATCCAATGGTGTAGGGGAAATCTTGCATCACCAAAAAAAAAAATACTTATTTTATTTTGTGGTTTTGAGTCCCATGATGACACTTAAGGGATGTAAGATAGTCAGAAGCCTAAAGAGGTCAAAAATAGTCACTTACTTGCATCCAATGGTGTAGGGGAAATCTTGCATCACCAAAAAAAAAAATACTTATTTTATTTTGTGGTTTTGAGTCCCATGATGACACTTAAGGGATGTAAGATAGTCAGAAGCCTAAAGAAGTCAAAAATAGTCACTTACTATTTTTAGTAAGTCGGTCTAAATGCACACATATGGACCTGAAAATTTACCCCAAAAAGTGAAATTGAAAAATGTACTCAATGGAAAAAGAATCATCTCGATATCCTGTACCATTTGGGAGATATTAAATTTTCTACCCCAAACAAATTCTCCAATACAACTTCAAACTCAAATTTGAAACCCTTAGAATCCTCATAAAAGCTTGAAAATGGACAAAATGATCTTCAAATGATTTTGGCATTGTATATCTCTTTGAGAGATTTTAAACTATATATTATAATAGAAAATTAGATACCTGAGTCAAAAGTTATGGCTTCAGGAAGTTGCTCCACCAAAACATGAATTTCAATAAAATATCTACTTGGGCGGGAAATTGAATGGCTAGACTTTTGGCACCAAAACAAAAGGGGGAGTTACACTTTTCATAACATTTTAAGGTAGTTATTGGTGTCAAATAAAGAGTTCAATGAATGTTACAGGAGATGGCTCCATTAGTGCAGATTATGGCTCTAAATAATAGATTTTTCTTATAGAGTTGATTTTACTCATAGTGAATCAAGCCCATGTGGTTGTAGCATTGTAATTTTTTAATCTAAAATTTTATTTTCTAAAAGTAATCGAAAGTGGGTTATTTTTTATCTTGCATTTTTTGTGTTTATGTATGTTGTTATGTTTAGTGTGGGTGTTGGGTGGAGTAGCCCTTCATCATATAGAAGGTTGAAAATTTTCATTATAACCCTCTTTTTCCATCATTTTCCTTATTTTTCACGTTTTGAGGATTGTAATTGTTATGAATCTAGGGTTCTAAGTAACATCATGTTTTAGTCCACTTTGGCTAAGTAACATCTTATTTTCTCACACATGCATCATTTATGCATCTACAATTGTGCTCTTTCGCACACTTGGGATACAAACATCCTCTACATCTAGCATGCCTACAATTGTAACTTATTTTATCACTCTATTAGATCCCACAAGTGTGCATCCTCCTCAACTACATCATTTATGTACTTAGTTTTATTAAATAAAAAAACCATGACAAAATCATATGGTTAAGTTGTGTCGAATACCAATCCCTTGGGATTTCTTTCTCCTTTACATTGACTTATTCTTTGTAGGTTGTTGTTTCACCTCCTCTATCATTATTTTCTTTTAGTGATTAGGGTCATCACCTCCTCCTACGTCTATTTGTAATAAAATATATCATTGAATCCCAATAGGTATGCAAACATGTGCTAGAAACATCTTTTGTATTAGCTTTGAACTAATTTAAGGATACCAATCATTTCAAGGGGATATGAAGGTGGGAGTGGATTTGGGCATAAGTTATTAGAAAATACCACTTTATAATGGAAGGAACGCACCATGCCTAAATGAGGTGGGTTAGTCAAAGAGATGAGATTCATAAATGAGTTTGTCACCTTAGATAGAGTTGGATGTAATGGGTTGGGAATATGGAATAAGGGCATTAATTTTGACAACAAACTCATTAGGGTGCAAGCTTGAAAAATAAATATAATTCAAGTTCATGGAGGAATTTACCCTTTTCTAAGGATGAAGCTAGGATCATGGCCTTTTCTTACTTATACTTCTCTTCTTTCTTAACCATTGTATTAATTATTTGATTTCCTTTACTCTTTCCCAAGAAACCATTCACTTGTTATCCTTCCTTTAGTGAATATTATTTTACAACTCTTAGTAATCTTGAATGTGTAGAATGCCAAATATTTATACTTTCCATTTATGTCTATTATCAAATTTTGAATTTGAATTTCCTAGCTTTCATGGTTTGATTAATAATTTATTGTTAGAGGTTCTATCATGGTGTCAAGGATTCATTACATGTGTTATTTTGCAAAGCTAGCATGTGCCAAGGTGATGTGATCTTTCTACATAATGGTATAATTACCCTTGTTTAGGAATGGATGGTCTAGATGTGTGTGGTATTAGGGTTGGATTTTCCTTGGTCATCCAACCTAAAGGGTTGGACTTACATGTCAATGCCCATAGGAATTTATTCTACAAATTCTTAAAAATGACACAATCTCGAGTATTTTCTCCATCAAATTTGCACATCTTTCAATGTCAAGTTAAAAAATAACATAGTAACATTGAGCTCTCTCTTATCTTTCTAAGCATATAATTTTTTCTACATTCCAATTATGTTAAAGTTTTGATATTTAATTTCTTTTGTTGGTGTCTCTATTTTTTGTCAAAAACCTAAATGTGGTATTTTTGGTTTCATTTTTCACTCATTCATCAAAATTTGAAATATTTTCTATTTTTTCAAACTAGACTCTATTCTATACACATTCAAAAAATGATTTTCGATTAGTTTCCAAAAAAATAGGGGGCGCATGCTCAATTTTTATTTTTCATAATGTGTTCACTTTGAAAATTAGTGAAAAATCATATATTCATTTAATAATTAGCAAAAAAATAAAGCATAAACTACATGGTGTTAACTAATTTTTCACCAAAGCGATTTTTGAAATACTAAAAAAAAGTGAACATTTTAGGGGGAGCACACCATACGTTATGTTTTTTTGACAAAAACATAAGCAGTATGTGTGCTCTCCCTATTTGAACCCCTTAAACCCCACTATTTTTAAAAAATGGTAGTTTAGAAAGTAGATTCAACACACTACAACTCTTGTTCTTGTTGCGTCTTCAAAGTTTGAGTGTTACTATCTTCAATTTCTCATCCAAGATCATTTTTTTCTTATTTTAGAAAAAAAAAAAAACCACTTAAGACCCCCTTTTGGTCCCCTATTTCCATGCACTTACTCAATAACTCTAAAAGAAAACTTCAATTGTGAGTTAAAGAAAACTTGCAATGCAAGTAATATCAACTCCTACTGTGAGTTAAGAAAAATTTCAATGCAAGTAATATCAACTCCTACAAAATTAAGAATTAAATTATTGGATAATTCCAATATTTTTTTAGAGAAGTCTGCCCAACATGAGTTAAAATGTTTGCAAACCTATAAGGTGTACAAGACACGCCTAATCTAAGAAAAAACTCACATTATATCGTATTTTTGATGCATATGACCAATTTGGTACTCTTCTTAGATGTAATTAGGTTGAACAAGCCCAAACCATCCCTTTAGTTCTCCACCAATGCATAAAATGTTCATAATTGTGTGGTGGTGATCATTCCTCACCATGAGCACCAACCATTGTGTGAACTTGTAAACTTCACTATTAAAGCCTTCATTAACAATGCCTAAGGCCCCCTTTATAAGAATTTTGGTACACCCATCAACCATTACCAATTCTTTAAAAAAATCCCTCTATCAAAAGAGCAACCCTTCTCTTATAGTGTGCCCTCAAGAGCCCCTTATTGTTCAATCTCATCTGATCTACATCTCAAACTATCATAATCCCACTCCCTTGTTTCCTAAACACACATATGGTTCACCTCCCTCTTCTTCATTGTTCACATTTATTCATGTCTCCTCTTCCTCCAAAATTGTCCCTCAAACTCCATAAAACCCTAAACAATCAACTCAACTTGATGGTCCCAAATCAAAGTTGGTTTCTCCCTAATTTATTTGACCCTTATTACCCACCCCAATATCCCTCTTACACTCTTTCCATCAATGCATGATAAGCCTTCTAAATCTCCTCCACCACTACCTACCAAAGCTAGTACCTTTAAAGGTAAACCCATATGCAAACTTCCCCTTTGAAACTACCCTAAATCCTCCTACCACATTTGCCACACCTATCTCTAAACCTCCCACTACCCTTACTTCGTATGCCACCCTTGCAACCAATGTAGAGGATAATCCTGCATGATTTAGTTCCCTAAACCAAATAAAAAATCTCTTATCTACCATGTTTAAATTAGGTCTTATTATTTTTGAAATTCTTCTCTCCTTCCATGGACCCCTCAATTACAAGTCATCTTGTTGAATGAGGATGACAATTTTCTTGATGTAGTGGCTTACACTAGCCACATTGTTTAAATCTCAAGCCTACTCCTTTTTGTATAATCTTATTATCTCCTTTGTTTTGTTCATTGTCTTCCATAAATATAAGGTAACACTCATAGGTGCATGTTAACCCATAAGTTGAGCAACAATGTGTAAGGGGGAAATTAAGCATAAGGAAAACAATAATGAAATCAAATGAATGAGATAACAAAAACAAATCCCAACCTACTCATGAAATGAAATTATAAAGCAATGAATCAAGCAATGCAATCATGAAAGAGAACACAAACTGAATTCACAAATTATAGTGTTACCATCCCATGTTGAAGTGTATTCATATTAATGTCAGATTGCTTGGATCAATACGAAGCCTCCACTGTTGTGTGAAAGCTTCAAAAGGGTTGATGGTGATCAAAGATGTAAGTGTTTGCTCTTAAGAATTCAATAGTCAATTTAGCATGACCTCTCCACACAAATTCTCTAAATTCTCTGATCATTTTTTAGAATGAAGAAGGTTATTTTATAGATTTTCAGGTTTCAAATAAAGGATTGAGATTCAATAATGAAATATCACAATCAATGGTTGAGAATCGTTGAGAGGAAATAGATTGGTCAGTTAACTTCTCTATTGATCCAATTAAGGATTTTAACTGGATAATCTATGGGATTAGATTGGAATGATTGGGGGGATTGAAGAAGTCAAATTGAGTATTTAGTGGGATTGAGAAAGTTAGGTTGAGTTAGGAAAAAGATGGGTTAGTTAACCAATTAGAGTGAGAAGTTAGTAGTCATGATTTACTCAATCAAAAAAGGGTGGGGATAATTAATTAATTAATATTGGAGATGAACGTGCAAGTTTCTTTTGACTTTAACAAATAAAGATATATTTATTTGTTGACCATGTTGAATGATTTTGAATAATTGATTTAATTATTCCAATTTAGAGAAGGGGAAGTGGTTTAATTAAATTATTAATGATAACAATTTAATTGATTTAGATGAATAAGGTATATTAATGACATAATTAAATAACTTGTGTCTATTTAATTAATCAAGAGGAATAAAATTAGATTAATGATAAAATAGTGAATTAATTAAATAATTAAAGATTATTCAATTAATAAAGGAAAATAGGGTTAATGATGTAAATGATGTTAAAAAGCAATACTAATAATGAAAGTGATGTCGATAATGGAAAAATGCAGTTTAGGATATGTGATATGTGTTAGGTCTTTTTTACATGTCTACACAATGTACATTTGCTTGTGCCCCCTTCCCTTTGTCCCCTTTTTTTGTTTATCTATCCACTTTACTAATGCATATTCATTAATCTATTGTCCAAACCTCATTTTTCTTTTCTTCCTAAGAATTTGGATATGATGCAAAACATCAAGGTGCTTCACCTTCATCATGTTAGCCCAAAACATAGTTTCCTTTGTTGTGTCACCCTCTTTCCTCCTCCCCTCTTGTGTTGTGTTGTTCTATGATATTGTGGATGATGCAAAACCATAAAGGTATTTCACCTTTCTCATGTTGACCCAAAATCATAATTCGCTTGGTATCGTGCCCTTGCCATCTCTCTTTTGTTCTCTATGTACTTGCGCATTTAGCTTTTGTGCATGTGTAACATTATCATTTGGGAATGATGCATGTCATCAGAGTGCTTTGAGCACACACTCTTCATGTTGACCCAAATAAAAAATTCCTTTATTTTTATCTCTTGTGCTTTATTTCCCTAAGTCATTTGTTTCTACCTATTTCACCAATCCTCTCATTCCTTCCTCCACATTGCCAAACTCCAAAATCTTGTATATCTTTATCCATATTTTCCATATGTGACACTATCACGCACAACCTCTTGTACCACATTGATCATAATTGTCCTCTTTCTTCACCCTTTAATCCTCTCATGCTCTACCATGTACCCACATTTCCTCTTCGACTACACCCTTATTTTTCCAATTGCACATTTTCTAGCATATGTTACTTATGCTCCTCTACCCTTTCTCTCTCATCCCTAGTCCTCCTCTTCACCACTTATTTCCAACCATATTGCTATTATTAGTTAGATGTTTTATTTCTCGTTTAACTTAAATTTTAAATAAATAAAATATAATTAATAATTTAATTCATGCAATTTCAATTTATAAATAGTAATTCAATTCATATTATTTTTTCCTCCATAATAAATGTAAGCATGCAAAGATTTTTAGATTAAAACTAAGTGATTTTTTACATCAATGTTTTGAATCATACTCCATTATCACTTCTTACTATGTAATATTTTCTATATCCAACCTAATCTAATTTTCTTTGGCATTGTTTTATTATTATATATTATGATCCAATAATAATATAATAATCTTCCCTTTCTTATATTATTTTATATCTTGTTTTGTTATTATATAAGTAGAACACATATTATATATCTATCTTATTCATCTTTTATATAATGTCAATTTTCATTAAGTTTTTCAATATGTTATGATAGACTTGATTTTCTATCAATCTATCTTTAATATTAATTTATATTTATATTTTTTCATATTATGCAATATATCTTGTTTATATACTTTTAATATTACTTCTTTATTATGATATAATTTTTTATTTTCAACCTATCATATATTCATTTATTTTCAAGATTTTTCTCTCTATCTTCATCTCATCTTCGTGATGGATCATGGAGTATGATCCAAAACATTGATGTAAAAAATCACATAAAATTTTAATCCAGAAATCTGTCAAAACTATTATCAATAGAAAAAACTTCATGCTCTTATGTTAAATCACAAAAACATTTTGAGAATTTATTCAAACCATATTGCCTATGAAATTTGAAGAACACATAGTGCCTACAATTTGAAAAAGCAAAATCCTGCACTCATATGTTTAATAACCTGATTAAGGCATTCTAACTCACATCCTATATGGCAAGTCCGCTGGACTGTCCAGGCGCTAGACCATCTTACGGCCAATTTAGTATCTGCAGTACTTTAGACATTAATCACCGAATAAATTTTCTGGAGAGTTTCACCGGAGAAAACCCAATGTTAAACTAAATTGTTAAGATATAAAAATTATCCACAGCTTCTTAATATTGCAAGCGCAGAACATGAACCATGCAATTAACAAGTTTGATGCTTCCCATCACAAATTTATTAAGCTCGATACCCAATAAACATAATGGTTCTTATTCCAGAGGAGGGGGAAACTTATTCATTGAATCAAAGAGAGTTTCATGATCTTCAAATCAGCCGCACTGGTTCGACTCATCTTAAGGCTGAAGCAAACAAAGGAAAAACAAACAAACAAAAACAAAGTAAGAAGTTCCCAGAAATGTTTATTACTGAGGCGTAAGATAAGAGAGAGAACGAGTGAATCAATATTTGTAGTCCTTAACGTGAAGGCTCTCGGCGGCTCCAGCAACTTGAGCAGAATCCCCAGCGTAGGTTCCCAAAGTGGCCTGAGAATTGGCCTTGCACCGTGACAATAACGCGGCCTGCGCCTTGCCCACATTCTCGGGCTTCCCACCCCATGTTTTCAAGGTGCTGGCCTGAAGTGCCCGACCGAAGGAGAAAGACAGAGTCCATGGCTTCTTAACGCCCTGCAGCTTGTTCATGGCGTTCAAGTTCAAGGTGGCCTCCTCCTCGCTCTGCCCGCCGGACAAGAACATAATGCCGGGCACGGCGGGTGGCACGGTCCGCTGCAGCGCCCGGACAGTGTACTGGGCAATAACGTCCGGGCTGACTTTGGGGGCGTCTGATCCAGGTGTCACCATGTTGGGTTTCAGAAGCGTACCCTCCAGAAGGACCTTATGGTCGTTGAGGGCCTTGTAGCAGGCCGCGACAACCCGCTCTGTCGCGTCAGCGCAGACGTCGATGGAGTGGGGGCCATCCACAAGGATCTCCGGCTCCACGATGGGTACGAGGCCATTCTCCTGGCATATGATGGCATAGCGAGCAAGACCATTGGCGTTCTCTTGGATGGCCAGCTGGGAGGGCTCAGTGGGGCCGATCTTGAGAACGGCACGCCACTTTGCAAAGCGGGCACCTGCCTTGTAATAGGTAGCACACCTTTGGCCTAGGCCATCCAGGCCCTGGGTGGTGGTCTCGCCTGCCGTGCCAGCCAGGTCCACAGTGCCCTTGTCTACTTTGATGCCTGGGAGGACGCCTGCAGCTGTGAGGATGTCCACAAATGGCGTGCCATCGGAAGCCTTTTGGTAGAGGGTCTCTTCAAAGAGAATGACGCCGCTGATTAAGGGGAGGGCGCCTGGGGCTGTGAAGAGAAGCTCGCGGAGGGCGCGGCGGTTGGATTCGACGTTTTCAACATTGATGGAGGCGAGACGCTTTCCAATTGTGCCTGTGCTTTCATCTGCAGCAAGAATGCCCTTGCCTGGGGTGGCTATGTAGTTGGCATTGGCTATCAGCTCATCTGAAACAAAACAAAACAGATCGCATTTAGGTTACCACATTAACACACACTGGAAATGCTATGAGAAATCTTGCAAAATATTAGAGCTCCTAGTTTTCTAAATAGAACAAATAAGGAATCTAGCATGAGATGTTTCTGGATTATGCTGTGAGTTTTTTCCATCAACATTTTGGAATGCAGATCAAACTCCATGTCCCATATCAGAAAAGTTTGTCCCATTATCAGAAATATAAGCCAGAGAAGAGTAATGCAGATCAAACTCCATGTCCCATCATCAGAAACAGAAGCCAAAGAGAAGAGTAACACAGATCAAACTCCATGTCCCATCATCAGAAACAGAAGCCAAGAGAAGAGTAATGCGAATACAAAAATCTCTGAGTCTCAAATCCAGAAACATCTCATTCTGATTTCATTAACTTTGGACATTTTATGCGTGCAATCATGGAATCTATTCATGAAATACGGGGCAATGCAAGACAGATTAAACTGTATGCCTCTACATTTCAAGGCGTGATTTGTACCCGTGTCTCACCACAAACAGCGAACCGCACTATATATGTATACAGCAAATAGTGAAGAACTTTCTCAAGACAAACTTTGGAATTTCATGAGTTGAATTACTATTAAAATTCTACAATCGATCTGCAAGGATCCCAATATCAGAAGGTGAAAAGAGCTGAAATATGTGGGAAAATGCCAGCACGAAAAGTGACCATCTTTGTTTGCTTCAGTTGGCGAGTTAAGAAAATACCCAGTAAAATGTAGTAAAAAAGAATGGAGATCAAAAGAAAGTAATGCTAAATATTCAAGCAGTCTCCCGTTCTTTAAAAACAAATATCATTTTGGAACGAAGCTTTTCTGCAGTGTACCATTTATCCAATAAATGTCGGATTATCCATATGAATGTTATGTCCCATGTTTTAAATGGGCTATTGCACTAATCATGGAAAACTCTTGTTTCCCTGATTTCAGATAAAAGAGCATTCATGGGGTTAACCAAAATTCTTCGACAAATACAATTTTTATAAACCAATTACAAAGGCTTTAAATTAATGCATTCTTGCTTTATGACTCTAACCCTTCAAAAGTTCCTAGAAAATTAGGTTTATGAGATTTTACTGCTTTTTATTTTCCAAAATAGTAGACAGCAATTAGGAAAGCCAGCGTCTTTAAGTTCAGATTACAAAATTTGCTAACCTTCAAAATTACCATCAATGCAATTCTGTGGAAAAGTGGATGCGAGATATCTTGATAGAATCAAGTAGAATGAGAAAAGTTGTACTCTACTGCATTGTTCTACTGCTAACCTTCAAAATTACCATCAATGCAATTCTGTGGAAAAGTGGGTGCGAGATATCTTGATAGAACCAAGTAGAATGAGAAAAGTTGTACTCTACTGCATTGTTCTACAGGTTTGATGGAGGGATCGTCCTACACGATCTCAACTATTTTAACTGAAGAAAACAGAGTATTAATGTGGAAGGAGATACCAACACAGGGCTATACAACTGAGTGAGTTAAGGAATATGTTTTAGCATCAAATATATTTTTTTCACACTTAATTTTAGTGCCAGAATGGTTTCCATAACTACAGGAAAAAATCTAATACATGATGTCCTTCTTAATGACAATATGAATAAACCTCTAAGCAATTGCTGCATATCCTTCTATGAGCAAACTCCCAAAATTTTACTTCTGAGAAATAGCTACTCTATTTTTCAGTAGAAGGTTCCTGTCATTAAATTTACAAGATTGTTCATTTCTATAAAGCATATAAAGTTGAAATCTGAATCAGGGCGCCTCCATTGCGGGGCCAGGTGTTTGTGGAATAGACAAGACCAATTCTTTAGAGAATGACAAGAGATAACTATCCAATAAATCCTTAAGTACCAAGGTTGTGCCAAATATTAACAAGGCTTCAGAGATTCAAGCCATTCCCACCAAATGACACCCCCCACAACAGACAGGACTGACCCCACACATAGCAACCCTTTCCAGTAGCTTGTGAAGGAGAGATCAGGAAACTTCAAAAAGAAGAGCATAGGAATATAGACAAACAAGTCAACCCACAATAAAAACAAAACATTTTCAATGCCTTACGAGGTATCAAACTTGTAGAAAAAGGCCACCTAGACCTTTGATTGTTGGCGAGATTGCCAGAGTTTTAAGCCATCCATCAGGCCCCATTGTGGTTTCAGTTTAAACGCCCTAGTGGCAGATGAACAAAGAGGCCCCAGACAGGGGATACAACCTCTGCAGTTTTCCAAAGGGATGACACGTGAGTCTCTAAAGAATGACAGATGATATAAATGACAAGCAATGGGCAGATTTAATAGACCTTACAAAGATGTATTGCATACAAATTACAATGAATGAGAAAACAAGAGTTTTACTTGACAAGGCTAAAATGGAATTTATTCAATAGCTGCATTTCATCAGAAACACATCTTTACAAGATAAAGAGCTTCAAAATGCCCTTTGGGGCATTTTTTTCCTCGGATTCAACTTACTGGCTCAACTCACACTGCCACCATTGTTACTTTTTTGAAAATGTTTCTTGAAACTTCGAAACAAAGAACTAGTATGACCCTCTCCCAAACGATGTGAACGATGTGAACTCTAACGATTTGAACTCCCTTGATTCATAGAGAGGATATTCCAACCACAGAAGGAAACAATGAAGGAAAGTTCTAAAAAAAAAAAAACATAAGACCCCTTTTTCTTCTGCCATATTTTCAACAGTAATCGAATCTAACTGCTCTATCTATATACAAACAGACCCACTACATGATCCTGGCACAGATCTATATCAATGAGTCGTGTAGCTTATCAGAAAACTAATCCCTAGACAACTAACATATCAAATTCAGATCAAAGCCTACCAAACCAAAGGATATCCACCAATCCTATATAGGCTTGCCATCCAAAACCCAGGCCAAACAAACTTCAAAGACTTAAAATCAATATCACCCAACACAAATCTTTTAAACCCTTGAATTTTTAGTATCCAAACACGCACACTAATATATCAATCCGATATTAGTATTTCATCTAAAACCCTGACTCGAGGTTTAAGGACCAAAGTCAAGAACACCCACTACACATCTCCTAAAATATTAGCTTTCCTGTGATCCAAAAACACAACCCAAAGAGATTAGCACAGTCTATCCAATTCCTTACACCTCACAATCCAGATGAAAATTATGATCATCATACACCCCAAATCAAACCACATCCTTGACCTTGAATCTCATCAGAAGCTATATGATCAATATTTTTATAGATCCTACAAGTGAGAACTCAAACAACTCCCTGGTCAATCAAGATTTAAGCATCAAAATCTAAAACACCCACTGCAAATATCTTGCAACCTTACCCTCCGTGTGCTCCAAACATGCAACCAAAGAAATTAACACACTGAATCTGCTTCCCTACACTTGCATATCTATCCACACAAATCCAAATGAATTTGATGAATCAAAGAAATACAAAAAAAAAACCCAAATATCCTTGACGTCAAACCTCATCAGAAGCTACATGAATCAAATTTTCAAAGACCTTATTAACATCCAGTCTTAATCACTGACCAAACAGGGTCTACAGACCAAAATATGCAATACCCACTAAAAATCTCTTACAACCTTAGCCCTTTTGTGATCCAGACACACTTCCCAAAGGGATTAATGAATCTCTCCCCTACACTTCGAAACCGATCCACATAAACCCGTATAAAAACAGCAAACCCCATAAACACCAAAACCAGAAAACATCCATGACCAATAAACTCATCAGAAACCACATGAATCAAACTTCTATATGTCTTAATAGTCAGAACTCGTTATAAAATACCAGCTGAAGTTATGAACTGCAATTGAAGTTAACTCACCATGGTATTTACCCTTGAAGCAAGACATCCTGTCAACACTTGGGAAGCTCAAACCTAAGATCCAAGTATTAAATCAGAGAGCAACGGGCGTAACAGAGCATGCAATGAAAAGGTTAAATGTGGATGTTAATTTATTGGCAAATGCAGGCGATGGATAGGGTCTATGATAATCAGTCCATTCCCCCAAAGCAAACATCGAGCATCTCGCCACTGCTATGCTGACATGTACATATCTTACACGTCAGACTGGATAGTTGCAGATAGAACAATTGGAGGTCCCAACAACCTCCAAACTTTTAATTTAATTTATATAATGTGGGTGGACAAAACAATAAGGGATGAATGCCTCCCTACCTTCCACAATGTATACTTTTATTGTGGCTTGTCTACATGTGGTAGGTAAATTGTGAGATTGAAAGTTTGTTAGACTTACCAGGTGTTGCCATCTAACCGGACCATGAAACCAACTGCTCAAACAAAGACCCACCTACAACCAAGATCATTATAAATTGACATGGTCTAATAAAAAGGTAATTATATCGACTTAATTTTATACTATAACAAAGTTGATTTTTTAAATTACATTTTGTGTAGAAGATAATTAAAAAGCAAAGGAAAACATAATTATAAAATAAGTATTGATATATCATCAATTAAATAATTAAGTTTAGAAATATAAAAATTAATACAAAATTTAGTTATATTTGGTATGTTATTTTTGAATTAGGTGTATCAAGATTCACAAACAATCATCAAGTTCATTTATCTAATTATTTATATGAATAATCAGAACAAAACTTTTCTCATACTATTTGATGATCAAAGTGAACATCTAACAGTCAATGGGGTTGTGCTTAAATGGCAAGCTCGTATGGTTCTCAAGATGGACATCCATGTTTGAATCCTCAAAGTGGCATCTTAAGTTGGAAATCCAAGTGATGGTTCTTGGACTTCCATTGTAGCTTCTTAGTTGAATAAAGTAACTAAATAAGTGGTTTGAGTTGAATATGTCGAAGGGAAGGAGATCCCCCTTGCGACATCCACTAGTGTGGGGTCAATCTAAATAATCCCTCCTTATAGATTAAAAAAAAAATGGGCATCTAATAAATATATAGATTAAATTTACTCCATAATGGAGTTTTAGAACTATCACTTTTCTACCTACTTCATAAGTATCACATTGGAAATCAATTCCTTCCCAAACCTCATGAAGAGCATTATTCACAATAATGAAATGTTGATTTATTTGAAGAGGGTGAGTATTAATGACCTTCTTTATTCTCTTACCTAATGAAATAAAATGAAAAGAGGGTTTTGTGGGTGTCTTTTTTCTTTATTTTTATGTGTAATAAATTAGTATTTAAATAGATCATTTTATGATATTTCTATCAAGATTCAATAGTGTAGTTTTTTGAGTCAAACTTATTGACCCATGTTTCATGAGTAGTGGTTCACAAGAACCCATCTCTCATGAGAATGAATGGTCCACTTAGCACTCATTACATCTAGGTGATGCGCATAGAGGTGAAGCATTGGCCCTTCTCGAAAGGTCACCCATCCCAGTACTACTCCATCTCAAGCACAGATAACCATGGAGTTGTGCCCCAAGGTTAAGCCCACTTAGCTTGCTACCCCATGATTAAGAAAACTAAGTGGGCTAGACCTTGGGGGAAAACTTTGTGGTTAAGCACACTTGAATTGGAGTAGTAATGGGATGGGTGACCTCTCGAGAAGGTTCAATGCTTCACTTATGGGAGCATCACCTAGATGCAATGAGTGTTAAGTGAACCATTAATTATCATGAGAGATGGGTTCTTGCGAACCACTACTCATGAAATATGGATCAATTAGTTTGACTTGAAAATTTACGTATTTGAATCTTGATAGTAATATCATAATTTGATACATTATGGAAAATACCTCCTACTTATCAATAGATTGCTTTAATTGGTCCAACACTAATTTATCATGCATAGCTAGGATTATAAATTAGATAAGACAAAAAAAGTAGGAAATAAGAAATAAATTATGCATAAGAGAGAAGAAACATGAAATATGAGGAATCTAGAAATAGTTGATGCACTTAAAAAGTGCTTGAAACATTGACCAGGAGTTGCTAGTGAAATTTTATGAAATTCTAAGCTAGGACAAATGCATTGGGACTAGTGTAGGGATGTTAGTTCCTTGACTTGTAATAGAATCTAATCAAATTATTAAGTATGTCAAGTTTGTATTAGAGATATTAGATCCATTGAGTCCAAGTGTCTACAAGGTTCAAAAATAAGAAAATTATCAGTGTCTTCTTGTGAAAATCTAATGTAAAAAGACAAAGGAAAAAACATACAAATGGGAGAGATAAAACAAAAATGTGAAACCCTAGGTGATATCAAAATTTGAAAGAAAAGTAGAAAATGAACCTATAAAAAATTCCTTGATGAATTTGAAAGCTACAAGGACGATAATTTTGCATAAACAAATGTGTTGGGCTCAATGTATGGACATTAGTTTCTTGACCTAGGGACACATTTGTTGAGGCTCAAAATCACCTAAAATTTCAAAGATGATGTGTTTTGACCTTCTAATCACTTTGTATAAATACCAATGGTCCAAAGTGACTAGAAACTTCTATAAATCAATTACAAATTATATTTTACAATTGAAACCTTACAAGATGGCTAGGTCAAAGGGGAGATTGCATTGATCAACTTAATTGTGAGTAAACCAAACATAAATTAACATGATAATGATAATGACATAATAATGGTAGCAATAGTCTAAAATTAAATTTGAAATAAACTTGCAAGTTGAAATGAAAATAGAAACACTAAGGTGTTTACTAAAAGGAAATGGAAACTAGGGGAATAAGGGTTGTGGGAGAAAGAAATGGAAGGTGAGATGGAAATAAAAGACTATAAAAGATATAGATGTTAAGAGAGATGGAATGGAGAGGAGAAAATAAACTAGGGGAAAATAGGGTTGACTAGTAAAAACATTGGGAAGGAAGAATAAGGGCTATGAGTGAAAGAAAGAAAGGAATGGGAGTACACAAAACCTATTGCATTGCTCCAAGATGCTATATAAATAGGTTCCAAAGCTCTATGATAATTTTCCAATAATATATTAGTGATATAAGGCTCCAAATTTCATAAGATCACTTGTATGCTATGAGTGAAGTATGCATTCAAAGTGTAGGTGGCCCAAATGAGACAAAAATAACCTTGTGATATAGATATTTGTATGTTAAACTATATTTTTTATTGGTAAAATTTGAAATGTTATTAGTCAACCTAGGGATATCTCCCATTTAATTTTTAAATTAAGAAGAGGGTAGGGAAAATGTGTCTTAAAATTTGCCTTGTATCATGAGGAAGGTGAGATTAGATAGAGAGGAAGATGGGGTGAAAATAAGATGATTAGAGGCAATTTCAAAACATATGGAGTTTTGATGTGTGAGTTATTGAAGAAATGGTGGAAGGACAAGCTAATCATAAGTGGGGATAAGTGATCATTTAATTTTTGGAGCAATGGCCTAAGAAATGGAAATAGGGATAGCTTAAGGGTGAAGAGACACATAAGAGAGGGGGAAGACACATGGAAAAGGGAAAAGATGACATTGGGGTAGAAATAATACTTGAGAAGGGGTCAAGATAGGTGGAGAGGGAAAAATTAAGGGGGTGAGGGAGAATAGATGAGAAAATAAGGCTAGGAAGAGGTCAAGAAAGGGAAAATAGGAAAAGTATAAAAGTGAGTGAAAAACATGGTAAATAGAATTGTAAGATATGCAATCTAGCTCATTACATTTTAAACCTACTTTAGTAGGCTTATGACACTTTGGGGGAAAGAAGTAGACTAAAGTAAGAGTACAATAAATCATATGTACAATCATGAAAATTAAATGATACATTTATCACAAAAGAGATATCCACCTTTAAATGTGTCTTTATTCTTTGTTCTTGTGTGTATATCTAATCTTATAAAGAATCCATAAAGAGTATTCATTGTATGCTAACAAAATAATATTAATAATGCAAGAAATAAAAACACATATAAGGAATGAAACACAAATTAAACATGAATCTATCTAAGATTATAATATTGAATACATGTTGTCATGTCATGAACATGAGAGATATTTAATAACTTTTGACCTAAAACCACCTAGGGAGATATATGAATATTCGGTCCATAGAACTAAGAAGAGAGAGGAAAGAGAGCAAAATAGGGTACCATGATAAAGGTAGATCTAAAACTAAAAATTGGATAATGGATATTGAATACTAGAGTTATTAATCATGATAATAAGGGTTGTAAGGTGGTCACCTAAGGATAGAGCCAAGCTAGACCAATAGTAATGACATTAACAATGATGATCAAGAAATGAGCAAAAGAACGTAAATTAGTAAAGTGGATTAAAATGGCTTTTAATTTACCACCTATGGTTTTGTGGTTTTCATCCATGGCTTTAAGGTTTCTACCCATACAAAGGAAACTATAAACTAAAAATAAGTGATGATCTTGTCAATGGTTGTATAATTATAATAAAAAACTTGCATAAGAGAAGGAATATAGAAATTATGTTACAAATACTTGATATTAATAAGCTACTTCAAGAGGTAGCCTCCAAAATTCTCCAATAAAAAACTTAATTCATAATATGATGATCAAATAACTCTCACTACTTGCTAGGGTAAGTGCAAAAAGATGGGGGGCCAAAAAGGAGGCTTACGTGGCCACTTTTTTTCTGAAATTAGGAAATACTGACCTTGGACGTGAAATTGAGGATAGTTACACTCAAAATTTTGAGATGCAACAAAAAAAAGGATCATAGTGCTCTGAGTCTACTTTCTAAATTACTAATTTATTTTGAAAATGGTTGATATTAAGGGGTTCAAAAGAGGGGCCCACCGAAATTTGTGTTGTTTTTGTCAAAAAAACATAACAACTTTTGTGGGAACATAGCACGGTGAACTTTTTTTTAGTATTTTTAAAATCACTTTGATGAGAAATTAGCTAACAGTATGTAGTTGATGCATGATTTTTTAGATAGTTTTTTAATGTATTTGATTTTTTACTAATTTTCAAAGTGGACACTTCCTGAAAAATAGAATTTTGGTTGTGCTACCCCTACAAATTTTGTAAACTAATTGATTTTTTTTTAATATTTGTAGAATGAGGTCTAGTTTCTAAAAATGTAATTTAATTAAAATTTCAATGAATGGTTAATTATAATGAAAAAACACCAAACACTGGTTTTTGCCAAAAAAGAGACAAAAAAAAAAAAAATATAGATCAAAGTCTTAACATTGTCAAAAAGTGAAAAAAATTACATCATTGGATAGCTAAGACAGAGCCTAACATTACACAGGTGTTTGATTTGTTCAAAATTGAAACACGTGTACGAACTCAATTATGTGAAATATTGTAGAATTTTCAAAAACACGTCTTTGATCATTAGGAAGGCCCTCCAAGCCTTTGGGTTGGTATTCCAAGGCAAATACCAAGCCCAAGACTTGGGGATTCCCAAAGCAAGATATAATGCAAGCGCATTATAACACACTCGCGTTATATCTTAGTTTTGACATGGTTTTTGTGTTTGTGTAGGACATGTCTAGCAAGACATAATGTGAGCACATTATAACGCACTCATGTTATGTCTTGCTTTGTGTTAAATGTTATTCTATTGAACGTATTTTTATATATTTGTATGTTTTTATGTACATGTATGCTTGTATGTCATGTATGTATGTATGTATGTATGTTTGTATGTTTGTATGTATGTATGTATGCTTGTATGCATGTATGTATGTATGTATTTATGTATCAATGCATGTATGTAAGTATGCATATATGTGTATGTATGTAAGATTTTATGTACATATGTGCATGTATGCTTGTATGTATGTAGGATTGTGTGTACATATGTATTATTCTTGTATGTATGTAAGTTTGTATGTATTTATTTATGTCTTTAGAGGGAGGGAGAATTTTAAGAGAGAGAGGGAGGGGGAGACTTGAGAGAGAGAGAGAGAGAGAGTGGTAGAGAGGTAGTGAGAGAGATTCTTGAGAGAAGGAGAGGGGGTGGAAGGGAGAGACTAAGAGAGAGGGAGTGGGAGAGAAGGTGTTGGAGTGAGAGGGACTTAGCTAGGTAGGGTGGGAGGGATAGAGGGAGAGAGAGAGGGGGGTGGGAGAGAGAGAACTGAGAGAGAGGGAGGGAGAGACTTGAGATATAGGTAGTGAGAGGGAGTGCGAGAGAGAGGGATTGAGAGAGAGGGAGTGTGAGAGTGAGAGACTTGAGAGAGGGAGTGTGAGAGTGAGAGACCTGAGAGAGGGAGAGGGTGTGGAAGGGAGTGACCTGAGAGAGAGGGAGAGAGAGGGGGTGGAGTGAGAGGGACTTATCTAGGTAGGGTGGGAGGGATAGATAGAGAGAGGGGGGAGAGAGAGAGAGAGAGAGAGAGAGAGAGAGAGAGAGATACCTAGGTAAGGTGCTAGGAGGGAGAGACCCCAGAGGAGGGTGGGAGGAGAGACATGAGATAGGAGAGAGAGGAGTGATGAGAGGCAGTGGGAGGAGAGGGAGGGAGGGAGGGAGAGAGAGAGTGGTAGGGATTGATTGAGAAAGAGGGTAAATAGAGACAATTAGAGAGGGTAGGAGAGAGGGAGGGAGAGAGAGATTATATGGATAGATAGAGAGAAAGGGATAGGGGTTGAGTGTATAAGGTTGAGGGATTAGGGTGGAGGACCTATAGGGTTGATAGTTTAGGGTATTGGGTTGAGGGATTAGGGTTGAGGGTAGAGGGTATTGGGTTGAGGTTAATGGGTAGAAGGTTTAAGGGTTTAGGGTTAAAGGGTTTAGGGCTGAGGGTAGAGGGTTTAGGGTATAGGTTTGAGGGTATACGATTGAAGGATTAGGGTTGAGGCTCCAATGTATAGGGTAGATGGTATAGGGGTTGAGGATTTAGGGTTTGAGTTGAGGGTTGAGGGATTAAGGATTGAGGGTTGAGAATTGAGGGTTGAGGGTTTAATGTAGAGGGTAGAGGGGAGAGGGTTTAAGGGTTGAGGGTTGAGGGTTGAGGGTATAGGGTTGAGGGATTAGGGTTGAGGTTCCATTGTATAGGGGTTGAGGGTTTAAGGGTTAAGGTATTAAGGTATTAAGGGTTGAGGGTTGAGGGATTAGGGTAGAGAGTTTACTTGGGTTTAAGGGATTAAGGGTTGAGGGACTAGGGTTGAGGGATTAGGGGAGAGGGTAGAGGGTAGAGGGTAAAGGGTAGAGGGTTTAAGGGTTTAGGGTTTAAGGGTTGAGGGTTTAGGGTTTAGGATTTAGGGTTGAGTGTTTAAGGGCTTAAGGGTTGAGGGTATAGGGTTGAGGGATTAGGGTAGAGAGGGAGGGAGGGATGGATGGAGGGAGATATGGAGGGAGAAGTGAGATAGAGAGAAAGAGAGAAGAAGAGGGAGGGACAAAGATATACGAGGGTTGAAGATCCAATGTATAGGGTAGAGGGTTGAGAATTGAGGGTATAGGGTTGATGGTTTAGGGCATTGGGTTGAGGTTATAGGGTTGAGGGATTAGGGTTTAGGGTAGAGGGTAGAAGGATTAAGGGTTTAGGGTTAAAGGGTTTAGTGTTGAGGGTTTAGGTTTGAGGGTAAAGGGTTTAGGGTATAGGTTTGAGGGTATATGGTTGAAGGATTAGGGTTGAGGGTCCAATGTATAGGGTAGAGGGTATAGGGGTCGATGGTTTAGGGTTTGAGGATCGAGGGTTGAGGGATTAAGGGTTGAGGGTTGAGAATTGAGGGTTGTGGGTTTAATGTATAGGGTAGAGGGTAGAGGGTGGAGGGTAGAGGGTTTAAAGGTTTAGGGTTTAAGGGTTGAGGGTATAGGGTTAAGGGTAAAAGGTTGAGGGATTAAGGTTGAGAGTCCATTGTATAGGGTAGAGGGTATAGGGGTTGAGGGATTAGGGTTTAATGGTTGAGCGTAGAGGGTAGAGGGTTCAAATTTTAAGGTTTAAGGGTTGAGGGTTGAGGAATTAGGGTAGAGAGTTTACTTGGGTTTAAGGGTTTAAGGGTTGAGGGATTAGGGTTGAGGGTAGAGGGTAGAGGGTTTAATGGTTGAGGGTTGAGGTTTTAATGTTGAGGGTAGAGGTTTGAGGGTATAGGGTTGAGGGTATTGGGTCGAGGGTATACAGTTGAGGGATTAAGGTTGAGGGTAGAGGGGAAAATGTTTAAGGGTTTAGGGTTAAAGGGTTTAGGGTTGAGGGTCCAATGTATAAGGTAGAGGGTATAGGGGTCGAGGGTTTAGGGTTTAAGGGTTGAGGGTTGAAGGATTAAGGGTTGAAATTTGTGGGTTTAATGTATAGGATAGATGGTAGAGGGTAGAGGGTTTAAGGGTTGAGGGTTGAGGGTTTAAGGTTGAGGGTAGAGGGTTGAGGGTATAAGGTTGAGGGATTAGGTTTGAGGGTCCATTGTATAGGGTAGAGGGTATAGGGGTTGAGGGATTAAGGTTTAATAGTTGAGGGTAGAGTGTAGAGGGTTGAGGGTTTAAGGGTTGAGGGATTAGGGTAGAGAGTTTACTTGGGTTTAAGGGTTGAGGGATTAGGGTTGAGGGTAGAGGGTAGAGGGTAGAGGGTTTAAGGGTTGAGGGTTGAGGGTTTAAGGTTGAGGGTATTGGGTTGAGAGTATAGGGTTGAGGGTAGAGGGTTTAGGGTATATGGTTGACGGATTGGGTGTGAGGGTCCAATGTATAGGGTAGAGGGTCTAGGGGTTGAGGGTTTAGGGTTTAAGGGTTGAGGGTTGAGGGATTAAGGGTTGAGGGTTTAATGTATAGGGTAGAGGGTAGAGGGTTTAAGGGTTTAGGGTTGAGGGTTGAGGGTTGAGGGTTTAAGGTTGAGGGTATAGGGTTGAGGGATTAGGTTTGAGGCTTCATTATATAGGGTATAGGGGTTGAGGGATTAGGATTTAATGATTGAGGGTTGAGGGTTTAAGAGTTGAGGGATTAAGGGTTGAGGGTTGAGGGATTAGGTTAGAGAGTTTACTTGGGTTTAAGGGTTTCAGGGTTGAGGGATTAGGGTTGAGGGTAGAGGGTAAAGGGTAGATGATAGAGGGTAGATGGCTTAAGGGTTTAGGATTTAAAGGTTGAGGGTTGAGGGTTGAGGGTTTAGGGTTTAGGGTTTAGGGTTGAGTGTTTAAGGATTTAAGGGTTGAGTGTATAGGGTAGAGAGGGAGGTATGCATGGATGGAGAGATGGATGGAGAGATGGAGGGAGAAGTGAGATAGATAGAAGGATAGAAAAAGAGGGAGGGATGGAGATATATGAGGTTTGAGGATCCAATGTATAGGGTAGAGGGTTGAGAATTGAGGGTATAGGGTTGGGAACCTATAGGGTTGATGGTTTAGGGTATTGGGTTGAGGGTATAGGGTTGATGGATTAGGGTTGAGGGTAGATATAGATAATTAGAGAGGGTAGGAGAGAGGGAGGGAGAGAGAGGTGGGATAGAAAGATAGAGAGAAAGGGATAGGGGTTAAGGGATTAAGGTGGAGGACCTATAGGGTTGATGGTTTAGGGTATTAGGTTGAGGGTATAGGGTTAATGGAAGAGGGTATTGGTTTGAGGGTATAGGGTAGAAGGTTAAAGGGTTTATGGTTAAAGGGTTTAGGGTTGAGGGTTTACGGTTGAGGGTAGAGAGTTTAGGGTATAGGTTTGATGGTATATGGTTGAAGGATTAGGGTTGAGGGCCCAATATATAGGGTAGAGGGTATAAGGGTCAAGGGTCAAGGGTTAAGGGTTTAGGCTTTAGGCTTTAGACTTTAGGCTTTAGGGTAGACAGGAAAGAGATAGATACCCCACTGGCTTGTCAATTCGGTGAAATTGGCAACCTAACTTGGCCTGTTTGAAAAAATGGGTCCAAAAAATGGGATCTCTCGATGATGGCCCACTAGCTTTCTAACTCAATGAAATTGAAAACCTAACTTGGCCTATTTGAAAAAATGGGGTCTCCCAGTGATGTGTAAATCACTGGGAGGCCCCATTTCTTGGACTCATTTTTTCAAATAGGCCACTGCATTTCTAATTTCACTGAATTAGAAAGCTAGGGTAGATGGTTTAATGGTTTAAGGGTTAAGGGTAGATTGGAGAGAGATAGGAGGAGAGAGAGAGAGAGAGAGAGAGAGAGAGAGAGAGAGAGAGAGAGAGAGAGAGAGAGAGAGAGAGAGAGAGAGAGAGAGAGAGAGAGATGAGAGGAGGGAGAGTTTTGAGAGAGAGAGGGAGCGAGAGCTGAGAGAGAGATAGAGATGAGAGGGTAGAGGCAGAGGGTAGAGGGTAGGGCGGAGAGATATAGAGGAGAGCGAGCAGGAGAGAGAGAGAGAGACGAGAGAGGAGAGGGGTAGGAGAGATACTGAGAGAGGGGAGAGGGTATAGGCAGAGGAGATAGAGATAGGAGGAGGAGGAGGAGTGAGTGAGAGAGAGATTTGGAGAGAGGAGAGGGGTAGGAGGGTGAGACTTGAGAGAGAGAGAGAGAGAGAGAGAGAGGGAGGGAGAGAATGATAGAGGGTATAGGGTTTAAGGGTTAAGGGTAGAGGAGGGTTAAGGGTAGAGAGAGATAGGAGTGAGTGAGAGAGAGACTTGAGAGAGGGAGAGGGGATAGGAGAGAGACTTGAGAGAGAGAGAGAGAGGGAGGGAGTGGGAGAGAGATAGAGGGTAGAGGGTTTGAGGGTTAAGGGTAGAGGGTGTTAAATATCCAAGATATTGAGAGGGGGGGTGAACCAGTATCCTCTTAAACTTATTGAACAAATTCCATCCAATTAATCCAATGCATATAACATAAAAGATAAGCAAAAGCATTAATAAAACATGAAATCGCACAACACATGAACACCAAGATTTTTACGTGGAAAACTAATTGAGGGAAAAACCACGGTGAGGATTAACTCACAATATAGTATAACTGGTTATAAGATATTGCAAAAGGGTGGCTCACTACCAGGACTCACTGTCCAAAAGAGAGGCTCACTTCCTACAAGAAACACAGTAACAAAATAGCTTACAACCATAATATGAACTATTGAAGATACACCTCACAAGTGCAGATTCAATTCCTTTGATGCCCAGAACATTCACATGCCAGCAGACTTGTATTGGATCAGATTCACATTATCATTCAATACACTCCTTATCTTGCACTTCTATCACACATATTTCACATACCTTCAATCTTCAAACTACCTTGTATATATATCAAAGTTATCCACAAGCATCAATTAGGTCGACCTAATCAGATGCAACACATATTCACCAAAATGGTAACTGTCGGCTTCAGGCATATACAAAAACTTCCTAAAAATAATTCAAGCATGTGGCATGCTACATCATGTCATCTTGGACCTTAGATAGGTCACCCAAACATCCGCAACACAAAATTAATCCATTATACCACTAGTTGTTTATTAGGTCGACCAAAGATGGACCTAATAACAAAATACAACAACAAAACAATGCCAAATTTTCATATGAGCACTTGAATACATGAAATGTCAAACTTGCATGCTTCCAACAACCAAAAAAAATTTCCCAAAACTATGAGCAACAAAGATTACTAGAAAGGAGTTGCAAACCAAAAATACCGAAGGATACTTCTACATACTGATTCAGAATACCAGATCACTATTGACTTTAAACTTGTAGTTGCAACTCATATATCACGGTGACATCAATGACAACAAAAAACTAGATTAAGATATGTGTTCTTCATTCTTCCAACAATCTCCCCCTTTGTCATTGATGGCAACATGTGCCAAAATAATTTACAAAGTCTCCTATGTGCAATCCTCTTCCCTTTTCTCTCCAACCAATTCCTTTCCTCTCTCCCCCTTTGACATCAAGGACAAAGGGTGTTCCACAAAAAAAATATGAATATACATATGTACACAGATGGTCCAGAACAAAAGAATCACCAAATTCTCAACTCCCCCTTAAGGGTTTGACCCACTCAAATTGTAAACAAAGACATTACCCAGAGGAAGGTGAGCTTTGAAGGTCCTTGAGAATACCTTGCCAGGTTGTCTTACCATTCTCCCAACTCTGTTTAGCAGCTATCGGCGTCTTATTTAGGTATTCCAATGCAATCAAACTCTCTTCAACATCATCTAGAGTATCTAGGGTCAGATTGATTTTATCCAATTTTTTTGCATCAACCAAAGCATTGGCTACCAGAGTGTACTCCATCCTTACACTATCACCAAGTAGACCAAATTTCCTGATAATATCTTCTTTCTACTTTTGTAACATGAAGATTTTTTCTCTATGTGCAAATATGGCAGTCCAGGTTGCCCTGTCTCTATCCTTGGATGCATCATAGGTACCGAAGACAACAATTAGTTGATACTCAATAGATTCCATTAGATCCTTAATGCTTTGTGTGGAATCTGACCACCTTATGCAATAGGAAAACATAGTGTTTGCTTCTGACTCACAAGCCTTCATAGTTTCAAGGCTCTTTTCAGTATTAGCATGTGTCAGAGCATATTTTTCATGAAGCGTCAACAACCTTCTCTCTGTCAAATTTTCTTCATATTCTTGCAATGTTTTCTCACTTAGTCTGGAGGCATACTCCTTGAAGGATTCCAATAGAAACTTCAAATTCTCTACCAGAGTGAGAGTTGTGTCCATAGATGTACCTGGTGTAGCTTCCAACAATGCTTTGATAGCGTCATCAATCAACTCAGTTCCCTTCTGATGTGTTTCCAAGATTTCTCTTCTATTGAATGTGTGCAATGCATCACCTAACACCTTTTTATGTACGAGAGAAATCTTGTCCAGATTCACAAAGCCTTGTGTCATAGGAAGTTGAAGAAGTTCCAAATGGATCACTCGATGTAATCTGATTTTCTTAGATAATAATCCTTTCAAAACATCATCACCGGAGGAGGATTCTCTCAATGACTTATGTGATTCCACTTTCTACCTTGTTCCTTCTTCATTCTTTCCAACACCTCCACCTGATTCCTCATATCTCTCTTCTTCCTCGGCCTTTTCTTCTTCTTTTGTCTTCTCTTCTTCTTTTTCATCTTCCTTGTAACTTTCATTCTTACCCTTTTCTTCTTTAGCTTTAACATTTTCCTCTTGAGTCACGTGATGAACTCCACAAAGTGAAGCTACATCTCTTATATGTTCGATTGGTGTAGTCTTCTCTTCACCAATAAAAAAGGGTAGACTTTTGAGTGCAGCAACTGGTATATCATCATGATGAGCCAAATTCAATGGGCTACCCCCATTAAATGGTACAAATGCATGCGCTCTGGCCATTGGAGCTACTAGAAATCTAATATTCATGCCTTGCAAAATTGGTATAGGACGTACTAGAAACACTAGAACTGAAAGTGTAGCAAAACTCGATGAACCTCTTGAAGGGGAAACTAAAATTCTGAAACTTGGTGAAGCTGAATGTGAACCTGGCTGCCTTGTTGATGGTCTGCCTCTTCTTCTTGGTGAAAATACTAATGATTTTTTTCTAAAAATAGGAGAAAGTGATTTGTTTCTTGAAGGCCTACCAGGTGTTCTCTTAGTTGTCCTTCCTCTTCTCTTTGGTGAAAACAACTATAAGTATTCAAATGGAGAAGAACTTCTTCTCGTCTGAACGTTTCTCATAAGCTACTTGCACTTGATCTGCTTGAATATTGAGAATGGAGTCGCTAGGTATATGAAATTTTAACCTCTGAAAGGTTGAAGAACTGTTGTATATACCAGAACAACAACTTGAAACTGTTGAATTTTTACTCTGAACTGTGATTCAGAGTCCCATCGAGTGTGCCAAAAACTGTTATCACAGGGATTTACACTCGCATGCAAAGTTGTAAAACTCTGTAATCCCGTGTAACATTGGATTACTTTTAGGTTGTGGGTATCCTATTCGAAAGTAAACCTCTGGATTCTAGGCCGACTTCCTATATGGTTTTCTAATAATTTAATGTAACCGGTTGGGAAAAGGGAAGAAAGCTTGAAATGAATGCATAAACTAAACTTAAATATGGGTGATGCACCTAATAAATACTCAATGAACAAATTGATTCACAATTGATTATTACGAAATATATCTTCATAACTCAAATCAGGCAATTTAATCACATAAGTGTTTCATCAAAAGGCCTAACAATCCATTCTTTATGAAGGAAAATTATGTTTCACAACCTAAAGGATAGGATAAATTAAAAACACAACTTATGACCTGCAAGTAAATTTTTTTTTTTGTGTACATGCATTCATGAATGTGACAGGAATTTAAAGGTTTTGAAATTAAACACATTAAATTCGCATCTAAAACATTCAATAAATACAAAACTCCTGAATCTGAGAAGGCTAATACTAAAATGCAATAATGAAAGAAGGAACACTCTGTAATTGATACTCCAAGATAACCTGTAAAACCTGCTGAATATATTAATCTGAAACTGAAAATTGAGTTACAAGATATTTCTCTTTGCAGGATGCAAAGGCTGAAAACAAGAACTTAAAAAAGAGAATAAATTTTTTCCAATATATACAATAAGGCATGCATAAAGCGGCCAAGAATTGGAACTAAATGCTAACTCCAAGTGAAAATATCTGCATCTCCAATGTGAAATCCGAGCAGAAGTAAAAAACCCTGAAAAGAAAAGCTCAAACTCATGTGAAAATGAGCGAACTCGTGCTCAAAGTTGAGGTCAACTCATAGTTGACCCATGGGGCACTCAAAGTGAACTGGAAATCCCTAAAAATGTGGGCAGAACATGCAAAAACTGCCTTGTTTATATCAACTTCTCCCATGCACATCAAAACTATATCTTCATGTCTAAATTAATCATGCATGATTGGGAGAGTAACTTGATGTTAATGTTTGCATCTAAAATAGTTAAATTAATTAAATGATTTATAGACTATCATTTAATTAATTGAATTTACAAATAATCATGCAAAATATAACATTTACATTTAAATAATGTTTTAACCATTAAATATGCGCCCCATTCCACACAAGATGAGGACTTAGCAAATTCAAAGAAAACACATATTAAATAATACCCGCGGCCTTTGGAAAAAGACTGTGATAAAATGTCCCATTATCTTAATGACAAACTTTAGGGTTTGAAACCCTAAACAAAGGTATCGACATATCATCTTTCATTTCATTTCTTGAAGCTTCGTGAGGAAGTTGGCCACCGACCTAGGGTTTGAATACTGCTTCAATGACGGATTTGAGGGCTTCGACAGGATTCTCCACTTGGTTTTTCAAGCATCTCCAGACTTTTTCAATGCAGGTATGTCAATATTGCAATTTTTTGAGTTCTTTTTTGTAATTTTCTATGCAAAAAATACTCTCTACTTGTCAAAGAATGATATGGCCTGTGTACTCTCCTATAATTTCTTCATTGTTTTTACCTTTTCACATGATAATGGTCATAGGTTTTCAATTTTTGTTATGGCCAGAATATTAATATTCTCCCTTTTATTTTTTGAAAAATTTTGTGATATTTGGGAGAAAAAGAAAGCATGTTATTTTGCTCCTTTTGATCGATGACTTTTTGTTTTGGTACTACCATGCTTCCTATGGCCGCCATGACTGTAATATGCTCCTTATTTTGTAAATGCGGCCATACTTTTTCTTTTGTTGGGTTTCACCCTTCAAACTTGTTACAGGCCATGGGTTTTATACATCTAGGTATTTGCAAGATATACGCTCACTCAATCTCAACATGCACACCTCTTTTGAATATTTTCCCTATCATTTCAAGATGCAACGAAGGACCCTTTGGGTGTTATTGAAATGAAAACCCTATGTATTTCATCTTTCATGGCTTCATAGAGCAATCTTAGTTTTAATGAAAACTTAAAAGAAAAACCTCTCTTAGACACCCTTGTGGGTTCAGCCGCCTATTGCTCTCTTCATTATGGCTGTAGAATATGCACATAGTCTCTTTTTTTATTGTCTCCATTTGGGTATCTTCAAACCTTCTATTATGACTATCCATTCAGTTTGTTTGAGAAACCCAAAATTATGTATTCTTCCATCTTCTCAATATATGCATTATCATCCTTTATTCCAATGTAATGATCCAAGAGGTCACCGCTTTACTGTGGCCTAATATTTTTTGTAGATGTAATTGATGATAATGTTAAAGTTGCATTTTATGGCTCAGTTCAACCTTCATGAATATGCTGCTCTTAAATGTTTACTCTATCAACATCAAGATTTATGGCCCCGTATGGTGGTATTTTCCTATAATACACGAGTAAATACATTGTAATTTTGTTTCACAATAATCATCCAGGAGTATTTGTATCTTTCTCTTTATTCACTACTGCTCCATATTTTGTTGCTTTTGGCATGTATTATTGACTATTACTATTTCGATCTAAAGAATCATGTTTTTAGTGTATCATGGCAGTGATTCAGTTGGCATGATGGTTGACATCATATGTTGCTTTTAGGCTTCAAGTCTTCCTTTGCTTGTTTAATTCCACTAGCTTCACCAAAAACTCACATCTCATGGGGCCCATGATCAAATGCTCTTTGTATTTCTGCAGTCACAAAAACTCCATAGTTTGTGTGAGCAATCTGTTATATACTTGTTGTCATGTTCTCCTTGTGTGATAGTCCCTTGATCATTTTATTTATACTTTTGATCATTTACAATCGTTGTACTCTTGCATCTTGATGAAGATTTGTGTCCACAATGCCTTAATCTCTGAAGCTGCACCTTTGATTCTCCATTTTCAAATGATATTCACTTGGAACACCTTCTAGATTTGTATTCTGATAATGACCTGGTAAAATCTAATAATGAAAGCTTTTTTTGGCCAAAACTGAACTTTTGCTCACTCAAACGAAGCTTTTTCATTTTGCATATTTGCATGAACTAAACCTTGAAACATTTTACCTTTTGAGATTGTGGTACATATTGAATCATCATAATGATTATCCTTGATATAATACACTATGACTGGTTATGCTTTCTTCCTTATTTCTTATGACTATACATCCTGTAGCATGATGACACTCTTGTTGCACAACTCACTTGATCATGCATTTATGATGTATAGGTATATGATATTTTAGAAGAAACATGGTAAATGGCAAACACTATCAACAACAATATTATAGAAAAGGCAATGCATTCCTCATTTCTATAAATCACTATTCCACCTGCTTGGTTATGAAGCTTGTCCTTCATGTAGCTATTTTTTGTTAAAAAAAACATGCTTGACCGCCATCTAAATTCTTGCTTGACTGCCACTTTTTTGTTGTGTTGGCTTAGACTGTGAATACTTGAATGAATAAACCAGAAAACTCTTGTCAACATAATACATGATCATGCTCAAAATGTTGTTTTTATCGATTGTAAAATCCAGTGACTATGACCTTCCTGTAGATATGATGTTACTTTCCTGTAGCTCACTATGATTTCATTAGACATGCTAAAGGTTGTAATGGCTCTGTCCTATGCATTTTGTTGCCTTTTGTTGACTTGTAATATCATTGATGTCACTTGTCATGAACATGGTTGATACATAATTGTGATATGCATGTTGAATACTTATGAATTTCATGAATAGATGACAACAGTCCTATTTCATGACTATTTTAAATGTTTCACGACTCTCATGTATTGATGTGAATAAGAGGGTGTTCTCCTGATATGATGGGCTCGACCCTTGTGGGAGCCCATTTTTCTCCACATATCTAATGATAAATGATCATGAGCATAATGAACCTGTTCCTACACAGTGAACAAACAAGTTAGCAAAAATAATTGAAGTTGAAAGCTTCCATTGAACTTTATGCCTTTTGAACAATGAAATCATCTGACGGATGCCTGATTGGATGTATGCTATATTTTTGTTGGTAATGTAGGCATGAGGTAGGATATGATTTTCATTTCTCTAACACCATCTTTCATCATACTTGAAGATTCTTTTGGAGCTTGGAGTTGGATCAATTTGGAGTCACAACAACTGAAGACTTCAAGTGTAACAACAATTCATCATTTCAAGCAATAATGAATCACCTTCTATCTTATGCCTATGTTATTTCTAGTTGTATAATATACAATCTTTTCTTGTATTCATTATTTGATTTGAAAATCAAATGAAGCTACTCCCATGGATTGTGTGGGACTTTGATTTTTACAATATGAATAAAACAAAATTTCTTATGAAAATTCAAGATTTTTCCAATGAGTTCTATGGCGTCTAGCTTGGCAGCATTCCAACTAGACCGGTCTCACTTCTTCACGTCTAGCTTGGAGGCAGCCTAACTAGACCTCTTTCACATCCTTATGTCTAGCTTGGGGGAAGCCTAACTAGACATTACTTTTCAAACAACACATCCCTTGAGTGGACCCCTATTCCTTTTGAAGGGTTCCTGAGGGACCCCTTTGAAAGTCTTACAACTTAGCAATGGTCTGCGTGATTGTCCCAACATGAAAGGAAAGGGGTCCACTCAAGGTATGCACTATTCAAAAGCTAGTGTCTTCTTTCTTGAATCGATTCATCATCAAGGAATCCTTCTGAAAAGATGTTCACTTCATCAAGAGGAAGGGCATGCCCCCACACGAGGGGAAGATCAAGATTGTTCCTGCTTTGGAGGAAGGTTCCCAAGTCCTTTCTTTACGAACCCATGATGAAGGAAACGCGTTTCATTAGGGTTTCAAGTCGAGAATACAATTCTGGAAAAGAAATGTGTGAAGGGTCTTTGAGAAAATATTTGTTTCTCAATGAATGTGTTTTCTAAAGACCATGTAATGTAGAAGTGGAATTTTCACACATGAAAGGGATAACTTAAGCAAAGAAGACAAAAAGATAAAGAGCAAGCAACAAAAAAGAGAACACACACACAAAGGGCACATGGGTAGCCTAATATTCCAGGGTCATAACTGCTCATAAATATATATAAGTATATTAATAGTATATAAATGGACTTTCATCAACCCCCTACTATGTTATACCATGTGAGGAATGCACGAGAAGACAAAGTAAAAATAAAAAAATTGGGTCAACATGGAAGGAGGCCTAAATGCTCCCAACACTTTGCATTGTCCCCTATTTGCCGAAAGTTAATCACAAACATAGAAGAATGATGATACATATAGAGGAAGGTTTACAACACAAATGCCACACCTGTATCCAATCACCAATAGGGGTTACGAGGGTCATCCAAGCACACATAACATGATCACGAGGAAACACATCACAACACACACACACTTAATCTAAAGATCAAGAAACACTGGTCAACCAAGAGGTCATCAACTTCCCACTCTAGATCATCATAGGGGGAAGGATGAAAAGCCTACAATGGTGTTATTTTAAGGGGAGGAGCTTCCAATCCTCCCACAACAAGGGCTAAGGTAGAGGGACCAATGAGGTTTTCGTTGCTCAACTCTTGTGGGTCCAAGGTCAGTGATTCCACGAAGATCGTTGACAAGGTCAAAAATTCATCCATCAAGTTAAACATGCACTTGATGGGAGTTCCATTTTTCACCTTGACAGAAGGAGGAGTTTGCACGCGAGGTTCACCGCTAAGGTCACCGAGAGACTCAAGAGCAGTGAAAAACTCAGGGGAGGCTGGAACTGATTTTGTCGCTAGGAGAAAACAAGTCAGTGTGGGGCCACCTTTCAAAGAAGCTGGGCTCCTCTTACATCCTCCATTGCTGGAGGGACCACTCTCTACCTTGTTCTTCGTCAGAGGAGGTGAACTCCCCACAGATGAAGCAAGAAGAGTCTAGGGAGAGGAGGAAAGAGCCACAGTAGATACAACTGAAGTGTTAATCATATATATGGGATTTGGAAAAAGTGAGATATTTGGAATGGAAGTCAACAGAAGCGGCTCCACAGAAGGAGCGATGAACACCTGCACCTTTCTAGGTGCATGTGCGCTCGTAGCGAAAGTCGAAAGAGATATGGAGTTGGTTTGGACAGAAGTAGGAGGGAGGAGAGAGGAGGACATGGCAGGAGGTAATGATATGGGAATGATCATCTACTCTTCCTTCCTATGTAAGGAGGCTTGCTCAACTAGGAGAGCATTTCACTGACGCTTGTGCTCGCACACAAGGTGGTTTTTGTGAATATTCGAACCAGAAGCCAGAGTATTTGAAGGGACGAAGGGCTCCTAATCATCCATGGGAGTGTCCTCCATAGTTGTTTCCAATGGAGGGACAAACTCCTGGATGGGAGTAGGAACAGTAGGTTCAAAAATGGTAGGGGGGATCGAATCCAATGCCTCAGCAACGGGTCTCTTCCAATCCACTATTTTAGGAGCAAGAACAGTAGGAGGCCGTAGAGACCGAGACATAGAGGACTTTCCACGAGAGGCTTTTTGTCTACCATACCAAATAGGCCTAGGCTTCATGGGTAAGAAAGGAAGCTCACACATAGGACGCTTAGCCTTTCACCAAGTGGGCACCATGGGATTCTCTTGCAAGTGTGAGATAGAAGCAGATGGTACCACAACAGAGCCAGAGGAAGCATCGGGCTAAACAATGGAAGAGGAAGAAGGAGGATCTCAGGACTGCTTCTCTTCTTCTCTTCTATGTGCCTTGGCGACATCACTGTCAAATTTTAGATAAGCCTTATATGTGAAATAACATAAGGCGAAGGAGGGTATCTTAATTTTGACCTAGAGTGCCCTTTCTTATAGTTTTGATATGTGCAATATAGGAGGTCCTTTTTGGGTGGGAGAGGACCAATAGGTGCAAGCCAAAAATAATCTAAGGTATAGCTACCACGTGCAACCGACGGTCTATAATCGATGTCATCGACAACATGCACCGAACCTCCATAAACTAATTTAGACACTTGTGCACAACCGAGGGAACTGCATTCATAGCTACCAACTAGGGGATACCTAGCTTCACCCTGAAGAGTTCAGACCCTAGGATGATGTCAAACTTAAGGTTCACGGATTTAGGTCCAACAAGGACCAATAGGACAATACTCCCTATAGGATGTACGAAAATTTTGTCATGTGTGCAGATGGTACTTTCAAGCACATCATATCCATCCTTATGCAGGAAGTTGATTAGCATGATCTCCTTAGTTATGATATTCACTTAAGATGTCATATCAATGAGAACACCTGCAACGGTATTCCCATTTATCATCGCAGGAATGTAAAGAGGATATGGTTCCCTATTAAATCCCATCGGTAGGTCCTATGAAGTGAAGGTTATTCTAGTACCACTACTCATAGTTTGTGTAGAGGGATTAGTTTGATTTAAGAAAGAGGCCATCACGCACACTAGACAATACTTCTACAGAGCCTCCTAAGGTTTATAGGATAGGACAGTGACCCAATTTAAGGTTTCATTACACAACACCATCAGAACCTTCCAACTACGCCAACTAGGGGTCAGAGGTTGGGTTGCAAGGAAAAATCCTCACAACAATCACACCTACAACACTCTTAGGACATGAGGAGAGGGACTTCTACTATCACAAAACAAAACCAAAATGGTTCACATCGGGTTCACCAAAAATGCAAGAGAGGAGGACCAACCACTGCAAGGCCCTAGGTCACGAAAGGCCAAGAGCAGTATGGATTCCCTAACTTACCTCAATTTAAAGGAAGGTTAGGATAGGTGGGATGAGAATGATGAGAACTATGGGTCCTTCGATCACTCTGCAAACCTAGGAGTTGAAAGGAGACTAGGCGAGTCAATCTTTAGAGTTAACTCTATATCTCAGATAACTCTCTGTCAGAGGACAGAAGCATGGTTCTGGGATGACAATGCGGCATGTTTGTGTCTCATAGGTGCACTGGTGTCCGTATGACAAAAAAACTAAAGAGATAAGAATTAACTTCTAACAGGTGGACTAACAACCTAGTTATGAGTTTCGAGAAGTGCAGAATAAGATTAAGAAATACGAAATGTAAAGATGAACGTGATAAATAAAATAGATTACCACAAGGGTGATGAAGATGATCTCACACAATAACCTTCTCGCCAAATTACTCCAAGATCTCTCCACCTGCACATAGAAAAGTGGGAAAATGTTGGGGGGTTGTTTAGGGGCCTACCTCAATCAAACCCCCATTTTGGTGTTTCCACCTCCATGGACAACCAAATTGCAACGATAGAAATAATGAAATAAAGAATAGAATACAAGAAAAGTATACAAAAGACACTACAAAATAATGTGTTCTTACTCAACCAACCAATAGAGAAGATGAGAGGAGCTTACCACCTCTGTCTAAAGCGTTCAAGGCTAGTGGAGGAGAAAGATGAGAGGAACTCGAGCCTCTGCTACAATGGATTCATCTTGCGCTTGCTCTATTGGAGAGATGGAATGATAGATTGCTTCTATGGAGTGTGAAGTGCTGCTACAAAGCTTGGACTAAATGCTCAAAGTGTGGAGAAATTGTGTCAACTTGTGAAGAAGATCCACTCTCTTGAAAATGGATGAAGGAATGGAGAATATGAAGAAGGAATGGAAGAAAACGACCATATTTGGGTCAGCTAGCCAAAGGGAGGTGTTACACTTCAACTTCCAATAGGAAGTGTAACATCTTTGCAGACTCTAGCTGCAGGAATCTGCTAGGGACTAAGCGTGTCACACATACGTATGTGCACCATACGGGCGTCCCCGATAGCAATGCCTCCACCGACACTCAAAACAAGTGCCAAGTGTGATGAGAACAATAGGCTTATGTGGAATTAAGCATCTACCTTTGGTTTTCTAAAGTGGAGAGGGTAAAAGGGGAATTTGTGTTAGGGGTGAAAATTTGCTCCTATACATCTTCTTGATTTGCTTCTTGTCCCTCGTCATCAGAATGTTCACCCTTCTCTTCATTCGAAATATTTTTGAACAAACCTTTTTCAAAGTTTCCATATCACCAGGAGATAGGGAGGATCCAATTTTCTCAAGTTCCCTAGCCCTTATCTTCTCCTCCATTTCAACTGCCTTTGATCTTATTTTCATCAAAGCTTCCCACAAATTCTTAGGCACATTATCCCTAACATGAACCCAATTAACTTCCAAAATATTGGCATACTAAATGATAGCCATCATTAATGTTTTCTTATCTTCTTTACCAACTTGATTAAAAAAAATTGTTGTGGGTTGCAGCATACCTTCATAATGTAACAAACCATTTACCAAAGCTTCTAGTCCAAGAGGAACACTAGGTCTTACCAGAGAAGCTTCCTGGTCTGGAGAGACCTCCTTTGCAACTTTTACCTTCTTTGTTTCAGGTTCATGAACACTAAAATCATATTCTTCATCTTCTTTAGAAGAGGACACAAAATGAACTCTTCTGGAACCAACACTAGCTTCTTGAGAAACACCTTCATTGGAGGGCATGCTACCCCTCCTCTTTCTCACCAATTTAGTAAAAGGGTCTTCCTCCTCTTCCTCTTGATCTTTAGTGATAATGAGGTTCTTTTCCCTTACAACTTTTTCTTTTCTTCCTCGCTTAACAATAAAAACCAGAGGAACACCTATTCTCTTACCCAATCGAGTTGCAGGTCTAGAAGGAGTCAGGCCTTTGCCTCTATCAAAATCACTGGGTTCAATCTTCACTACAACAGGGCCAAAAACTAGCTTAGAAGGAGAAATCCTATTAGATCTCCTTACACCTGATGATTCTCCATATTTTTGTTCTCCCAAAGCCCTAGCTTGAGCTATTTATTCACTGGTGAAGCCAAAAAATTTCAGCATCTCATCCACCTTCTTTCTCCTTGCAGGCTTATTGAGTTCCAAGTGAACTTCCATGGACTTTTCTGCATAAGTGCCAATTTTGGGTTCATTGGCATCTTTTGGAATTTTCAGTAATAGCTACACATATCCTTCAACTTCATCCTCGGTAATTTCATATCCCAAGGGTTGAATCCAAATGGTCTGGGATTCAACCACTTCAACCATACATTCATCAAAAGACACATGGAATATGATATCATTCTTGTATTTCTCAACAATTTTCTTTTGGATTCTTTCTCTTTCATTCATATTTCTCTTAAACACAACAAAGAATGGTGTTAGAGCATTATCCCTATTATTCAAATCACCCAATCTATGCAAATAATCAAAAAATTGATGAGCTATTGGCTTGGATGGGTCCCAAAACACTACTTCATCCTTTCTCGGGAGCCTTCTAAGAAAATAAAACAACAAACAAACGATTAATGAACTAAACTTGAAAGGATATTTATTTTCCTTCGACATCCTCAGATTTTCAAACAATTGTTGTTAGAGAAGTTCACAAAAATCATAATTTGCACCATTTATTGCCATGTCATATAGCTAGTATAGATTGCAGTAGAAGACATAGAGTTTTGTTTGTTGGTGAAGTAAATCTTATGTCCGATCATTATCGATGCATACTTCACAATCGAATTAGTGATAGGCTTTGTTGTAAGAGCCCTTTTATCATATGTTGCACCAATGAGCTCCATCACAACTTTATTCTTCACAAATTTCAATACGAGTACCGGTCCGATATCATAGAGTTAGATAACTACCCTGATTGCTTCCTTAGATATCAAATGGGGTCTGTCAGTCCATAATAATTGATCATACATTCTGCTAAGGATAGGTTTAACATACTGATCATCAACAATGGAACAAAAATTAGGGAAGGAGTTTCATCGATCAAGCATCTTTGCCACAATGTTCAAATACTTAGGTTTTGTTGAGAAGTTATCCCCAGTGAGATAATTTAGCCATATTTCAATCAATTTACTATGATTGAATTCCTCAGTCTTGAGTCTAATGTACATCCTAGTATCCTCAGTAGGCATTACACCATGAGGAATGGAAGAGAAGGCACCCATAGGGTCATCTTCGAAAACCTTCATCGAATACTTCATGTAGGAGGGTCTACATCTTTCTGATGCTTTCACTACTATAGGAGTTTCCATTTTCAACACACCGAGCTCTAATAGATTCAAAAAGAGGATTTTCACAAGCTCACAATAGCATAGAAGCTTAAAATACCTTTTTCCTTCACAAAAAACTGAAGCTAGTGTTTGGATAACTCGCACTTCAAATCGCCTCAAGAACGCTCCAAATCTCTCTCCACTTTTTCTAATGCACACGTGATTAAAATGACTTTCCAAATTCTCTTTATAGATCAAAGTGATGCCCTAATTTTCATTAAATACGATGAAATTTGAAAAGCTGCTAAAACCTTTTAGCTACACAGAAAAACCCTAATCTCCTCCGCAAAAGAACATGCCAACACTTTTTCTTCTGATTCCTTTTGCATAACCTTTGCCTAATCATTCCTTACAATATATCCTCATGCCAAAGACTGACACACCATATTTCCAGGGGGTTCAAATATTTTTTTGCTAAAGCTCCTCCTAAGACCATGCTAGGTCTAATTCCTAGAGGAATCATCTGCATTGGATGAGGGCACATACACATCTGTTATCTGGGTTCTTCCTTCTTTTTCCATATCTTGTTCATCTCCTTCTTAACATGATCTTTGTCAATCTTCTTCACAGTTTCATTCTTCTTTACTAAAGCAAACTGCTTTCCCTTTCTATTTCTGCAAACTCTTGAAATATGTCCTAGTTTTTTGCAATTGTAGCAGACAATATTTCTTTGATTTGTTTGACTTCCATTAATCCTTGATCTGTACTGATTTTTTGTGTCCAAATTTGTTACAAGTATATCAGTAACCAGTAAAGGATTGATTCATTCTACTTCCATTAAATCGATTCATCATGTGAGTTATGCATTCACTTGCTCTATGTCCAATCTTGTTGCATGCATAACATTTTCCAAAGAAGGAACCAGTAAACTAATTCATCCTACTCCTGCATTCAGTAGCCCTATGAAAAAAATTATTGCATTAAAAACAAACACCATTGAAAGATGGATACCTTTGAGCATTTGGTTGTTTGATAGGTGGTCTTCTTCTTGGATTTCTTGTCTGATTTCCTTTACCTTGAGTCTTTTGATTGTTTGTTGGATTTGAGATTTCACCCGTTTCTAGTCCCAAACCTCCTTTATCCTTAGATGGTTTATGTCCTACAATCAATTCATCAAGCTTGGTGGAGCTTGCCTTAAAACTATCTTCACAGACTTTAGCTTTTTCCATATCTGCTCTCAAGTTCACCACTTCTTGTTCAAGCCTGGAGCATTCATCAAACTTGCTTTGCACCACTGTATTCAAACAATCTTCAATTCTCTTCTTTTCTTCCACTTGAACCTTTAGTCTGGTAATATCTTCATTTGCTTGTTTTAATTGTTCGGTCACTTCTCTATGTCTTTCTTTGAATTTATTCAATTGTTCTTACAATTTTTGGATACATTCATTTGCCTCATCAAGATTCTCTTTGAGATCTCTATTTTCATTTTTAGCTTTGTCAAGATCATTAAGAGCTGTCTAGAGTTCTTCTTTATCATCCATTTGTTCAACCTTCAAGATCTTCCTCAAGCTGTTAGGCTTCTCCAGAGGAACCAAGCTCCAATACCAATTGTTAAATATCCAAGATACTGAGAGGGGAGGGTGAATTAATATCCTCTTAAACTTATTGAACAAATACCATCCAATTAATCCAATGCATATAACATAAAAGATAAGCAGAAGCATTAATAAAACATGAAAGAACACAACACATGAAAACCAAGGTTTTTATGTGGAAAACCCAATGAGGGAAAAACCATGGCGAGGATTAACTCACAATATAGTATAACCGGTTATATTACAAAAGGGTGGCTCACTACCAGGACTCACTGTCCAAAAGAGAGGCTCACTTGTTACAAGAAACACAGTAACAAAATGTCTTACAATCAGAATATGAACTGTTGAAGATACACCTCACAAGTGCACATTCAGTTCCTTTGATGCTCAGAACATTCGCATGCCAGCAAACTTGTATTGGCTCAAATTTTCATTCTCATTCAACACACGAGCCTTATTTCATAGTTCTATCATGCATATTTCAAACACCTTCAATCTTAAAACTAACTTTTATATTTATCAGACTTGTCCACAAGCATCAATTAGGTCGGCCTAATTAGATGCAACACATTTTCACCAAAATGGTAACTGTCAGCTTCAGACATATACAAAAACTTACCAAAAACAATTCAAGCATGTGGCATTCTACATCATGTTGGATTGGACCTTAGATAGGTCTCCCAAACATTTGCAACACAAAATTAATCCATTATACCACTAGTTGTTTATTAGGTCGGCCAGAGATGGACCTAATAACAAAATACAACAACAAAACAATGCAAAATTTCCATACGAGCACTTGAATACATGAAATACCAAACAAGCATGCTTCCAACAAGCAAAAAACATTTCCCAAAACTGCAAGCAACAAATATTACCATAAAGGAGTTGTGGACCAAAAATATTGAAGGATACTTCTGCATACCGGTTCAGAATACCGGATCACTATTGACTTTGAACTTGCAATTACAACTCATATATCATGGTGACATCAATGACAACAAAAAATTTCATTAAGAGATGTGTTCTTCTTCATTCTTCCAACATAGGGTAGAGGGGATAGAGATAGAAGGAGTGAGTGAGTGAGTGAGTGAGTGAATGAGAGAGAGAGACTTGAGAGAGAGAGAGGGAGGGAGTGGGAGAGAGATAGAGGATAGAGGGTAGAGGGTTTAAGGGTAGAGGGTAGAGGATATATATAGAGATAAAATAAACCTATAAAAAATCAATTTTCTCATAATGTGAGCATGTTTTGAAGTAGTAGAGATATGGTCGTTTGTTCAGCAAGACATAATGCGCTCACGTTATAATGCAAGCACGTTTTTTCCTGCTCTAAAAATGGTAAAAAATTCAATATACCTATGATCTCAAGGCCCACATTCTGCATATTCTCCTAGGTATGCGCGTGTTCTAACAAAAAAAAACTTTTTGATGATTTTGTGAAGTGTGCATGCAAGTTTTTCACATTCCACCACCTTTTTCATGATCTTTCCACCACCTTTGCATGAAATAGCAAATTTTTCACGTTGAAAACCATATATATCAATTCAAGTCTGAATTTCATTCAAGAGTGATATACAATTGAAGTTTGGAGGAGAACAAGCTTTTGAAATAGTTAAATTTTTTAGAAGTTTGAAGAAAGAAGAAGCAAAGGCTACATAATTGGGTAGAACTCCTCCATTCGAAACTCCAATTTTTTAGGTATGTGAAGTCTTTACACATTTTCTTTCATTTTATTTTGGCTTGCTTTGATTTTTTTATTTTGCATATTCCATGTTGATCATTGTTTGTTTGTCATTATAACCTTAGCTTGTCAATGCACATTTTAAATTACACAATTCTTTACACTTGTCAATTACATTTTTAAACCACATCTCTTTGAGGCATTTTGTTAAACAATTGACTTACCTTGTGTATGCTTCCACATTTTGTATACACATATATATGAAAGAAGTTATAAGTAAAATAATACATCATTTCTCAATCCTTTACTATGGATGTGCATAAGTAAAATAATACATCATTTCTCAATCATTTACTATGGATATGCATACCCCTCTCCAAAGCTTTCATTTTGGTATAGGCATGCCACAAGACCACATTTCTTTAAGACATTGGATCCAAAAATTCATGTGAGCATTGGCAAGCTAGTGAGCTCACTAGCTTGCCAATGCTCACATGAATTTTTGGATCCAATGCCTTAAAGAAATGTGGTCATGTTGCATGCCTTGATTGCAAGATAGGATCAAAATGGAAGCATGGACAAGGCATGTGAATTGTTTGAAAATAATGTTTTTGTAGACATGTATGCAAAATATGGTAGCATTGACAAGCTAGTGAGGTCATGGTGATGTACATCACCGTGAGCCCCCATTTTTATAAGTCATTTTTTCATGTTGTCCTACCTTCTCAACTCTACCGCATTGACAAGCTAGTGAGCTCACTAGCTTGCCAATGCTCACATGATTTTTTGGATGGAATGCCTTACAGAAATGTGGTCATGTTGCATGCCTTGATTGCAAGATAGGCTCAAAATGGAAGCATGGACAAGGCATGTGATTTTTTTGACAATAATGTTTTCGTAGACATGTATGCAAAATGTGGTAGCATTGACAAGCCGGTGAGCTCACTAGCTTTCCAATTTGATAGGGTTGACAAGGTAGGGGTAGCGTGAAAAAATGCCCCATCACTGTGAGCCCCTATTTCTATGAGGCATTTTGGACAGCGTGAAGAAATGCCTCATAGAAATGGGGGCTCATGGTGATGTACGCTGACTAGCCTGCCAATTCAGTAGGGTTGACAAGGTAGGGACAACGTGAAGAAATGCCTCATAGAAATGAGGTCTCATGGTGATGTAGGGTTGACAAGGTAGGGACAGTGTGAAGAAGCGAGATCCCATTTCTATGAGGCATTTCTTCACGCTGCCCCTACCTTGTCAAGCCTACATCACCATGAGACCCCATTTCTATGAGGCATTTCTTCACATTGCCCCTACCTTGTCAACCCTACTGAATTGGCAAGCTATTGAGCTCACTAGCTTGTCAATGCAGCATGGTTGACAAGGTAGGGGCAACGTGAAAAAATGCCTCATAGAAATGGGGTCTCAAGGTACATCACCATGATACCCCGTGTCTATGAGGCATATTTTCATGTTTCCCCTACCTTGTCAACCCCACTGCATTAACAAGCTAGTGAGCTCACTAGCTTGCCAATGCTCACATGATTTTTTGGATGGAATTCCTTAAAGAAATGTGTTCATGTGGCATGCCTTGATTGCAAGATAGTCTCAAAATGGAAGCATGGACAAGGCATGTGAATTATTTGCCAATAATATTTTCATAGGCATGTATGCAAAAAGTGGTAGCATTGACAAGCTAGTGAGCTCACTAGCTTGCCAATGCGGTAGGGTTGACAAGGTAGGGGCAACGTGAAAAAATGCCTCATAGAAATGGGGTCTCACAGTGAAACCCCATTTCTATGTACATAACTTTGTATATTAATCTTGTTTCCACCCTCTTGATTCCTTCAATTCTAAACTTGGATCACACTTAATTATAATCATTAGTAAAACATAGTGAACCCAACTAAAGCAACATGAACTTACTCATATTCAACATATTATACGACATCTAAATCATGCTAACCATAATCATATAGGGTACACTTCACACATCATATAATTTATTTAACTTCTATTTAAAATTGATCTCACTATGTAGATATTCCTAAAGTCAAGTTCATTTACTTAGCTCAATTGATAATATGATCAAAAGACTATTCTCATCTTTTCTTTAACTATTTATGGTATTAGAATAATTCATTATGATATTGCTATCGGGATTCAACAGTGTAGTTTTTGAGTCAAACTCATTGACCCATGTTTCATGAGTAGAGGTTCACAAGAACCCTACTTATCAAAATAATTCATGTTATAAAAATTATCACATTATTTAGATTTATCATCCATATACTACCATAATGGTGAACAAATGATTGTATCATTAAGCTCAATTAGGACTAGATCATATATAATCCATTTATATTATCTTTTGACAATAATACTACTCACAAATATGAAGTAAGATTCACATAACTATACCCATTCATACCATGAAAGTATGAACTCTATGCTCACTAGGTACATCATTACCACATACCAAAAGACCCAAAATCATGTTATAAGAAGTGGGCTCAGTGGTCTTATAGACAAAAATTAATGGATTCATTTTCATGCTCAAATTATAATCAAGATTACTTAATAATATATAAGAAGTGTTGTCTAAGATTCCATATTCAATATTTAGCATATTTCATAACCAGGGTTTTGTTTGGTTTGCATATCCATTAGACCTAGAAAAGGTGGACAAGAGTTTGTCTTGGACAACTATTTTTATATCTACAAACATTGTAATTTTTCATATATGAATATGGCGAAATAAGATTTGTTTCATGTTTGTAAGTATGTCATAACCCTATGTATTCAAGAAAAATTATCTTCTCAATTTAATTTAACAAAACTAAACAACTATAAAGCTTAAATAAAGATTCTTTGTTTCCAATATTTTAAAATTCAAAAATCACGAATATGAAACTCAAACATATGTATCTAGTGCTTAAGTTCTAGAGTATAATAGAACGAGCTAGGACTTCTTTATTCTCTAGAAAACTTACATAAAATATCCATCCCAATATTTTTCTATTCAACCTCAAAGGAGAATAGTATAAAATCCTATATTCTTTGTTTCTTCTTCTTTCCCCATTCGCCATCCTTCCCCATTTTCTCCCTTCCTCAAAATCTAGAAGATGTATTTCTATTTATAACAAAAACTCAAATCTACTCAAATTTAAAGTCAACACATGTCATAACATGGTATGGTAAGTATATTGATAAAGGTAGTTCAGTTTGTTGTCTTCTTTTGTTCCAATAAGTTTTCAAAATCTTTAATATTTGATTTAATTCCCATGTGCATGTTGACAAACCTTTAATCCTTGGTTTAATTCTCATGTGTGTGCTCCCAAAGTCTTTATCTTTGAATATATTAACTCCGCTAGATTTTTTATTTAATCTTTTCATTTGCTTACAATTCCAAGAATAAATATATATAGTTATACCTTCATCCAACTCCTCATAATTTTTTCAACAATTCCATTATGAAATTTGAATTGAAATTACCCACTTTATTTATTTCTCAATAATTTTTTATTTATCTCCTTTAACTTTCCATGTGCTAAAATAATTATATTTATTAAATCTCCACCCAACTTAATTTCCCATGTTAGAAATAAATATATATTTTGAATAATAAAACATTAGATACCATATTCTCATGATAAAAAATAAATTTAAAAAAAAAAAAATCTTCCAAAAATAAGCAATTATTCAAAATAAAATATTAATTTTATAAGTATCATTTATTTAAAAACATTGATAACCAAAAAAAAACCTAAATTCTTTACAAATTATTTATTTACTTTTGTGTTTCATCACGGAGACCCAAGACAAATACCATGGAGGAAAGCGATTATTCTTATGCTTGAATAAGCGTTGGAGGTCAAGGGTTCGAAACTTGACCCAAATGGCGATTATTCTCCTTCCACCTTGCAACTATTGAATATCTCCATCACAATCTACCAAAATATTTTAGGCATGATTTAAGCTTTTATATATCAAATATCATAACATATATTTACAAGCACGGTATAATACATAAATTTTAAATTAAGAAAATTTAAAAAAATCATTGCAATTAAAGGTAATAAAAATCATTGCAATTAAAGGTAATAAAATTCAATATGGGTATTGTATAATAAAAATATTTTGTTAAAATATAATATGTTTTCAAAAAAAGTATTTATGAATTTTAATTATGTAACAATTTATAATATGAATGTTATGGATCACACTTTATGATTTATCATTGTTTTATTTCATTTTTTTGTTTTCTTTATTTTTATGATGGATAAAAGAATTTGACCCAAAATGTTGGTATTAAAAATTATTACACAATTAAAATCTAGAAACACTATTTTTTCCATATGATAGACTATAGAAATTTGATGTCTTTAAATAAGTTTTTTTATACTATATATAAAAATATTCAAACATATCCTTGACAAATATATTCTTAAGGAGGACTATACGTCCTTTGACACTATTCATATATTTATAAAAGTCCTCGCTTCAACATGACTTGCATTTTTTAACTATGCAATTTTATCTATATAATTCATTGTATAAATAATTGAATTATTTTATCTAATTATTTAATTTTTTAATTATTATTTGTGTACAAGAATTATTACATATTTTTTTTAAAAATCCTCATTTTATTAAATATTAAAATATTTCATCTTAAAGTGGGTTTAATCTATGTTAACTATTACATCAAAGATAGGAAAGAAACTATCTAACATGTCTTTTATTTTTGCCCATGTTGTGAACACTACATCTGCACTTTGCTCAAAAACAAACAAACATTAGCATTGTTAGTCAAATTAAGCAAACCAAATCAAGCATTCCTATGAGATATTTAATCATGCTAGATATGCAAACAAGATAAAAAGAAAACAAAGAAACTAAATGAAAGCACATGAAAGCATGCTCAAACCCTATCCCATAGTGAGAGTGGTGTTCTTTTGATGTGGAAAGGATGCCCTTTTCTACCCCCTTGATAAGCTAAATGATAATGAACAAGCCTCCAAGATGTGATGAAATGCAAGATGAATGTGCCTATAGTGAAATTGCATATGATTATGGATCCTTTCTTCATAGAGAAGCCCTCTATAAATAGGGTTGAGGGGTTAAAAAATGAAGAAATTGGAGGAATGTGGGACTAAAGGAGAGCCAATGGGATTGAGACACTTGTCTCAATTCTATTGGATGAGGATGAAGCACATTTTGAGAAATGTGCATAGTTAAGAGGATGTAAGAGAGATTAATGCATATGGTTGAGAGTGTAAGAGGATGTAAGAGAGATTAATGCATGTGGTTGAGATGTAAGAGAAGTTAATCCCTTTGTAAGAGGCATTAATATTTGAGCAAGAAATTCAAATAAATGGAATTATTGAAGGAATATTCCCAAAGCATATGCCTTTGTGAGGGAAAATAGGTGAATTAGTTATTAAAAAAAAAAAAATTATGTGCAAGTTGGTTGGTTAATCGGGGGTTTAGTTTGACCAAGGTTGAGTCAAAAGGTAGAGAATGGGTAATGATGATTAGGAGTTAATTACTCCAAGATTAATCAATTTGAAGGGTTTAGAGGATTGTGACATTTGATTTAAATAATTTGATTTATTAAATCAAATGAGAGGACTTTAGGATTTTAAATAAATAGATAAATTTATTTAATTAAACAGGATGAACATTAGTGAATTAATCTAATAAATTTTTTTATTTGATTAATAGAAGAAATGGATAATTTGAGTGTCTACATTTTGCCCCTCTTTGAAGCAATGTACCAGTTGCATTGGTCAAAGACTGATGTCAAGATCGAAATTCAAAAATTTCTTAATTTTTTTGGATGCCCCATTGTTGCCCTAGTGGAAAGAAGTACGTTGATACACTGCCCCCTCGAAAGAGCGGGCAAAAATTTTGATTTGAGGTCGATCTCATGACAAATAGGTTCAAGATGGTGAAATGAGAAGGGTAGACTAACAAATCTATATTATGATGACGATGCAAATGAGACGTTTTTAAGATGCTTAGAATAACAAATCTATATTATCCTAAACAACTTAAATGATGATGCAATGCATGTGAGATGGATAATGTTTCCTATTGTGATGATATGTCATGATTATGCAAGATGCAAACGGTTTGTGGATGACATGATACCATGTTAGCGTGAAAGAGGATAGAAGAATGAGAGGGATCAACCTTTGATTCCAAGAAGATGCAATAAGTCTATGAGTTGTCGATACTTTATTAGATATGATGATAAATGATGATGATGCATTGCTTATCCAAGGATTGGGGATGTAAAGAGCACAAATTTTCTTATGTTTGATAACACATGTAGATACAATGTATCAAGGTATAGACAACCAGGATGGCATGGTATCTAGTGCGATGGACTTTGACTTAGCAAACAAATAAGAGTACCCTTGTTCTCTCCCGACATACAAAACCTTATTAGGATGTACTTCAGACATTTCGAACATCTTAGACCAAAACACAAAAAGGAAAAGCCTAACAATGTAATAGTCAACAAGACATCCAAAACATCCTCCCTACAAACCAAACAAAGTTAGTATGACCATGGTTATATTACAAGAATATCCAACAAACACAAAAAACAAAAGATAATTATTGATGCCCCATTCCTTTCTCTCTAAATCATTTTGATTAGACATCATCGAGAGTTCATTGGAATGAGCACAATAAGATAAATCAAAAGAAAAGATCAAGTACACAAACAAGTCAATATTTTTCATACCTCTAGCTAAGACTAAACTTTGGTGATGCATGATGTTGATGTCCATTGTAGGAAGGATGCATCATAGGACATGATTTTATCAAATGATTTTGAGACTAATGGGATGATAGGATATTGATACCAAGAGTTGACCAACTTGCTTACCTATTGACCTAGACTTAAGACCTTGACGTTTGAGTTTACACTTTTTAATTTGCCATACTTGTTTCCGCTTGTTTTATCAAAGGTTGAAGGTGATGATTGATTTATTGCGAGTGGATGTTTACTGCAGGTGAAAGTGAAATGGGATGGATGATTTTGGGTTTTTTGAATGTTTTTGGATTTTCTGATGTTTTGAGGTTGTTTTAGGGATTTTCGAGATGTTTTATGAATGTTTTGATTTTTGAATTTTCTAATGTTTTTGGTGTTTTCTGAGATTTTGACCAAGAACCTAACCTAAAGACCTATCCTAGGGGCCTCATTGTCTGATCAAAGATTAGTCTTGCCTACGCTATACATGTAGAGACCACATAGTTCAACTAACACAGACTTATTTATTGATGAAGAATATGAACATGTATGGATTGCCAGTTTATTATGACAAACTCCTAAACAACTGATCTAATGTATCAGGGGTTGATCAATGATTAGACTTGCCTACATTCAAGCTCAAATACTCATAGTTTGACATGATGACTATGTTCTTGACTCTCTTTTTTTGGACCTATTTTGGGATTTTTGTCGTGTTTTGAATGTTTTTGGATTTTTTGATTTTATGAATGTTTTTTGATTTTTTGGTTTTATGAATGTTTTTTGTATTTTCTCGATGTTTTGAGGATTTCAAGGATATACACGAATCTGATTCAATGTAGGTATAAGGAAATGCCCCCAACGTGATGCGATAGACTACCTCAATATAGGCAGGAGAAACTGGCCTTAGCAATGTGCCAAGTAGTACTAAAAGGGAACATGATACCGACATAGGATCAAGCTATGATGCGAACACAGATGGGTGATGAAATAAATGTGGAATGCGATGGATGAATGTGATGGAAAGTGATGGAAGGTGATGCATAACAAGTCGAAGAATCCATGGTGGATAGAAAGTGTTGATTTACAAAAGGTGCCTAATTGCTAGGTTTTCACCAAGGTACTTGCCCAAAGCACCACCGAAGTGGTTTTCACTAGAGGACATTTTTTTTCTTTACCGTTTTCAATCCTTTTTCTATTTGTTTTGGATTTTTTTTTTTTTTTGTATTTTTGGATTTATAACTTGCAAGCTTAGGCATAATTTTTTTTGAGATGGAATTTGTTGATGGGATCCTATAGAGGCTCCCCTTCGAGTGTGGATAGCTAATATGCTCCTAATTTGTAACTTTTCATGACAATGAAGGGTTCTAACCAATTTTGTTCAAACTTACCTTTGTTGTTTGGATTTGGGATGTTCTTCTGATTTTATTTCAACACGAGCTCTCCAACTTGGAAGGACCAACTCTTGATCTTCTTATTATAGCTCATTTTAAGATGGTTTTGATACACCTATAGATGGTTCAAAGCATCCATGTGTCGCTCATCCAGTAGTTCTAGTTCATTCAACTGTGACACTCGATACTCTTCATCAATAATAAGATTCTACAATGATATTCTCAGGGATGGGAGCTCAATCTCAATATGAAGGATGGCTTCTGATCCATAGACCAAGGAGAAAGGGGTTGCACCTATTGGTGTGTGGATACTTGTTTGGTAGGCCCATAGGGTAGGGTTCAACTGTAGGTGCTAGTGACGACTTGTTTCATTGACTATTTTCTTGAGGATCTTTAGGATGGTCTTGTTAGAAGCCTCAGCCTAGTCGTTACCCTAGGGGTAATACGTGGTAGAGAAGTGATGTTGGATATTGAATTTTTGGCATAGCTCACAAAAATCCTAGTTTTTGAAAGTTGTCTCATTATCTGAGGTAAGGGCTTGTGGGACATCATAACAACAAATAAGGTAGTTCAGAATGAATTTTGAGATCTACTTCCCTGTAATATAGGTCATGATAATGAAAAAGCCTCCAAGATGTGATGAAATGCAAGATGAATGTGCCTATAGTGAAATTGCATATGATTGTGGATCATTTTTTCATAGAGAATCCTTGTATAAATAGGGTTGAGGGGTTGAAGAATGAAGATATTGGAGGAATGTGGGACTAAAGGAGAGCCAATGGGATTGGGACACTTATCTCAATTCTATTGGATGAGGATGGAGCACATTTTGGAGAATGTGCATAGTTAAGAGGATGCAAGAGAGATTAATGCATGTAGTTGAGATGTAAGAGAAGATAATGCCTTTGTAAGAGGCATTAGTATTTGGGCAGAAATTCAAATAAATGGAGTTATTGAAAGAATATTCCCAAAGCATATGCCTTTCTGAGCGAAAATAGGTGAATTAGTTAATTAAAAGAAATTATTTTCATGTCTAAGTCGGTTGGTTAATCAGTGGTTTAGTTTGACCAAGGTTGAGTCAAAAGCTAGAGAATGGGTAATAATGATTAGGATTTAATTAATCCAAGATTAATCGATTTGAAGGGTTTAGGGGATTGTGACATTTGATTTAAATAATTTGGTTTATTAAATCAAATGAGAGGATTTTAGAGTTTTAATTAAATAAATTGATTTATTTAATTAAATAAGATGAAAATTAGTAACACATTTCACAAAGCTTAAAAATAGGCTCCAAACATTTCAAACTACCAAAAACATTCAAAAAACCCAAAATCACCCATCCCGCTTCAACGTTCACCTGCAATAAACATCCACTCACAATAAATCAATCATCATATCCACCGTTTGGAAAAACAAGTGGAAACACGTAAGAAATAGTTAAAAGTATAAACTCAAACATCAAAGTCTTAAGTCTAGGTCAATAGGTAAACAAGATTGGTCAACTCTTGGTATCAATAGCCTATCATCCTATTAGTCTCCAAATCATCTGATAACATCTTTCCTAGGATATGTCTTTCCTTCAATGGACATCAACATTAGGCATCACCATAGTTTAGTCTTGGCTAGAGGTATGAAGAACATTAGCTTGTTTGTTTACTTGATATTTTCTTCTAATTTATCTTATTACGCTCTTTCCAATGACCTCTTGATGATGCCTAATCAAAACAATTTAGAGAGAAAGGAATGGGGTATTGATCATTATCTTTCATTTTCTATGTGTGTTGGATATTCTTGTAATATAACCTTGGTCATGCTAATTTTGTTCAGTTTGTAAGGAGGATGTTTTGGATGCCTTGCTAACTATTACATTGGGAGGTTTTTCTTTTCTGTGTTTTCGTCTGAGATGTTTGAAATGTTTGAAGTACACTCTAGCAAGGTTTCATATGTCGGGTGTGAACAAGGATACTCCTATTTGTTTTTTGAGTCAAAGTCCATCGCACTAGATAACACACCATCTTGGTTGTCTATACCTTGATGCATCATATCTATGTGTGTTATCAAACATAAGGAAAGCTATTCTTTTTACGTCCCTAATCCCTAGATAAGCAATACATCATCATCATTCATCATCATATCTAATAAAGTCTCAACGACTCGTAGACTTGTTGGACTTCTACATCTTCTCTTAATCAAGGGTTGATCCTTCTCATTCTTCTATCCTCTTTCACACTAACATGGTATCATGGCATATCTTCATAATAGGAAACATCATCCATCTCACAAGCACTACATCATCATTTAAGTTGTTTAGGATAATATAGATTTGTTATTCTAAGCATCTTAAAACCATCTCATTTGCATCATCATCATAATATAGATATGTTAGTCTAGCCTTCTCATTTCACCATCTTGAACCTCTTTGTTGTGAGATAAACCTAAAATCAAAAAGAAAATCTGATCTCTTGAGGGGGCAATGTACCAGCGTACTTCTTTCCGCTGGGGCAACAATGGGGCATTTGAAAAAAAAAAAAAATTTTTGAATTGCGATCTTGGCAACACCAATCTTTGAACCAACACAACTGGTACATTGCTTCAAAGAGAGGCAAAATGTAGACATGCAAATAATCCTAATCAACATTATGCATCTAAATTTGCTCAATTAACAATCAATTCTTCTATTAATCAAATAAAGCAATTTATTGGATTAATTCACTAATGTTTATCATGTCTAATTAAATAAATCAATTTATTTAATCAAAACCCTAAATTCCTCTCATCTGGTTTAATAAATTAAATTGTTTAAATCAAATATCACAATTTCCCAATCCCTTCAAATTAATTAATTAACTCCTAATCATCATTACCCATCCTCTAGATTTTGACTCAACCTTGGTCAAACTCAACCCCTGATTAACCAACCAACTTGCACATGAAAATAATTCTTTTAATTAACTAATTACCCTATTTTCCCTCACAAAATCATATGCTTTGAGAATATTCCTCCAATAACACCACTTATTTGAATTTCCTACACAAACATTAACTCCTCTTACACTCTCAACCATATGCATAAATCTCTCTTAATGCATATGGTTGAGAGTGTAACTATAGGCACATTCATCACTCATCACTTACTTCTTCATCACATTGGAAGCTTATCAAGGGGGTGGGAAAGGGCATCCTTTCCACATCAAAGGAGAACCACTCCCACTATGGGATAGATTATTATCTTGCTTTCATATGCTTTCATTTAACTACTTTGGTTTCTTATTTTATTGTCTCATATTTAGCATGGTTAAATATCTCATAGGAATTTTTGGTTTGGTTTTCTTAATTTGACTAACAATGCTAATGTTTGTTTGTTTTTGAACAAAGTGTAGATTTAGTGTTCACATTTTTGCACCCGTCGTGGGGTAGGAATATAAAGTCTTTGTTTTTGTTCACCTCTGTTTCATGCAGTAGATAGGAATATAAAGTCTTTGTTTTTTTTGATATAATATTGATTCATGTAGGACGTAAAATCTCTATTTATTTTGATATAATATCGATTAATGCTCTAGATGGGGCTATAAAGTCTTTGCTTCTATAAAGTCTATGTTCCTTTTGATATACCCACCGCAGTCGATGATTTAGAAGTGAGTCAAGCCGCTGCCTCATAGTCCCATATTTCTTTCAAATTTTAATGGCTTTTCATGTATCTTAAGATGTCTTCAACTTGGCTTTTCATGTTGGATTTTTGTATATGACTTCAACTTGGCTTTATTGACAAGTTAATTCAATAAACTAGTTTTATAAGTTTTATGTTTAATAGCGCTATTGAGAAGTCATCTTTAAAATGGAAATGCTAACCATAGATTTATTTTGATTTTTAGTACCATGCTTAATCTTGGCAGATTATTTCATCAATAGTAGAATTCAAATTGAAGGTTCATATAAAGGTCTGTTATGCCATCCAAATGCATCAAGATCATTTGAAGTATTAGGAGTGATATTTTACATTCCTTTAATAGATGTATTTGTTGGATGACATATTTTGATTTTTAGCATGATGTTTGGAGAACCACTTTCAAACTGTCAAGGCCAAATATTTAAACTAAGCTTCACCACTTCATAGGCCTACCAAACCTTTATAGGAGGTTTATCCTACTAATCCTCTTTCTATCTGATCTTTGATTTAGGTTACTAAATGCAATGCTATCTATTCAAACATGTACTAGGACAAGAGGAATTAAAGTGCAAACTAAATCAATCTAAATCAAAATAAATGTGTTTGAATATACAGTTGGTCCAGTTCTCAAAAACATTTTCTAAATTGAATTTAGAGCATCTAAGGCAGTCTAGTTCTAACCAAGAACTGACTTCCAATGCATGTCTTGGTGACGATTTCTTCACATTGTAAGTGTTATCATAGGGATTTTCACCCGCATGCAAAGCTGGAAAGCTCTGCAATCTTGTGTAACATTGGACTAATTCCAGGTTGTGGGTGCCTTATACAGAACTAGACCTCTAGATTCTAGGTTGGCTTCCTATGTGATCTTCTAATTATGGACTAAAAAGTTGATTGGAAAAGGGAAAATGATTAAATCTAATGCAAAACTGGAATCTGAACTATGGTGATGCACCAAAGGAAACTAATGTGCAGACTTAATCACAATCAATATTCTCATAATTTGTTAACACAACTTAATTTGGGCACCTTAATCGCAAAAATAATTTAGTAAAAGGCTTTGTTTAAACTCTCCCTCACTAAGGAAAATAGGGTTTTCACAAATTAAGAGGAAAGATGAACTTCACAAGCACAGTTAATGACCTGTAATAAGTTGCTATCATTCACATTTATCAATAGGTGAGATGGAAATTTAAAGGTTTCTGAACAAAACACATCAAATTCTTATCTAATCACTACATAATACAAAGCACCAGAAACTAAATAGGGAAACATTGATTCAAACAAATACTTGAAGGAAATTCTGCAATTCAACAATGTCCAATAACCTGTAAGAACCTGCTGAATGTATTAATCTGGAAAATAAATTGAGTTACAAGAAGTCTTCTTTGTGAGAATTGCAAAGGAAAAAGAAATCAAGAACTAGTGAAAAATGACTAAGTCATTTCACTTTTATACCAAAACCTCTCCAAAAGAGGACTCAGAAAGAACTGAAGATAACTCCAAGTGAAAATATCATCACCCTCGAAATGATCCACAAGAAAGAACAAAAAATCATGAAAAGAGGGGCTCAAACTCATGCAAAATGAGTGAACTCTGACTCAAACTCAAAGTCAACCCATAGTTTACCCATAGGGCACTCAAACTGAACTGAAAACTCTTGAAAACATGGGCTAAACCATCAGTGAACTGCCTTGTTTTTATCAATTCGCCCATGCATGATCAAAGGTCAATTCATAATTTTGTTTGCATTTAAAATAGTCTCATTAATTAAATGATTCATAATTTGTCATTTAATTAATGGACTTCACATATGCATGATGCAAAAACTTACACAATTTAACTCTATCTTATATCTAATACTCATGCTTGATTGGGAAATAACTTTGTGTTTATGTTTGCATTCAAAAAAATAGTTTAATTAATTAAATGATTTATCATTTATCATTTAATTAATCAGCTTTACAAAAACAATGCAAACATATATTGGATCAATAAATACTAATTTCCCACCTAGTACCTAATGCATGATGCTTGCACATATATATCTCTTTAGTTTAGCCATGCAAAAATCAATGAGTGATAAACACTCAAGTTCTTGGGTAACTCCTACCATAACATGCACAAAGGGTTTACATGGATCACTAGGTCAATGATTTTAAAGTCAAGACCTTGGAAATAATTTTAAAATGATTTTGTTTGTTTTTTTTGTAAAACATAGTAAAAAATGACTATCAAGTCGAATTAGGGCATGCAATGATTAAGCACGAACCCTAATCATATTGTCCATTCTTCACATTCTTCACTTTGGAAAGAGTTCAGTCGCACCACCAATGGATGATGGGAATTTTTCCATGAGCCAGGGTTTTTCTGGAAGATGTACATGCCTCCAAACTACTGGTAAGCACTTCCTCTACATAAAAATGTCATTTTTTTCCTTTTTACCTATGGAAGAAGATGTTTTCTTGCTAGATTATGGGAGAAGAATGGTTGAAATGGTAATTTTATGTGAAATACAACCTGGTTTCTTTTTAAATATAGCGAGCTCCTCTTTGGATCTTAATTACCCCTTGAAATCTCACCATATCGGTCACAAGCTTGCTCTCCATGATACATAGAATACCATATTCTTCATGAAAATGCTTGACTTCTTTTTCAAAATCTGTACATTTCTCTTTGCTCGGCCTTTTATTTTCTATTTGTAGGAAGTGGCTTCTGGAGCTTCTTCCAAAAACTCGAGGGTTTATGTTATTCCAGTGTGTCCTCCCTTCCTATTAGGTTATGGTTTCTTTTACACCTTCACATTTTTGAGTGAAATCTAGGTCTTTATTTTTGGCTTCAATTAGGGTTTTGACTTTGAATGTATGTAATGACTACGACCTCCATTATTTTATTTGAGTGTTTTTTTGAAACCTCACCATGGCTTATGTTGGGTGTTTACTATATGAGCTTGAGGGTTTGGTTGACCTTATATGTAGGTTGTGGGCTCCTTAACAATATTGGGTATTTCATTTAGTTGCAGTCTGAAACTTGTAAGCATCTTATATGTTGAAGCTCCTTAATGCTTTTATGGCACTTGTTCACTTGTTTCCATCTTTACCCACTATTTTATACTCATCACCTGGAAATTCAACAAGATCTAATGTCATAATAATTCATGAATTTACAATGTAACATGTCACTGTAGTTTTCATGGACCTGTCATTGACTCATAAAATCTGTTATATTCTTCCCTTTAGGACTACAATTTGAATGCCTATCATTAGAGTTGTATACTTTTTTTCCTAAATCAACTCGAAAATGTTCATATACTTAAACACTAGGGGACATATAAATCTCTTGATTGTGAAATGATTGTTGAATATTTGTTTGTTTTGTTAATTGTTTACAATCATTGCTATCTTAATCACAGTGCACTGTCTTTCGTTGTTTGGCATAACCATTGTCCTCTTCACAAATTATGATACCTACATTCATGATTGTGACATCCACATGCTATTTAACACGGTTATGTAAACATGTGACTAATTACAACAAATCTCTTGATTGTGACTATCTCTTTTCACATGTTTAGTCCTCGCTTCCCTTTATGATGAAGATGTATATCAATAATTGGATTATGAATGGAATTTCTAATAGGATCTTCAGGATTATAGGCTTTACATAATTTAGTCTATTTAATTATGATTGTCCCAGAGAAGGGACCTTTAATGATGAACTGATTCCCTCCATTTTCAATGTGCTTTCTCTGCATTTATCCTTCACTATTGAGTGCAGTTAGTCATTGTGACTATCACATGTCATTGGTGTTTACTAGCTTTGGAGATCTTTGCATCATGACCATTTAATGCATATGAGTCTTTAAATTTCATCTATCTTATGGTGGTTGATCATGAGTACTATTTACTGCTTCTTTAGTGTTATGTGTTGGGCTCAAACCTCGTGGGAGCCACATTTTCCACCACACATAACAATATTTGTTGGTTGAAATGACTTGATTGTACCTATACCTACACACTGAACAAACATGTTAGCAAAACAAAATGAAGTTGAGAGCTTCCAATGATGATTGTGCTCTTTAAATGTCTGTTTTTTGTTGACTTGATTATGTGATGAGTTCCTGATAGGATGTAGGTTACATCTTTGTTGGTAATATATGCATGAGGTAGGATGTGATTTTTCATTGCTCTAACACCACCTTTCTCAAATCTTGCAAATCCATTTGGAGCTCGGAGCTACTGCAACTTGGAGACACGACAACTGAAGGCTTCAAGTGTTACAATGATTTGTCATTACAGGCAATGAAAAATCACTCCCTTTCTCATGTTTACATTATCTTAAGTTGTGTAGTTTACAACTTGATTTTATATTCATCATGTGATTATCAAAATTAAATTAATCTATTCCCATGGCTTTTGTGGGACTTTGGTTCATACAATATGAATAAAGCAGCATTTTTATGCAATTACATAAGTTCCTCTATTACAATTATTGCATAATAATACTGAATTCAAAAGTAATCAATTTTTTCATGATCAATGAATCCTTAGCAGAAAATTTGAGATTATATGTACCTTTCAATGATGAATTAAATTCAGCTCTACCTATTTTAAGTTGTAGCTAAAAATAGGTAACAATTTGGCGACCTCTACAGAGTTTTTCCTGCTAAACACCATAGACCAGTTATGTAACCTATCCATTGGGGTTGGAGTCATCCTTGTCCTCTTTTGACCTTACTGACTAATTTGAAACTTGTAACTCAGCCAAAAAACATACAAACTGAAATAAACTATTGAAACTCTGCTTAAGACAGAGTTAGAAAACCTCATGCAGCAACTAAACCTATTGAAAGAAAAAACTAAAATGAAACTAAATGTGCAATGAGCACTTATTGAAATAAAAATAGTTACTCTACCCTACACTAACCAACAATGTTAGTGCTTAAACATAACCATTCATTGGTTGGTTGAAAAATCCCTTTTCTCATCAACTTAGGTTGTGCTACCTGCTTGCAAATTTTCCAACAGTGATGGAAGCAAAGTAAATGTTGTGTGCTTGAAAGAAACACTTGCACAATCATGAAAACTACCTCCTTTTATGCTTTTGACAAGAGATGCATGCAACTATTTTGAATAGGTTGAGCGACCTGCATTGATACCTTTTGATGCTCAATCTTGTGCTCCCAAGTAGATACTTCAACTAGTAACTCTTCTTGATTTCCCGTCAACTGTGCTAGGTATCTAATAGGAAATCCCCTTGTGCTGACACCCAATTGGTAACTTTCAGCCTCATTCTCATGCTCTATTTTCTCAACCTTTTTTTCATGATTTTCAAGAAAATTAAATGAAGTTGAGTTGCTCCTTTGTTGATCTCTGAAAACTTCATCTTTTCCTTGAAAAGATGTTGATTGGAGGCAATATGCAGGTTGTTGATCTTCTTTGAACTCTTCAATGAAAAGGGAATCTTGCTTGCTTGCATCATCTATAATAGTCTCTAAAAAGAAACCATTAATGAGTTCATTGGTTGGATCTTCTGCATCAAGGAGTTGATATCCCTGTTGGATTATTGAAAACAAGTCCTCAAACTGGTGTTCCTTATGCTCCTCACCAATGATAGAATACAAATCCTCCTCTACAAAGTGAGGAATTTCATCAAATAAGTTCATATTGTACTCTTTCATAGGTTGAAAAGCATTTTCCTCTTCTTTTTTAATAACTTCTTTGACTCGAATAGGTTGATCACATGTTGTTGGTTCACATGGCATCAAACTATCATCAGTGTTAGAGCAAAAATATTCTATGATATTTGAGAAATGTTCTCATCTAATTCATAATATTGAATTGGATTCAGATGAGTTTCATCACCCTACTACTCAAATGTAGGCACTAATGTTAGAAAGCATATGTTATCCTCATTCTCATCAAACAATTTGGGTAATTCATCAAAAAAATCAGCTAGAGAAACATGTTCAACTTGCTCTTGTCTACTATCTTCTTGTTTGTCTTTTGATAAAAGAGGAGTGTTTTTTACCTCATAAACTTCCCTTTCCTGATGTTCCTTCTCATCTTTCAACTGCTCCAAGACTTGATTATGACATTGATGGTTTTCGATCAACAACTCATCAGATTGTTTGATCTTTTCCTCTGCATCCTGCTCAATAAAGGAAGGTAGTTCATCGAATAAGAACATGAAATCATTGCTTTTGATACCTTTTTCAAGCTTCTCATCCTATTGTCCTGATTGAACTTGTTCATTCAACTCCTGTTGCAAGTCTGATTTTCCATCTTGTACATCAAGTGTAAGCATGTCAATTTTAGAAAATTTTGCTTGCTTCTCTTGAGATGACTGTTGATGAAGATACATAGCTTGATTTTTTACATGCTCTTGACTTTGCAATAGAAGAGGATCTCTGAAACTTGGGATGGGAAGAATTGCTCTTTTATTCTACTTGTACTCTAAAACCTCATCTTCTCCCTGATTTTGGATTGTTGTTATACTAGGGGCCTCTTGAACTAGATTTGGCATTTTGAAATCAGGATGCTTAGTCGAAGAAGGTTGCCATAACTTTTTAGTACTTTGATAACTTGGCTCAAGTTTTTGATATGAGTGAAACTGAGGATTAATAGACTAGTTTGACTGATTTTGTTCATTCATGGGCTTCTGTAGGGGTTGATCTTTAACATTGGCAGGACTATTACCCCTAAAACTTGGAATGTCAAATCTAGAAGACTTACTTGGGGATTGTGTAGAAACCTTGGAAACCTCTTCCTATGTTGGTTGATGTTTTGGTGCTTGGGAAATCAACATTCTAATATTCTCTTCCTTTGCAACAAGATTTTCTTCATAATGTATTATTTTTGTCTCCAACTCCTGCTCATGAAGGTAAGCTTGATAATCTAACTCTTTCCACTACGTATCAAGCTCATGTTGCTTCCTGAACTCTTCTATCTATTTTGCAATATCTAAAAATATGTCCTTGGTGTCATTCATGCTATTCTTCATATCATAAACCTCTTGGAGTTGAATCTAAGCGTATGTAGGTTGATATGGAGGTTGAGCAAGGGTGGGTGGGTGGTAAGCATAATAAGCATGTTGTTTATTCATTTTTTCAAGGCTATTTGGGATAAATGGTTGATATGGATGTGGATACACAGGACTTTCATGAAATGGAGGTGAAAACATGCTCAACACTTCATCTGCTGAAACCAGTGGATTATACTCGGAGTCGCTAGGTATTATTGTAACCTCTGAAAGGTAAAAAAAATGTTGTTGTATATACAAAACAATAGTGTGAAAGCTTTGAATTATTTCTCTAAAGTGAACTTCAGAGTCCCATCGGGCATGCCAAAAATTGTTATCATAGGGATTTGCACCGACATGCAAAGTTGGAAAGCTCTGCAATCTCGTGTAACATTGGACTAATTCTAGGTTGTGGGTACCCTATACAGAACTAGACCTTCAGATTCTAGGCGTGCTTCCTATGTGATCTTCTGATTATGGACTAAAAAGTTGATTGGAAAAGGGAAAATGATTAAATCTAATGCAAAACTGGAATCTGAACTATGATGATGCACCGAAGGAAACTAATGTGCAAACTTAATCACAATTAATATTCTCAGAATCTGTTAACACAACTTAATTTGGGAACCTTAATCACAAAAATAATTTAGTAAAATGCTTCGTTTAAACTCTCCCTCACTAAGGAAAATAGGGTTTTCACTAATTAAGAGGAAAGATGAACTTCACAAGCACAATTAATGACTTGTAATAAGTTGCTATCGTGCAAATGTATCAATAGGTGAGACAAAAATTTAAAGGTTTCTGAACAAAACACATCAAATTCGCATCTAATCACTACATAATACAAAGCACCAGAAACTAAATAGGGAAACGCTGATTCAAACAAATATTTGAAGGAAATTCTACAACTCGACAATGTCCAATAACCTGTAAGAACCTACTGAATGTATTAATCTGGAAAATAAATTGAGTTACAAGAAGTCTTCTTTGCAATAATTGCAAAGGAAAAAGAAATCAAGAACTAGTGAAAAATGACTATCATTTCACTTTTATACCAAGGCATGACCATCAAGAGGAATGTTGAAGTTTTAATGGAAAATTTAGAGAAAATTCTCCCCACCAAGGCATGACCGTCAAGAGGAACATAGTGAGATAATGATGAGCTACAACTTGTATGGACCAACTAGGACTCAAACCTAGGACCTTCCATTTACTGTTGAAGTGTTCTACCAACTAAGCTAGTGACCCCTCTTTGGACAACCCATCATCGGTCTGGATGTGGCTTATTTCCAACACCTCCCCTTAAGCCACATTTTTAGTGCTTGGGGCATCTAGCCTAGTTTTGACACCACTTGTTGAGTTACAAATCATATGGACTAGCTAGGAATCGAACCTAGGACCTTTCATTTTCTGCTAGAGTGCTCTACCAACTAAGCTACTTGCCCCTCTTTGGCCAGCCCATCGTCAGTTTGAATGTGGCTTATTTCCAATAGATAATTCTTTTTATAGTTTCTCATTATTTATAATATGTTTATGAATATATATTTTCTGCAAACCAAACACAATAGAGAATGACATTACAATATGTCCATTTTTTTGAAAGAAAATAAGAGGCCACCTCAATGGAATTAATATTACATTCATTATCCATGAGTAAATCATCCCCAATAGTAGCACAAATTGATTCTTCCACAAGATCACTATTATTGTTTTCACCTGAATGTGCACCCTTTGTTGAACCATGTTCAACCACTCAGTGAAACATTGGAAGATCTCTCAAAGTATGGGCTTTGAAAAACAAAGATCAACCTCCGGAGAAGGTCGTCTTCCTTTGGTACTCACCTAAAACTAATCAAGTGAACTTGCAGAGGAAAAGGGTAGAAGGAGATAACATAAACTAAATAACTAACCCCTATGGTGATGCACCTAAACATTACTTGGACTTGAAATTCAGATTTCATACACTTGCATATAATGACTGGAAAACAAAATTGTGAAACTTATTTCTGTGTGTTTTTCATAAGTGTTTTATAAAGAGGCTTCAATGCTTAGACTCTTAGGAGGAAGGGGAATTCACAACTAATAGTAACTTGCATTTTTTGCATAGATTATAACCTGCAACACACATTTTTCTACAAAAGGTGCTTAGCATGAGAAAAAATTATAAGGAAATGAATATTATTTCACAAATAACTTGATCAATCACTTGAGAACACACAAAAATGTAAATAATAAGTAGGAAAAACTCCAAATCAATGGTACCTAAGGTCTACATTGTATTTCATATCCAAATGAGTTACAAAACTCTGCTTTTCCTTCAAGGACTCCAAAGTCACAAAAATAGAAAAGAAACAAGTAAGAACTAACTCTCAAAATGAGAATATAATATCACTCTCCATATCCCACCAAAAAAGGATCAAGAAACTGATTGGGATCAAATGCCCCCAAAAAGCCTAAAATCTAGCAACAAGATCTCATCCAAAAGAGCTCCATAATGCAGAAAAAGTCAAGGCATGACTTTATCCACCATAAACACCTCTAAATATGCTCTAGACTTGGTCAAACAAGCCTATATTCTCTCCATATCCTCCAACAAGGTAAATAAAGGCACCCCTATATGCTTGGCACATGTTTGCAAATTGATTCTTAACTCCCCTAGATGCTCTCCATGTGTTTGCAAAAGCAACAAGTCTTAGCTAAGTCATTCAAAAAATTTACAAGGCATCATACTTTTACTTTGCACTTAAAATAACACTTATAATTAAGTGATTTATAAATCATCACTTAACTAAAGTGTTTTACATTTATAATCAATGCAAAAAAATAAAAGAAAGGCTCGGCCAAGGGAGTTAAAGAAACATTTATAAAGTCATGAAGACTTATATATTTGCAACATAAAATATCCTAAGAAACAAAAAGGGAATGGTATACATTAGTTTGCACATATTTTTAAAAATAGGCAAAAAAGATGCCTTGTCCTTTGTCGGAAACTTTTAGGATAAAAACCCTAAACAACAAAAACAATGCAAAACAAAATATTGCATTTCATCCTTTAACACCAACCATGTTGGGCACTGCCATAGGTTTTACACATGAGCTTTGTAGATTGTTTCCATGGAAAAAAAATTGAACACACAGTGTCCTTCACCAACAGACCTCGTGCAAAAAAAAAAAGGACAAGCTCGGGTGAGCTTACTGAAAGCGTAATTTTCTTCATTTTACTTTATTTTCTGTAGAAAAAACTATTTAAACCCGAGCTCTGTAAGTGAATAAAGATGACCACCTTATTATATACATTTCTCTATGATTTTTATACATCTCTATGCCATGGCTATGTGTTTTAAAAAACATATTCCAAACATTTATGTTTTTTGGGAAACTGTGAAACCCTTGGAGGCGCCACCAAGGTTGAGTTAGATCGAGGGTTTCATATTTTCCTTCAAAGCCACAACCTCCACATTTCTTTTTTGTAGATTTTGAAAAAGAATATAAGCATTTTTTCTTTATGATGCCAAGTAATGGCGGCCAACTGTGTCATAATCTTGTTTGTTGAGTCTAATGGTTCTTGGTTACATGATTGCTTCTTCTATGTTCATGTAAATACCAGTAAATATACCAAAAAAGGTGCTTTTTATGTATAATGTTTGGTTCCTAGGGTTATAGGTATTTGTATCTGCATAACGACCTCTTTTCTATGGAATGAGGCATGGAGGTTTGAAAGAAGAGCAGAGAGGCCTCTTACATTTCTTAAACCAAACAACTTTATTTATGTGCACAAATGTTTGTCTTTGTTGCCAAGTCCCCCAACCAAGGTTTGTTGATGCGTTGATGTTCTTTGTTCGCATAAAGAAATTTCCTTCTTCTGCAACTAATCACATTCCTTCATGAACACCACCCTTTCTCTTCAAGAACTTGAAGACTAACATTCAATCACTTAGAGTCATTGATCTTTATTGTGCCTTTTGAGTTTAAATAGATTATCATTTTAATGATTTTTATAAAATTTCACTGTCATTTGTGCTTTTTATTTATAGTAACTATCAATCATTGCTTTAGGGGTTTGACTGTCATCTTTGACAGTAGTCATTATGGACTTGCATCTTTCTCTTGACTGTGACCATTTTTCTTATGCCCAATCAAAAATTTACTATCTTCATACTTTAAATTTCTAAAATTATCCTCTATCTCACTGTCAATTCGCAAGCTTTGTCACATGAGGTGCCCTATCATTGTTCTTCTATGACAACTATGTGACTGCCTTATATCTTTGGTACCATAGGGGACTCATACAATTCATGGGTCACTAACCCTATTAATAGTCTTCACATGTCTTGTGTAGATGCAAACAAGCCTATAGTTATAGCTTCTTTATTTCATTGAGAAAATTCAATTTCCCCTTTGCACACAGGATTGTCCATTTGTATTTGGATTGTCCTTTATCTTGAGAAACTATCACCTCTTTAAATGATTGTGATCTTAGTCTTAATTCTATCCTTGCTACTTGATGTTGTCATTATAACCTTATTCAATGTCTTAATAGTTGGCAAAGACCTCATGGGTATGTTCCTCATAAGTACAGTCAATAGGGTCTGACTCTTGTAGTCTTCATCTTCAAGAGTATTGTATTGACTTACTTTCAATGGCCATTGTCCTCATTTATGATAAACTACCCTTTTATTTTATGAATGTCATGATTATCTATTGTTGAGGTATGCCCCTCACAAAAAGGCTAAATCACCAGTATTTTTCCCTCTGCCCTTTAGTTGCATATACCCTTACATGGCAATGTTCTTGCACATGGTTGTCATGTCACCTCATTGATCAAGAATACCACTTGTAAGTGTGAATAAGTAATAAAGATAAAATACACTTCTTAATGAAACATTATATCAAAGATTCAAACAAATAAACTATTCTAAAGCAAGAATCTACTGAAAGCGTCTCATTGTTTCCTATCTCTAAAGATTTATTAATTCAAGAAGCTCTCAGATTTAGTAAGATACTGTGACTATTAAAATTCCAATTTAAAGAACGAAATGATGCTAGATACAATGATCTAATCCTTTATGATAATATCTAGATGATAAAAGGAAACTACTTTAATCTATGCTGACATGAAGACTATGATGAAAGCTACAGTATGCAGTCGTGACATGAAATCTATTGCTATTACTATTGCTAAAATTCATGATGCTTGATGCTTTCCTACAGAGTAAGTTTGCATAAAGTTGGGAACCATTTCTTGTATTGAAAGGTTGTATTTATAGATTTCTCGGCAGCACATTTGCACAGGGGCAACAAATAGAGGCTTGGATTCAATCTAAAGGATTGAATGGTGAGAGATTGAAAGGTTGGAGCTGATTATGGGAATGGTTCCTCCCCATGAAAACACCGGGAAAGAGGATAGGAAGGATCAGAGGGAGAAGATTGAGAGGATTGCCTGCAAGCTTTCTCGTGAATGCCATTTGCATTAAATTAGACATATTTTAGACATTTGATATCTAATTTGATAGGTGAGTGAAAATAGAGGAATATTTGATTTGTGCTTTTATTTAAATATTTTGATTTATTTAAATTAGCAAAAGAGGAAATTAATAATTTAATAAAACAAACTATAGAAGTTGTTTATTAAATTAAAATAGAAGAATTATGATAATTAAACAATAAGTATTTAACCTTTGTTTAATTAATTTGAATGATGTGATTAAGATAGAATAAATAGGGGGAATGAATGATTAAATAAAGCAAAGTATTTAATTTTGTTTATTTAATTAAGATGAAATAATTGTAGAATTAGAAAATTTTAAATAAGAATTTAAACGTGAACTATATAAATAAATATTTCTATTTATTCAATAGTAGAGGAATTTAAGGTAATTAATCAAATAAGTTGTATTTAATCAATTAGATTCCCCAAACCAATTTTAGGTGTATACATTTTGCCCCTCTTTGAAGTGATGTGTTTACGCATTGCTTCAAAGAAAATTTTGTGTTGCTGCTACTAGTATTGACGAACTTTTTTTAGTATGCCCCAGACATTGATTTTCAAGTGATTGATGGATATATGCCCCATCGGGAGATAAATTTATGATTTTTTGGATTTTTTTGGATTTTTTATTTATTTTTATGATTTTTCAATGATTTGATGATGATTTGATGAAGATTTGATGTAGTTCTGATAGTAAAATAATTTATCTGTCGATAATTGATGTAAAAATTTCATCCTTGGATGAATTTTAATTAATCTCCCAATAAAATTAATTAAAATTATAAAAATCCCACCATAAATCCACCTTTAATAACCTATAAAAGGTCAAAAGGGTCTTTCAAATTCATGTGTGCATTTGACCTTTGAAAACTTTGTGAGAGAGAGATATTTGTGACACTTGGATCAAGATGTCGATTTTGTACCACACCCATCATTTCAAGCGAGTGTGATGTCATCAGCGCCTGACAGCTTACGGACCTTCGGTATGTACCCCTAGACCTCCTTGTACTTCATGTTTTTTTGTCATTTTTCGTTCCTTTTCTGTTTTTCATAGTTTTAGCGCTTTGGTAGGCTAGATAAAATAAGTGTGAATAAGTAATAAAGATAAAATACACTTCTTAATGAAACATTATATCAAAGATTCAAACAAATAAACTATTCTAAAGCAAGAATCTACTGAAAGTGTCTCATTGTTTCCTATCTCTAAAGATTTATTAAGTCAAGAAGTTCTCAGATTTAGTAAGACACTATGACCATTAAAATGTCAATTTAAAGAACAGAATGATGCTAGATACAATGATATGATCCTATATGAAGATATCTAGATGATAAAAGGAAACTACTTTAATCTATGTTGACATGAAGACTATGATGAAAGCTACAGTATGTAGTCATGACATGAAATCTATTGCTATTGCTATTGCTAAAATGCTTGATTCTTGATGATTTCCTATAGAGTAAGTTTGCATAAAGTTGGGATCCATTTCTTGTATTGAAAGGTTGTATTTATAGATTTCGCAGCATCACATTTACACAAGGGGCAGCAAACAGAGGCTTGGATTCAATCTGGAGGATTGAATGGTGAGAGATTGAAAGGTTGGAGCTGATTATGGGAATGGTTCCTCCCCATGAAAACACCAAGCAAGAGGATAGGAAGGATCATGTTGGTGTTTTTTCTTGTAAACCAGGTTTGTTTCCTAATCTACCTATCAAGGGCAGCTCGGAGGACCTGGACCAATTGATGAGGATTTAATAATAACCTCCTACACTTCAGGCTCTGCAAGACCCAGGAGGGTGGTCCCTATAACATATTTATGATCTCTGCACCAAACTCATAAACATGTTATTAAAAATTCACAGATAATCTCACTTAATAGCTCAACAAAATGAGACAAGATTGAAATGAATCGGCTATTCATCAGTAATATCAACCACTTGGAGCATGAGATAGTTATAACATCATTTCGTAACTTATAATAGTCATTTTGATTGCAAGTTGGCAGAAAGCCCTAAGTGAAGACATACAGAAACGAGATTTCATAATTTCATGCAATTTAGATTAGTGCCATATACCATTGGGGGGTCAAGTTTACAAACATTCAGAAAGCAACAACAAATTCAAACACATAACACATATAATCCTTGGCAATATTGCATTACAATATTGTCAATCCTTATCCCAGCCCAATACTTCTTACTAAATCCTTCTACAAACATACCCATCTATGATTCCATCCAAGCATTTAATTAATTCTTTGAATTAAAGCCAAAACAGATACATACTCATCACAACAATGAGATGAACATCATAATCCTTGATTATTTTATTCAAAATTATGATATGTTTGTATACGGGAGAGACAAGAGCTCGAGATTTATCATCATAACTCAAATGCTAGTACTGTTATAAACCTTAGAATTTCATAAACATAAAACCCATTACAAGTGAACCCCAAACCTAAATTGCCTTAACATTCAAAAAATGAAAATTTTACAATATGTTCTACAACTAGACCTAGACTCAACCTTCAAAATTTTCGGCTTGCCAACCCCTACTTCTGGCCTTGAAATCCTTCTTATAGAAATGAAGGAGCAAACAAGCATTGGGCCAGAAGTTACACATGTCATTAATCAATAGGACCGCTATGCACTCCCTTCAAAACAATGATTAAGACTTCCCATTCCTCGAACATCTTCCCGTTGATCTTTCACCTCCATACAACAGCTGTTGTATTAGTTACATCTCAAAATCTGCGCTCAAAACTGTCATGGAATCAAAACCATAATTAGTTACACTGTACCTACTGAGCTGTAAGTTGTCGGTGGAAAAACCATTTCATTCCCCATCAGTCAGGTACTTGTCTACCCAAATTTGATACTCTTCATCTGTGGGCCAATTAAAATTCATCACCTCAATCACCCTAGTGTTGTAAGGTGTGAACTTTACTGCAACCTGGTTGGCCTCTCTTTCAAATGACTCCAAAAACATGCTAGTATTAATTATTTTATCCATGCTACTTACTAACAAGTCATGATCTGAGTCATCACAAATCAATTTGATTTGTGTAGTGATAACTTCTTCTACCCTTTCTTGCCACTGTTGAAGTGCCTTGATGTTTCCTTGTGCATCCAATATATCGAGCAAAAAGGTATCACTCCAATCATTAAAATCTTTTACTAATTCTCCAATCTTCTTATTCAAGTCATCAGGTAGGGCCTGGAATCCCTTCAACGATTTCACAAAACCTTGAGTAGGTTTTAATTATTGAGGCCTGTTATTTGCATCAAACTTCGAGGCCTTAAACATAATATCCAAGTCAGTGGCATGAGGGATCCACTTCTCAACCAAGGGTAAAACAACATCTCGATCCCTGTTAATATTTGGTAGACCAGTCAAAAATAAAGAATATAAAGAATGAACAGATGGTAGCCTAGAATCAACCTTTTCATTCAAATGCCTCAACACGGTGTCCACCACTTCATTGTGTTTGGCCATGGCATCATTCTCACTAGCTTTTAGTGCAGCCTGTAGCTCTGTGATCTTACTCATCATCTACTTTTTGGTGGGGTCCACAGAGTATTCCATTTCCTCTTCAACCGGCTCTGGCACATGACTAGGACCTTATGTCTGAATTGGGGATCCAGGGGTAGAAATGATTGGGACAGTAAGGGGTAATGACCCCGAAGCAGTAGGTATTTCTCTGACAACAGGAGCATTGGAAGATTCTCCTACCTGCCCATACCTTAACCTATCTACTTCAGACTGTAGCTCAACATTTCTTTGTTGCATTTTACTGTATTCCCCAATTATTGCATTATATTTTTCCATCAAATTCCTCCTTTCAGCCTCTTCCCTTTCTATTGTCTTCTGGGCCAATTTGGCCACATTCAGTGTCAGGCTTGTGGCTTCTGTTACTGAGGTTTCAGAAGCTCTTTTGATAATGAGCCCGCCTCTTAGATTTGGGCTAATATCTGCCACATTTGGTTTTCTGCCCTGAGGTGCCAACGCCCATATGGCTAATGTTTCATATTCTTCACTAAAAGTTGAATCTTGCAGGGTTGCCTTGACCTCTTCTTCACTACTTTGCATAGGATGCTTGGATTGCATAATAGCATTGAATGCCACAGCATCAGCTATGTCCCATTCAGGGAGGAGTAAGACACCTACTTGGGTCACAAGTTTCCTTCCCTCCTTAGGAGTGATGTTTTTGAATTGCTCCATCAATTCAGCCTTTACTTCATCATCATTCTCCTGGTCTGACCTATCAGGTCTTGACTCCCTCCTACTCTTGCACTTATCCTGATATTCTTCTAGCTTCATTCTCCAAATCAGTTGCAAGAATACAAGAGTTTTCACAAAGGCATCATCATCCATGAATGCCTTGCAAGCTTCCATCCTGGCATCTTGCACATACTGCCCCTTTATATCCATATCAGTGAGCACCAATTGTGTTGATCTAGGAGGAGAGGGGATACCGACCTGCATTTCTTGGTCAGTTATGACTATTTCATCCACCAGAACCTCCTGTGGTTCCTCAACTCTTTGCCTCTTAGGGCTTGGCTCTGATGACAGTTCTATAGGATCCTTATTCGGTGATGAATCCAAATCTATAATTTTTATCCCACCAAGTTTCCTAATCCCATGACTCGGCAATGATGTTTTCATTATTTGTTTTCCCTTTTTATTTCCTGCCTCTTCATCACTGCTATTATTTTTCTTCCTCCTGTATAGAGGTCTATCCACTGATGGCTGGTAAGCTGGCCTTGTTTCCTCAGGCACCACCTCTGATTCCTAAATCCCCAAGTCTAATTCTAAATTAGCCTTCTTAGTCCTCAAGATGTTCATAATTTCCTTGAAATTACTCATGAAAAAATCAATTCTTTTATGGAATGGAGTAAACTCCATCAATGGATCATACCTTGGATCCAATTTATGTACCATGGCCAGCATTTTCTCATATGCAATCCACTTCTCTTTATTTAATTCTTGCTGGTTCAAATCAAATTCATTTCTTATTAAGTCCTCAGGGAAGTTGAAAACATGAATGAATTTACCACCCTTAATCTTCTGCCTAAATAGGGCAAAGAATCCCTCAGGGTCATGTTGTCTTCTAGATCCATTCTTCAAATGGTATTCATCAAAATAACGGTCAAAATGGACCCATCCTCCCTTTGTGAAAACAAAGTCAGAGACAATTGTATAATCAGGGAACAAAGTCCCCTTTCCCCTTCCTGTCAAATTTTCTTCATGAATGCAGCCTAATTGCCACATCACTTCTGCAAATCCCATTCTCAATGGCACATTATATGGGAGAATATGAGGAGCTCCCTGGAAACCATAAACCCTCAAAACAGTACTCACAGGGTAAAGAATAATGTCACCCCAATTGTGACATACCTTCAGATCAAGTTTCCTCATTTTGGGTTGGAGGAAAACATGCAAATCCTCAAGAATCCTTGGCACATTTACCACCAATTTAGCCCTAAGCCTAGAGGCAAAGCAGTTATCAAACTGCACAAAACTAGCACCTCCCTTGTTACCAGACATGTCACACTCCAAGCCTGTACTAGTAATCTCTCTCCATTTACTTCTTGCCTCAGCTCCATTTTTTCTGAGAAGAAGTCAACATTCTCATGCAAAAACATATGCATTAATAATGAGTACCAAAAGAAAGGAGTACCAGAATCTCCATTGTGCAACTTCAGCAAACCCTCATGTATCCTTTCAACAAGGAATGTAGCATAATCATAAATCACAGAAAAATTAGGGTGTTGAATCTGAGCCCCCATGAACATATAAGCGATGGGCATTACAGTGTTAGGGTTGAAACCAATAATTTGGAAAAGTGAGTAGAACATTGCCAGGAAATGATCAGCAAAACAATTTAGCCTGAATGGCTCTTGGTCTGTTGGGCTGATGTGAATTGTTGAACTGGCCGCCCTGGCCAAATGAGGGGGAAGCAATCTTGACCTGAAAAGAGGCTGAGATCTGGCATATTCTTGCCTCATCTCCTCAAAATCAATTCGAACCAAAAATGAGTTGTACTCACTCAAATCAAAGACCTGACGAATTGTATTTACATTCACACTCAACAGAACGCTGCCATCATTATCCCTGATAATCTGTGTGACAGGGTCATACCGTGCAACAACTGCCCTAAGTAGGTCAACATCCATAAACACATTCGGGACCATAAGCTTTCCCATATCATATCTCCAACTATTTGAAAAAGGGTGAGACACATTGCGTTGCCCATACCATCTTTTGAACAACTCCAAACCCGTCACAGGTACTCTGGCATCTGCAATATTATAATTTTTACATCTTAATCCCTCACCTAGGGCTGTCCCACTCATTAAGACCAAACCTTTCTTCCTGTCGTTTGTTGACAAAGGGAATTGGTCCAGGAAATCATCATATAAATTTTTGTGGATGTAATCAATATGGCTAGAATGTTGCTTTGGTGGTGCCATTTAAACAATTAGGGCTTATTCAAAGAACAAATTCAAAGACAAACTAAAAATACCCAGAATGGAATTACAACAGTCTTGCAAATTTCTCACAATCAATAGGAACAATAACAGTAACCCCAGAATTTTAACCAAGAAAACCACCGACAACACAATGCAACATTTTCTTGGATCACGTTCAAACATAAATAGTGGTAAGAGAAATCAACTTGCGGAATTCGCGCTACATAGCAAACAAACCCGTGTTGAAATTGCTTTGAAAACTTCTATCTCTGGCTCTGGATCACTTCACAAACACTTGAATGTCTTTATGGCAATGTGATCATGAACTTAAATACTCAGAAATGATGAAAAAAACTAAGTAGATGTCTCATCCCCCATTAAAGCTCACTTACGTGCCACGCCAACAGCTTCAATGTCATTTGATGCAAGTTTAAAATCTCGCCGTCGATCTCATCTTTCTATCAGATCATCAAACGATTGTCTTCAAAAAAGCTGACAACACTTCCATGTCACTGTCAAGGGCCCACCATAGAACGCAACTTCAAAAAGTACACGTGGCACTCGCTCGCGATATCGCGATCATTAAACTCCTCTTGGTTTAGGATCACGCGATAGCGGGCAACCGTTGATCTCCACCATCTACGATCTCGACGATCAGGATAGGAGGTAGCATCAATATATATCTGTCGAGCAACTTTTCCATCAAGATTAAGACACTGCCGTTGATTGCAAGCACATGCGTTTCTTATGCGGTTAAGTAACCTGCTTGATAATGCCCTAAAGTTCAACGCATAAATTAAAACACTTTATTTACTCCTTTCAGCACGACAACTTAAGACACGTGGCACCCACCCGTGATATCGCGATCGCTCAAAAGCCAGCAGTGATGTCATCGCGGGATGGCGGGCAACAATCAAGATCAAACTTAAGAAGATCAATGGTCTGTAAAATAACCCCTGCGAAATATTTAAAATACATAGGAAAATAAAGGGGGAAAAGGACACCGCCTAGGGCAACGACAGTTGATGACTTAAGGTTATTTTAACAGATAAAGCACAGACCGGTTTAGACTTAGGCGAATAAAAGGTCAAAAATTTCATTTTATATTAAAAGGGGCCACGCCTAGACGATCACATAGGACATAAGTTGTTCTTAAAAGACCCTCTCCAAAAGGTAACGACAAAATAGACCCAACCTAGCAATAGAATGCAAGGTCCCATGGAAGCAAGGCATAAATCATTTCTTAGGTACCTTCAGAAAAAACCAGACAAATCAGAAATAACGGAAGACCAAGGATCTTAAAATTTAGGCACCATCAGATCAGAGGGAGAATATTGAGAGGATTGCCTGCAAGCTTTCCCGTGAATGCCATTTGCATTAAATTAGACATATTTTAGACATTTGATATCTAATTTGATAGGTGAGTGAAAATAGAGGAATATTTGATTTATGCTTTTATTTAAATATTTTGATTTATTTAAATTAGCAAAAGAGGAAATTAATAATTTAATAAAAAAAACTATAGAAGTTGTTTATTAAATTAAAATAGAAGAATTATGATGATTAAACAATAAGTATTTAACCTTTGTTTAATTAATTTGAATGATGTGATTAAGATAGAATAAATAGGGGAAATGAGTAATTAAATAAAGCAAAGTATTTAATTTTGTTTATTTAATTAAGATGAAATAATAGTAGAATTAGAAGAATTTAAATAAGAATTTAAACGTGAACTATATAAATAAATATTTCTATGTATTCAATAGTAGAGGAATTTAAGGTAATTAATCAAATAAGTTGTATTTAATCAATTAGATTCTCCAAACTAATTTTAGGTGTATACACCACTATCCCTTTAAATGTTGCTCCCTTTAACTTATAATAGCTTTTGATAGCACTTAATGATTCTTGTTGTCTCATAACATGATGACTATCATATACACATGTTTATACTGTACTTTGCAATCTATTTTGATCACTTGCATTGATACATCCTTCATGCTAGCTAAAACAAGTACATGTCACTTATGACATTGACTAATAACTCACTATCACAAATGATGTGTGCTTTCTTAAGTGAAACATAAGGAGATAAATTACTTTCTATGCCTCTTTAAAGCACAATAATGCAGCATGCTAGGCTCAACCCTTATGGGAGCCACATTTTACCCCACATGTTAACATCAAACAAAAATGAAATAGTAATATAAGTTTCACCTATACTTGCACAATGAGCAAATATGTTAGATAAAAACAAACATGTGATAGATGTGCTTGACGACTCTCTTATTTTTTTGGGCATCTGTGGTATGCAAGTTATTTTAATACAGATGAAGGTCAAACTATATGTTTGCAGATATATTGATTGGTGATCCTTCATTGCTCTAACCAAATCTTTTCTCACTCATGCAGGAATCCTAGGAGCAGCAAGGAGCAACAATTGAAGACTGGACAAACGTGAAGGACGAAAGCTGATGTAGGGCAGACAACCGGGATTCATCATTCAGGCAATGACGGGTCCCCTATCTCTATATGTGCATTTCTTTTTAATCTACAAATGTATAGTTTTTCTTTCATTTGCTTTACAATAGTTAGTTCCATGGCTTGTGTGGAACACCATTCATTTTATTATCAATAAAGACTACATTTCTTTTGAAAAATTATGTACTTCTCCTATGTTATATGCATCTGCATAATGCAATGCAGTATTGTAGTCTTCTGATTTTTTTATGCACATGAGTGTGACCTAGCAGATTTAAAATGTATGCTGTTTTCATTTGTAAAACCTAACAGCTCTACCTGTTTTAGCTAGTAGCTAAAATAGGTAACAGTATATATATATATATATATATATATATATATATATATATATATATATATCTTTATAATCTTGTCAATATCATACAAAATTGGTTCAAAGGGTGTCCAATTGGGGATTGAAATAAGGATTTTATAATTCGAAATTTCAACTTGTCATTATTTCACATTCTAGTTGATTACTTAGAAATTTGGTACCTAAAAAAAATCTATTTACATGAGATGAATTAATTTTAGTTGATCTATATGTACTTTTAGCATGTGGTTATTTTTAAGCACTGTAAGCATCTACTGAATGTGTAGCATATTCATTTGTGAAAGCATTGAGATAATGTTTCACATATTATATATGTATTTGTAGGATCTTGCACATCATTTTTGTCTTTTTTTGTACTCACACTATTTTATAAAGCATCATGGGGCTTTGATGTGTGCACTTTATTATTTATAATCACAACCATGTTTACCTTCAAGCAAGTGTGTCTTGTTTTGTACACTCTTTTTCAATTGCAAATATTATCTTGATGCAATTTGTCCTTGGGGGATCATATTGAGTCCTCCTTCCTTCCTTCACTTTTTCATTTTTTTCTTTTTTTTTTATCTGGTTGTGAAAGATTTTTTAAATTGGACATGGGTATCTCATCAAAGCTAGTTGTTGAGACCCATTTTTTCTTTGTATGCATTTTTAATTGTAGGTTTTTCTCCTTTTTTTATCTGGTTGTGAAAGATTTTTTAAATTGGACATGGGTATCTCATCAAAGCTAGTTGTTGAGACCCATTTTTTCTTTGTATGCATTTTTAATTGTAGGTTTTAGCTTCTCCCTAAGTTGCATTTAAGGAGGGTGTTAGAGTAAAAAGATAATTACCTAATTAATTATTAGGTCCCCTTTTACACTAGCATACTTAAACTTATTTAGGTAAAAATTATCTACCATACCACCTTCCTCTACTAGAAAAATCACCTTCTATGATCCACAAACACTTTTTGATGAAAAAATATGGTTTTATCCTTTACACGATGGTTTTGAAAATGTTTAATGGTTTTTCAACCTATAGAGAATATTTACCAACTAACAGACAAAAATTCCGGTGACTAAGATTACAATGTACCCCTAACAAATCCCAACCCTAACCATTTTTCTCTAAACGAGATAATTTTTCTTTTTTGGTATAATTTGGGCATATAGTGTCAAAAATTTACAAACAAGATATCATCAAAAAGTTGGTTCTGAGCACTTTCCAATGGTATTATTTTTATCAAATTTTATTATTGGTACATTTTATTATCCATTAAAGTCAAATCTTCATTTTTGGCTCCAAAGCTCATAATTTTTTTCTTGAGTCCCCAATTTTCACAATTCTTACAATGTTGCAAAGGCAATTCAAAGATCTTCATAGATATCTATGCACTTTTTCTAGAATTTATCCTAGGAATATTTTATTCAGTTTGTCATTATTTCACATTTCAGTTGATTACTTAGATATTTTGGTACCTAAAAAAATTCTCTTTGTATGAGATGACTTCATTTCAGTTCATCTATATGTATTTTTTGCATGTAATATTTTTTAACATTGTAAGCATACATTGAATGCACATATGTCTTTTTAAATGCATTGAGATAAAGCACCACATGTTGTACATGTATTTTGGTGATCTTGTGCATCATGTTGTATCATTTTTGTACTCACACTACTTTATAAAGTGTCATTGGGGGTTTGTTGTGTGCACTTCATTATTTGCAATTGCAACCTTGTCTACCTTCATGTGAGTGTCTTTTTTTGCACACCCTTTTCCAATTGTAGGTACTATCTCAAGTGCATGTTCAGATGTTGTTTCTTCTCCTTCTTGTACTATATTATGACACACAATTTCAACATACCTGCCATATGTTTCCCTTGTTAGCACTATGGGGGTATCATACTATTGGTGTTAATGCTTCCTTGGTTTTGATTTGGAGTGATTTATATGTATCTATTTTTTGTGCATATATACTAGGAAGGTATAGCAACTGGCTACCCATACATTTAGTAAGATGGAACACATACTGGGTATAGACACTCTCGCATTCCTATTTGTGGGGAAATTTTCCATCCTCAGTTGATTAGTATTTTTGAGACTATTGGCACCTATATTTTCAATTTGCAATATACTTTATATTGGTTGAGTAGTGTCATTGGGATCACTCGTGCAGAGATGTGTCATATGTATCTTTGATTATCAAATCATTGCCTTGGTTAGACAAATGATCATTATTTGAGTAGTGTCATTAGGGTCACTCATGTAATTTTGGTCTTCTTGGTCTTGACCATCATTTTGATTTTAGAGGAGGTTCTTCAGTTTTAGAACTATAAAAATCATTTTTTGGTAGTTTATAACTTCTTTGTGCTTCAATAGTGCTCTTCATGTTCATCTTTATGTTCCACTTTTTTTGGGACATATTTTTGGAGGATTCTTAGTCCTTCATATGTTTTTTCTCCTATTAAGGAGGGATATATATTGTATCTATGATAGAAGTTATCCTGGGGGGGTCATCTTGAGTCCTCTTTCCTTCACTTTTTCATTTTTTTCTCTTTTGGAGAGGATTTTTCCCATGAGTTGTTCTCCTTTATTTCCTTAAGTTGCGAGAATCTTTTTCATTTATACCTGGGTACCTCATCAAACCTAGTTGTCGGGACCCATTTTTTATTTTTACATTTTCATTGGAGGTTTTATCTTCTCACTAAGTTGCACTTAAGGTGTTAGAGTAAAAAGGTAACCACCTAACTAATTATTTGCTTCCCTTTTACACTAGTATACTCAAGCTTACTTAGGCCATGTATTTTTTTGTCTCAAGTCATAATATTATGAAACATGTTTTGATCTAATTTAATCCTCACCTACGGTTTCATCTAGGATTTATTTATCCTCTATTAGTAATAATTCAATAGTATTGTATCATTATTCATGTTTTTTTCATCCATAGAGCTCTTAGACTATTATAGAAAATCCATTGTGTTTTTTCTCTTTATTTGATAAGTGTTTGATTACAAGTGACTTATGGGAGTTGTAGGGTTGAGGAATCAACTTCAACGGTTTCTATGCCCATCATTAGGAGGCATTATGTTGTATATAAACCATCTAATAGGGTTGGTAAGAATAACATATGTCCAAACATGAGATGGAACTTGATTCATGGTTTGACTATGAGTTTGCTAATGAAAGGTGGTTTTTGACCTAGTCATTCCATTTCTAAGTTCTTAAGTCTTTGCATGAGATTGTCTAAATGTTGTTTATGATCACTAGTGCAATCTTGTTGAGTCTTAAGCTTGGATAATTATTGTTAGAGTTGTAGGAGCTACATGTATTTCTCCTCATAAATTATATATTTCATTAGAGATTTAAGAGTGGTGTTTTGATATTTATAATTAATTTTAGTCTCCCTAACATGATCCTTAGTAGATGATGGATAATAGATCTCCATGGATGAAGGTGAGTTATAAGATAAATTAAATTTTGGAATAGGTTGCACAAGAATGGATTATTGATCAAATGAATGGGGCTAACATTCCCAAATCTAAAAGGACAAGTTTTAAAAATCTCTTCCCAATCTAGATTCCAAGAAGATTGGAAAGGGATAAATTTTTTGGGTATGTTAAAAGAAGGAAATGCAAGCATGATAGGTAGAAGCAAAAGAAAAGGAATTTTGTTCATATTGTGTTCACCAAATGTGCATGTTCCAAAATGGGCATACACAACATCTATGGGATGAACCAAAAAAGGCATAAAGATGTGTATAATCTCAACAAAGAGACCAATATCAATTTTTGAGAGACTCAAAGGAGATATCCTAAAATGGACATCTTGAAGGAGCCTCTATTCTAACCAAGGATTTTTCTTAGTGAAGAGAGGTTTTGATGAAATTTAATTGAATATTATTTAGTTTTAATGCTCAATGTGATGTTGCCAAATTTGCTAGGTTGAAGAAGTAACAATTTTTCATGCTTCATTTAAAATGTTTATGAATTACTCAATTAGATTCATTAAATTATTTATGTGATTATTTAATCATTGAGGTTGCTTAGATCTCTTGCTTGTTCAAATGTTTGGTGGAGTTTGTGCAAATGCTAATATAAAAAGATCTCCTTTGAGGGTGATTCCACAATAGTGGTTTACACTTTTTGGGACATCTTAATTTTTGTTGAAATCACATATTTTTAGAAAATATAATGATTTAAGCATTGAAAGATTCCATTTAAAGGATTCTAATTGAAGGGGGTTTGATCAACCCCCCTTGGATAGAACCTCGCTAGTTTTAAACCATACCTATAATGGAGTCTCCTCTACACCTACCAAAATGCTGATAAAAAACCACTTTTGATTTACCTTTGGGGGATCAAATGAATTCGCTTAAAATTTATGTTTTCTATGTAGTCCTTATTATAAGCCTCCTAAAAAGTATAACTTTAAATATATTTAGTTTTATTAAATTATATTTATTTTTTACTTCTTGTGAATGTAGGTTTTTCACCAAAAATCAAGCTCTCTATTCTGCACATGAAAAAATAGCAGATTATCAAAAAAATATCTATGCACTTGATATTGATGTCCTTGATCCAACAAAAAAAAAAATTGATACATACAAAAAAAATTGTGTTAGCAAGTAAACCTATGTGTAAATTGTAACTGGTTTAACTTCAAAACTTAATTAAGAAAAAAATGTTCAATAAAACACTATGAAACTAATTGCATGCACTAGATATCATAGTTACAAATCGAAATTAAAAAAAAAGAATTTTATCCTTCATAGAAAAAAAAAGTTATGTGTTAGCAAGTGCACATTAGTCTTTTAAAATGTTTTTGATAAGATAAGCAACATTTACAAGGCGTCGTACCCTTTACACAATGAGCCATAAGGGCCAAAAAGGACAAGCAATATTTTGAAAGGACTAGGAACCTTTTACAGAGCTAAGATAGCATCGGAAAAACACACCACAGAAACACAACAGAACTTAACAACACCTGATCATCAGATGACCAGGAGTGACAACACACTTAGAACCAACAATAGTCTTAAGTCTAAGACCGACTAAATAACTCATTTTGGGCACCAAAACCAGGATCAACAGAACCCTTAGGACAAACAACAATCATATGTCAAAAATAGTAGAGGCCATGAGCCAACAAACAACCCATAACACAATAGTTCCAAAGAGACAACCAGAGACAACCAAACCACTAGCCACCTGCAGCAGTTGAACCGCAGCTGACCTTTCGCACAACTTAGTCAAAACAACACCAATTGCTGTTGAGACATGTTCTTCAAAAAGCACCAATCGGCTAGACACCAACCCCGAATCCACCTCAAAAGGAAAGGGCTCCCCTCTATAGGAGAGGAAGAAATGGGTACCAGAACCACCAAAGGAACCACCCTCTAGAGCAAGCACACACCACCTCAATAGGGACCAGCCAAGGAGAGAAACACTTCCCACCAACTCTACAATCACCAGCTCCACCTCTCTAGGAGAGGGCTCCACCTTAATAGGAGCAGGATTCACCTCAATAGAAAATAGCGATTGTAGACAAAGGTAGCAAGCAAGGGCTCCAGTAGCATAGGCAACCACCTCCTCCCAAGGCATCCAAACTGATGGAGCAATAAGAAGGACAAAAATAACCTCCCGACCGATAACATAATTAGTCCACAACAAAGTGTAAAAATCAACTCTTTCCTCAAAAAACACATCATTAACCACCAAGGCCAACCAACAAACTAGGGGCACACCCACAGTCCATAGAGGGACACTTTCAAGGCAAAAAAAATCCCGCAAAACCACCTTGCAGCCACAAGCCAGAAGTAAAACAATACTCGTGGGACACCAACACAGGGTGAGGAGGAAGATCTATCCTCACCCACACCACAACCAACAGAGTCCCTGAAGGGGTCAACGAGCAGAGGAGGCCATGAGCCAACACAAAACCACCATCAGTATCAACCACACAGACTTCATCAGCGACAACAGATAAAAACCTTGCTTCACCATACTCCATCCCACTCTTGAGATCCAACACCTCATCCTCAGGCACCACAAACCATAGCCACACACACCATACTTAATGTCAACAGCATAACCAATATTGTACCAGCAAATCAAAAACCCCTATCACCACACAAGCAGTGATAGAATCCACTTTAGTGCTTCCCCAAAGCTTCGAGAAGAAAAGCGGTATACCACAACCAAGGCAGGTCACGTGAGAGGAAGCCACCTCTATAACAGTGTAACAGAGCCCAATGAGACCCAAAACGCAGGAGATCACCAAGGAAACCTCCAAACCCAATAGCACAAAGGTTGGTAAGAAGAAACCAAAGCCCAACAACTGGCCCCAACGGGACAGAGCAAACAACAGTGACAGGGCCCTCCTCACACCCAAGCCACACTCCAAAAAACCATAGAGCTACACATGTAGCCTGCGCAGAGCCAAGAAGGGAGCCCAGCCAACCACTGACACCAAGCACCCTGAATAAGGGTTCCCAGCCTATCGAACACACCAGTAGGAGTCCAATAGGAGAACCCCCAAGCCTCCACACTCCAGCGTAGAACATCACACCCCAAACGGGTCTGGCCACAAGTAAGGGAATGAGGAGCAGAAACGGCGATTCCTAGAACAACAAGCGTAGGACCGTCATCAGCAAGGCGACAAGGAGGCCAAACAGACCCTCCCTCACCATCGAACATCACAAAAAACCCACCCAGAACCTCATCGTCCTCATCATCCGCAAAATTCAAAAACTAAGGGCCACTCCCATTCTCGCCTAGAGACATTTTTTATGTTACTCTTTTAAAATGTTGTTTGCTGTTAAAAACTAGCTTTCAAAGGAGATGGAAAAAGAAATGCAATTTGATTCCAATTTTTAAAAATATATATATATAGAATCTACAAACAAAATGTCACAAATCACTAGTTTGCATCATCTTCAAATTCTTCATCGTTTAACAGCTATAGGTGCCCGAAAGTGAAGATTTAGTTAAAAAAAATCAGTTCATTGTCAAGTTTGGCCAAAAAGTGTAAACCACTATTGTGGGATCACCCTTGATTCTCATACAAACAGGTGTACCTTTAAGATTAGATTGCTCAAAGGAAAATTATTGAGTGAAATTTTTAAGTTGTGGAAATAAATTTGTAAATGGAAATGCATGATAAAGAAAAAAATAGTCTTTAATAACATTAATAAATATAGTAATTACAATAACTATTAAATTCCCCTCTAATGAAACTAAAATTAACACTAGTACAAACAAAAAACCTCACCTTTGGTCGTTAATGGCCAAGACCAGTTGAATGATCAGTTTAGAGTTGAAATGTAATCTTTGTATGTCAATCTCTATATTTGTTGTGTACAATCCAATTAACTTGATATCTAAGATGAATTAGAATTTTTAAGTGTTATGAAGTAGTTGGAGATGTTTCAAGCTAAGAAAGAATGGTCTAGAGAATGATTGATATGAAGATGCACAAGTTTGAGTTGCATACAAGAAAATTTAAGAGGTACTAAGACAAGTGTTTCATATGGATTGAATGACTAACAAAAGTATATAGAGCATGTTTGGATTTGATGATGTGAATGTTTGGATGTCTAAGTGGATTTAGATTTACAAAGAGATGGTTTTGCAAGTTTTACATGCTAACCAAAAACTATGGTTTATAGATTTGTGGAAAGATTGTGTTCATACTATTAAATCTTTCTATATGGAAATAATTATAGATTTGCAGGATTGTTTGGTGGGCTCTTATTGCTCTAAGGGTACTCTTGTGTGGATTTGTTAGGCTAATTAGGTCTAGTGTTGATCCCGGGGTTTGAGTCTTGGAAATCTACATGTTATACTTGGTTACATCTATTATGCATGATACTAATGTAGTGTTGAATATATTTATTTAGTTATTAGAGATTGGAGCACTTATTTTATATTTCTCCTTTGACATGTTGCATATGTGCAGATCTTGTAAAATTGTCTGATATGGATTATGTTTGGTAGGCCTTCTTCTTGGTCACCTTGGTTACATTGGTATGTTTATTGTAGTGAAACAAAAAAAAATGGAGTGCCTAATATATAGGTTCATTATAATATATAGTAGTAGTCTATGTTGCATGATTAACTATGTTCACTTTTAATAGAGTTTTGGCAATAATGTTGGTCATGATGTCATGTATAGCTCAGTGTCACTTTCAATGGGAGTTTTGTGCAATTACATAGTATGTTATATCTTCTTTGTTTCAAGATCTTGGTTCAAATTCATTGTAGTGTGTAGAGAGCTATGGATAATCTTTGATTAGAAGATGGATGATCCTTTATAATGGTTGATTGGTGTCATAAGGAGCTCTTGGTTTCTACTCTTAGATTGTAGTTGAGGTTTCATTGACATATTTGATTCTATTGAAAAAGGATGTCTGATATTCATTTAAGAGATAGTTATCATGATGCCTGGAGAGTTTGATATCACAGTTCAATGGGAGCTTTTGCAATGATGTGAATTCATCACCTGGTGATGGATGATCTTCTACAATGGTTGTTGGTGTCATGAAGGAGCTCTTGGATCATGTTGTAGTGAGAGTTATTTAACATTTTTAGTTTCATTGACATGAGATGGCTATCTTCATGTGATTGGAGATGTTGGCATCTTGGTTAGCCATGGAGGACTCTTCTCTTGAGTATTTGGTTGAGGTATTAGGTTTGACAAGTGATCCCTGGTTGGAATGATGGTTTTGGTATCTTACCATGGTGGAATTTTGATTGCATATTAGAGTATTGGCATGATCCAGTTAGATCATGATGTAATGATGTGTTCTTGATTCCTCAATTGGAGCTTTAACAATTGTCTAGATAGTTCTCTTTGGTTTTGAGTATTAATCATTTGCTTGGAGCTTCATGACTTTGCAAGTTGCATTTGAAGTTAGCATGTGTTGATTGGTGGATGCTCATAGATACTAGAGATACTTGGGTGAGGTTGGATATCTCTTATACTTCGAGATATGTGTTGGAATGGTTACATGTTATGAATCTTTCAAGAATAAGTCTAAGGAGCCTTCACCTTGATATGGACGTGAGTTCATGATGGACCTATAGAGGATATTACTCTTAGAGTCGTTGTGGCTTGGTGTATCTTGGAGGAGCAATGACATTCCCCACTCTTGGTCTACTCAACAGATAATCATTTGAGAGGTATTGCTCATCCTATTTTCATATGTATTATGTTTTATGTTTTTTCTTCTCATGGATATGGATCTTGAGCTATGGTTATTTAGTTCTGGAGGATTCATTTGAGGAGTGTTTGGTATGTTTATCTCCTTGTGCATATGAGTTTATTTATGGTATCATTGATGAGGAGTTTTAGGAGGTGTTATTGGGTTGATTTCCTAGTTTTGGAAATGGAATTGAGTTTGGTCTTCCTTGGTTAGAGAGGCTTACATCCATGTTGGTTTTATGAGATATCTATGTTTTTTGTTTAATTTATGAGATTGAACAATTGGGTGTTGAAACTTTTCATTTGGGGTTGTAAAGGAGATCTTACTTGATACAACTTAGCACTTTGAGGTGTTGGTAGGATGTTATGTGATATGATTTACAAGTTCTTCTCTCTTTGTTCTATGGCTACTTTTTGGAGGTTCATGTTCACATGGTTTATTGTGGTGGACTTGGGAGAGTTATGGTGACATGTTGTGAGAGATTATGTCATTGTTTTGGTTGCATGTGTGGGTCATTATTATTGTTCCTTGATACTACATGGTTTGATTGTAAGCCACACCTTGGTATGAGTGTTGATTGGTAGACTTTGCATGCCATTGTTAGGATATCCTTTTGGTTGTCTCAGTTTGCAAGTTACTAATGTAATGATGAATTTGCAAGTTTCACTATTTGAGATCTAAGAGTTGTACAATTTAGTGGGGTGGTCATTTTTGCATTAGTATGTTGCATTGAGATAGAATGGATGATTAGAGTGGTGGATATACATGGATTAGATATGTTGCCAACATGAGTTCTATTGATGTTTGTACACCTCTAAGATATGGATGATTGAATGGATTAGCATTTGTTGTAATTGCTATTTTCAATCACGTGGATTTTTTCTTCATTTGACAGCAACTTGGAGCCTTTGGTATCACTTGTATTTGATACTTGTGTTCTTTGGATTGGTGCATCTTCACCTTGGCTTGTTCTTTTTCTTCCATAGGTGGCATGTTGGAGGATGAGAGTTCTTGTTTGACATGGTGGACATCTTGGATGTTGCAAGTATCTTGATAGAGCACAAAAGCATGTTGAAGAATTAAGTGGTACATGGTTGGCTAAGGGATGTTTTTTTTCTTTGATGGTTTTCCTATGGATGGATGTATCTACAAAATAAAGTTGGAAAAGAAACATACTAGCCCGAATCTTGCGAATGCATTTATTGAGATTGTTTCAAAAGAGGTGGAATTCTACAAAGCTTCTCTTGGTCTAGTTAAAATATTGCAATAGGCCTTGGAAAGTGGTTGCCATCTCTAAGTATGGTTATCACAACATGGATCAAACTTCAAGTGGGAGATTGTTCAGATGTGAAGTCCAACAATTCAACTTCAAACCTTTCGTTTTGCCCTTCCTTTGGATGCAAAGCATGAAACGAAAAGTCTTTTGGATGCAAAGAGGTTTTCTTGGACGCTTCTTTTTCTTTTAATGAATCGGATAAATTGTTGGGCATTTAGTCTCGGCATGAATTATTTTTGTATCTCTCAAAGTTACTAGACTGACAACAATTGTATGTATTGCTCCAATAAATTAATAGAAAGAGAACCCTGATTCCCATAGATGTAACCATTTGATGAACCATGTAAATTTTGTGTTATTATGTGTATCAATTTTAATGACTTTAAATTGCTGAAAAAAAAAATTATTGTTCATTTATGTCCTATATTTTCAGACATTGAACTCCAAAATTTATAGTACTAAGTCCTATTTTTTAAGACATTGAACTCCAAAATTTATAGTACTAAGAACTAACCATGATCATCATCATAGACCATGCGAACAATTGTAGTCAGTTTGCTTATAACAGAGGCAAATGCATCCATAAATACGATATACCAACAATTGTAGTCAGTTTGCTTATAACAGAGGCAAATGCATCCATAAATAATGATATACCAATGAAAAGCACACATGATAATTCAAAAAGTGAATTAATAAAGGTTAACGTGTAGAAAAAATAGTAGTAGATGAAAAAGGATACATAAAATCTCAAAAACGGATGAGCAAATATATGTCATGCCATAAATGAAAAATATAAAAGTGGAGGATAACTAGACTAAAACTTTAAGTTGGATATAAAATAGTTATCTAGGTCTCGTCATCTGGAAGAAAAAAAAATCTTATCACACCTATATAAATGAATTGAGATTAATAAATATAAATGATATACGAGAGGTATGACGTGATTATTTATTTCTATCGTAAAGTCAATTTTGTCTTTTGTTCCTTTGATGAATAAGGACTGATGCAATAGTATCTGGAATTGATAATTGTGATGATGTTCACACGTATATTTATAGCAAATTTTTTGAAATTGTTCTCGGTATTTTGTCATTAATTCTGCTTTATTTTTTGTATTAATTAATGATATAAGATTTTCACAATTCATATTACATGTATTAATTTTGTTTTTGGATTCGAGTGTGTAAGGTTTTCCATCAACATTTCAAATCACACTCCCTGATTCATTTTTCGTATTTTTATGCAAGTGTAAAAATAACACTTTCTTCACATATAATTTTTTCATATTTGTAAAGGAGGGAGATAGGGGCAAGAGAAAAGAGGCAATTACAAAAGCCAAGTCAGATTCCACCAAAACTTGGAAACATAACATTGAAATAAAATTACTCTTGTACACGGTCATTGCAATCGAAAGAACATAAGAACGGAACATTTTATGATCAATAACAAATATGAATTTGTTTATTGGCGCTACAGTTTGTCAGCAATAAAAAATAATCAAAATATGAATGTTACATGTAACAGTACTGACGAAACATCACGAACATTTGCTACTGATCTGCAATTTCTAAGCTTCAATCATCAAATATATCAGATGCTGTATGCGTTTGTAAGCACACCTGTTTTAGTATAACTTAACCATATCATGATAGGTAGCACATCAATCAGTTATGACGAGTCATGTAAATGGCAAATCCTGTATAAGAAGCCATGTCGATATAGTCCACCATAATAAGGTGGTGCACATGGACAGTGAGGGGGCAATCCTGAGTAGAGATGACAATTGGGTAGTTGTCGCTGAAATAAAATAAATTTTGTAGATAACATGGAGGATATGAACCAACATATGAAGATAAGAAATCTGATGTAAACAAATGCTCAAGCTAAATACTGCAGCAACATCATATATATATATATGATTGAATATGTGTAGCATATATTCTAGTGCATTTAACATGAGCATACGCCCCAATTTGTGTTCAACATATAAACCATTTGAATTTCATTTTAAACTGTAATTAATCTTCTCAGACACTCTTCTTCAAAGAAAACAAATGCATAACCGTATAAAGCCTCCAGTGCTCCCAAGATAGCTTGTTAGTGTTATACTAAACCAATATAATCATAATGCTGATTCATTGCCCGCATTTGTTTTGAGAAGTGTAATCTACAGTTCTATCATGATTTACAATATGAATTTCAATTAAAAACAGCTCAAGAAAGAGAAACAAAGAAGCCACTAAGGTGCAGCTTTGACAACTCAGAGGTTTTTATACTAACATTACGAAGCCTAAGAACTAAACCTGGTTTCTTTAAAGAAGGTAAATAAGCCATTGCAAATCTAATAACCCAATTGGTTTAGCAGAAATGTACTCTACAAATAATCATTCCCCCTTCTGAAAGAAACTGGATTGTGGTATCAGTAATCAGTTCCACATTATATCAATGCATAATACAAACAATGTTCCAATGCAATAGAGCCAATTAAGTGCAAGACTTCGGACATCAATATCTTCGGGGCCCTCCAAATAAAAGATGTCCTGCTTTAGATGTAAAAATAAGAATATACATGTTCAACTAAATATGTGATATCAATTTTCAAAACTGCCTTGGTCAGCTAAAATCATGCTCCATCAGATCTTTCAGGATCTCGATCGCTTCAACGGTGATCGGCTGTTCAAATGAATATAAAAACAAAATTAGACGCTGAAGATGGTATAAAAGATTATTGCCATTTTTTGGGTAAATCTTCAAAATTGATATCCAAACAAATTTGTAATCACCTTCGGTATCGTTCATGGATAGGGCTAGAAGCTCTGGCATACCCTGGACTAACCCTCTCATAGCGTCGAGGATAAGCAGGACTTGCAGCCCTACCATAATCAGGACTACTGCTCTCTGCACGTCGTGGATAAACAGGACTTGCAGCCCTACCGTAATCAGGACTGTCCCTCTCTGGGCGTCGTGCATTAACAGGACTTGCGGCCCTACCGTAATCAGGACTGCCCCTGTCTGGTCGTCGTGCATTAACAGGACTTGCAGCCCTCCCATAATCAGGACTGCCCCTCACTGGACGTCTATCATATTTAGGACTTAAAGATCGATCACGATTTTCAGCAGACCTCCCATAACTTCCCCTGCTATCACCATCATCACGCTGAGCATACTCCACCGATATAACCTTATCTAACACTTTGCTGCTCATGCCCGCTAATAAAGTTAGTCAAAAACAAACTAAATGCTTTTTCACATTAATATCCTTTAATAATACTTATGAAGCCAGAATGCAAATAGCAGAAACTAAGCAAACTCTCTGATAACATGGTCTTCATAACTTTAATATCAACCACCTAGAGAAGACATTCTTACTTAAATCTCCTTATACGCAAGTAATTCAATGCAAAAAAGATCCTGTCAATCAACATTAAGTAGCATGCATCTTACCAAATACCACAATTGCAATAAAATAGAATTTACAAACTATAAACAAGACTGTTTAACTAACCTGTTGTCAGTAGAATTCAAAGCCTTTGTTGCTTCTTTTTGTGATTCATATTGAATGAAAGCGAAATTCCTTCTCATCCTTACATTGAGCACCTTTCCATATGGCTCAAAATGTTTTTCAAGATCCCTAACCATGGTATTAGCAGGATCAAAATTTATCACAAACAATGTCTTTGCTGGTTTCAAATTTCTGGACGATCGTTTGCCATTTTCAGAGCGATGACTACCTCGTTCTGGTTGCTGTGAGGTGCAAAATTCAAATAGAAATGTAACTTAGTATGAGAATAGGAATAAAGATTTCCTTACTTCATGTATCTAAAAAATACAATAAACAAATTCAATGATGAACAACGGAGTGCTACAAGAATACATAAGATTGAAGTTTGAGCAGGAAACATCACACCTATAAGGCCATAAAAAATGAAAATAATTATAAAAAATAATACAAAAGTTACACTAAGAACATATAGAGTGGCAAAGTTAATAATTGATTTTTCCTTAGATAGAAATACCAAGACTGTCACTTCCTCAATATCTGAATGAAAAAATAAAGCTAAAAGAGATAGCAACCTTGATCCATAATAACTGATTTACCCCTGTGCAGGAAATACCAAGCCTATCAGATAAAAAAAAAGCCTAAAGAAAAAACAAGGAACCTTTGTCCACTCCACACACAGTCGACGTCTCTGCCTGCCAAATTCTGTTTTGTCCAACCCTCTGATGGCATCCTCTGCATCACGCTCATCATCCATGTAGATAAAAGCAAAGCCTGTGAAAACACAAAATACTCAAAAAGGAAACAAAAATGAAAGCAATGAGGGACATGGGAGTGTTTGCTAATAAACAATAAGTGCACAGGCTTTGCAAAACAAAATACAATACCTGTTACTCATTTGAGCAAAGACCTGCTGTGTTAAAGGACATCGGGAACATGCATTGCATGCTGTACTAAATGATCTCATTAAGCCTAGTCCATAAGTAAAGAAAATGCCATCCATCAGATAATTTCTTGTGATGGTTATGCCCCTTTCTGGATGTAATGATCTCTCAAAGGGACCTATCACATAACATATGCTTGGAACTGGAGAGTTAACATGGCAAAAGAGGGATGGGAAGCAATGATCTCGTGAGAAAATGCAGGACATGTTTTGCATATCAACTTGGTTGATCAAGACTAGAAGCTTATGCTCTGGCACAAATGGCATGATTAAAAGTTATGCTCAGGGACCCATGAGCCAGGAAGAGCTTCGATGCTCTTTGATATTCCTGCGCCAAAGAAATTTTTAAGTACAAAGGCCTGCATTTCACAAATCATTTTTCTGCTAAAAGTTACATTTGTAGCCTTGGTTTCCACATTCCCAAGCAATTTCATATTTCTTTATATAAAATATTCTGTTAAGATATTCCTCTGCTGCTCCTTCAAGGAAACTTCAATGCTGAATCTATCTATTTATAACATACTTGACAATCCCACCTAACAGAGAAACTAGTTTGTTGTATACATGAAAAAAGCCTTCTACATTAGATTACACTAGAAAGAAAACTTCTGCTTAAATTCTTTTTTTAAGGGTTAACATTTAAAATTCCAACAGAATGTATAAAAATTAAAATTAAAATATGAAGGAAAATGGCATGGGTCTTTTCAGCCTTTAACAAAGGTTAACAGTAGCTAAAAGCTTGGTACACATCGGTAAGACATTTGAGGGCTCACAAAAATATTGCTAGTCGCTGTCATGGCATTACATTAGAACTCAAAGCATGTCATCTACAGTTATCTCCAGCCAGAATAACAGAATTCTGTGTAACCTGATGATCCTTGGTGACTTGCTGAATGACTTTATATTATTAAAAATCTGAGAGATATTAAGAAAGAAAATGTTTACCTGACTTGACATCTACCCTGTCAACTCGTCCATATCTGGAAAACAAACGCTCGACCTCTGAATGCCGAGCACCATACTCTAAGTTCCCACAATACACAGGCTTCATCTCTGGCACTGACTGTCTTCCCAAAGAAACACTTATAGGTGTTCCCTGCAAACAGAGAACATTTCCAATATCAGTCATTCCAGTTTATTTTTAGCTTGTGTATGATATAAGAATCAAACAAAATTTTCAGCTCAAACAAGCTACCATAAGATTTAAGTACTCAAGACTCGGGGTTCCAGCATACATAGGTACTAGGATTGTTTTCTTTTAAACTCATAGAACAAAATAAGCTGATATGCAACATGGAGAGCCCATAAGTTTATCTTTATAAAGACAGCAATGACAAGCTAAGAAGGTATCATGTAAACAACCACCACAAGGCACAGGGATAGGCAACATTGAGCAAGGGGTTCACAATGCATGGACAGGCACCATTAAGCAAAATTAACAAATCACCAACTAGGAGCCTGCATCCAAAAGTTTGCTTCCACACTGGCAAAATAGAGTTTGCATTCAAAAGTTTGCTTCTAAACTGACAAATCTTTTGGTGTATGAAACACCCTATAAAACTTGATTGTCTAAATTGTCATTAATGTGGGCTTATTATATTAAACAACCATGCAAGCCTAGACAAAAGAGTTTATAAAATAAAAGTGCCATATATCATGCATCATATATTCCAAACAGACTCACAAAAACAAAAAATGGTATAAGCACCCGCAGAACTAGCACTTCAAGTTTCAATATATTGCATAGAAGGATAGAGAAGAATAGGTAGCAAAATTACATGTGAACATAATGTTTGATTCTTAATGAGAACTATTATAAGATTTTGTATTGAAAATAAGTTGTATATATATAGCCCGCCTCTATAATTTCACCAATCACCATACAATTTAATGCCTTTTTAAATGTCAATGCAAGCATATCTTATGTTAAAACATTTTCAAATTTTGCACAAGCTATTCTTTTAATCATTTAATTTTTAACAATACATATCACTTTGTTTTAGTACACACTTAGATTATATTAGTAAAAACTAAAAACATATAGGCTATAGTAAAATTACTGTGTTTCTTTTTTCATTCTCCTAGATTTTATTTAGGCCGAAAGGCGTTTCTACTGCAGCGGCATTTTTTCCATGTACATTTTTATCCGCCAGATTGAAATTGGCGTTCAGGTGACGTGCTCCGTATGTGACAGCAGTAAAATCGAGGAACCACACCTCCGTGACATGCCGTTTATGAAGGAATTAATTACCATTTTCCCGTGTATGTGTATCGTGTGCTTAAAGCAATTCTTTATTACCCTTTTGTCGTGTATAAAAAACGTAATACGTGTAGCATACATACGTTATTTGTCGGAGAATGTTTAATAAATAAAACAACAAACCCTAAAAGAATTTCTGAGCCGAAACCATTGCCAAGCGTTGCACCTGGAGCTCCATTTGCAGGCATGTGCTGCTCGTCAATTCCCTAAGTCGCCGCTGGCTTCCATGTATACATTTCTTTGAAAAATTGCTATGTCACATTAACTTCAAAAGAGGGATAATATTGCAATTGTGACTGCAGTTAAAGGGCCATGAGGTTAACCGTCTGCTGGTAACCATAAATGAATTGGGCAGTGCTGGCCCATTATAGTTTCACTTCTTGCTCAAGAGTTTTGGGCATGGAAAATTTCAGCTGTTTTTGTGCGTTTAAAACATGGGTGTCGATTTAATTTGATTATTTGGTTTATTTTTGAATAACCCATCTTCAAATTAGGAAGAATGTGTTTGGGTTCAGTAGATGTGATGTTGTCACAGTTTTTAATAGCTCGTTTGCAGAGTTTATTTTGGAACATGGAAATTATGCCAGATTGTGATACAAATAGCCGGGCAAGCTAAATGATGAAAGGTTTATATATAAAAGGTTCATAAAGAGATTGCTTGTGTACTTCATAGCACGTAGAACAGTTTGGTTAATCTGAAAGAGAAATCAGGAGAACCAATGGCAGGCTTAGAACAGTTGAGAGGTGTAAAAGAACTTTCAGAATCTGGAATTCAACAAGTTCCTCAAATGTGCCTGCAAGAAGGAAAAACTGATGTTTTCCAGATTGTCAAATCCCAACAAGTTCCTACTGTAGATCTGAATGGATTGGAAGGTGAAAGACAAGAAGAAATTCTTCAGCAAAAGGACAATATTTTCAGGTTCTTTCAATTCTGATTTAAACACTCTAATTCAGGGCTATAGCTACTAATTCAAACAGTTGAGGCTAATCCAAAGAAGTTTAACCGATATCAAAATCTGGAACGTCATTAACAACTCACACAAAATATAAAATATTCTCGGTAGATATATCAGATTTTCACCAACTATTCGTTTTTTATTTGCAACACTTATTAACCGTATTATATCATATGCAATTAATCTTAATCTACTAATATAGTTGATAATTTTACATAAATTAATCAAGAATTAATTATTTCATACATACCCTATAAAATCTTTGGCCTTGTCCACTCGGACACCAGCTCAAAAAAATACAACACAACATACATAAACACGAAAACCCCAAAGGCCAGAGAAGGCATTAACATGTGACAAATAATTTATGGTGTTTAAACCCGCATAATTTCATCTTATCATGGAATCAAACATTGGCCAACATATATCCAAAAACCTCAAAGTTTCAATCCCTATGCCCTTACACTTGTGGGGGACTCACCACCAAGGCTCTTTTGGATACCTCCCAGTGCATATCCCATCCATCTTAAGATGGATCTGTGCTACAAATAGATTTTTTCTAGCTCCTTCATTCTTGTAGTCTATAGGAGACGATGGACTTGCAGTTACCTTATTTTTTGAAAGTTGCACAAGTTACTACTTTCTTAAAAAAGTTTGATTTACATCACTGGGTACATGTGTCATGTTTGTCTCTTATTGGTTTTTTATTATTATTAAGATTACATATCTATAAAATAACTCCCCACGCAACTCATGACCCACAAACACCCCAAAAGTCCAAGTTGATGGGTGGTGCAAAACGTGCATAGCTAGAAGCCCTCATGGAAAACGGAAGAAATCCACAGACGCCAAAAAAATCAAAATGAAAAACCTATATATCCATTATATAGCCCTCAAAATTAAAGGATTGTAGACTGCTAAAACCACAGAAAGGTAAATTTGAAAAAGAAAAGAAAAAATTTGTACAGCTCATGAGCCATCATGGAAAAAGAGGAAAAACAAATGAAGACTCGGAAAGAGAATCTAATAAATTAAGAAATGTTACAGACCATCATGGAAAGGGAAGAAATCACAGAAAAACGATAAAATGGAATAAAGCTAGCTAAAAATAAATAAAAAACAAAGAAACCCCACAAAAGAGGCTTTCAGACAAAAAATTGCATGTTTTAGGAACTCATGTTTTAGTTATGTCTGCGGTCCTTATGATTTTGAGGTAAACTCACTCAAACCCTAAGAAGAAAATTTAAGAAATATATAGTTAAATGGGATAAACTCAAACGGTAGATCATTGAAGTTTTCATAAGGAAAATGATCAACAAATGCTTAAATTTAGAAATACTAAGTGTTAAATTCGATAAACTACCAAATACAATTGAAAGTTTGGAATACCCCAGTCTCAGGCCAACGAAGCCAACTTGAGTGACCTTAACTGAAGAGATACCCTTAGATCCAGCAAAAGGAATCTACTAATAAATAAAACTATTAAGAAACATATCCATGCAATACATAAATTCTCACCGAAATCACATACAGGGATATTTTTATCAGATTACTGTCTCACCATTCAACCTACAAGTGCAAGGGAAAATCCAAAGAATTAACCCTAAACGAGAAAATTAAACATGAAAGTAAATTTAACTGTTATTATTTAAACATGTTCTTAATCTTTAAAGCCTAAAGAGCGCTGATACTTAGAAATGGGCGTTGAGTTTTTAAAAAGAACATTTCATTATGTAAACCCTAAAAATCACAGACATTAGAAATGAGCATTTAAAGAAAGTAATGTTACTCACCTGGAGAAATTACAGCAACAAAATTGACCTCTATGAAGAGATTTAAAACCCCAGTTCTGCCTTTGCAATACAACTACGAATTCGCCTGTAAATAATACAAGGAAGCCCTCTTAAGATAATCAGATACAAGATTTGAAGTCTATTGATAAAGCCTTTTCACATGACGGAATTGAGTGGAAGACCATAACATAGACCTGCTCGTACAACTGTATGTATGTATACATACTCGTACGCCACGTATGTTTTATTTAAGTGAATTGATTAGAATATTTGTTAGGATTTATAAAAAAAATATTTTAGAAGTATTTATCATAGTGCACGCTTGAGTGTATGTGTTTTGATGGACGTTCCGAGTCATAGTGATTCATTCTCCTCTTTGATGATGGATCATTGTGTGTGATTAGAAATGTCGATCAAAAACACACACAATTTAAATCAAAACGTACATTATTATAATTGATGGATGCAGAAAACTCATACCAACTACAACTATTTACAAATTAAATGATTATATTTAATAATAAATATAAAATTAAAAAGTCGCATATAAGTATATAATATGTACCATATTTTTGAAGTAAAAAAAAAATAATGATAAAAATAAAGTAAACAATGTGATAGAATAAAATATTTTTAAAATAAAAATTAAAAATGTATGTGTGGATGCAATAAATAAAATAATTGTAAAGCATAATAAAATAATTCCAATATCTCTTGGTATTTTTCAAATGTATTTAAGATATCCATATTATTATTGCCTAGAAGGTTTAACTACAGAGATTTATTTTATATATTTACACAATAGAAGTAATCTTGAGATAGTGTGGATTGGATGACTCAAGATTCTATATTATTTGAGGTGTCTAAAGTTTTAAATAACTATATGTCTACTATTTATTTTCAATCTTTAAATGTAGCTATTGTAATGTTTTCACTCAAAACAATAATACAAATCTAATTCATAGTCTTCCACAAACAATTAATATTTGAATAGCAACACTATCGGTCCTAGCATTCACTCAAAACTTAGATAACTTAGATTAAAATTATTGTTTATGCATCAGTAATATCATTACTTTACAAACAGTGAATGATAGAAATAACTCTTAATCTTCTTATTATAATGAACAAATAATAGGTGTAACTCCTTATCCTTTCCTTATTTACTAATATGAAAATACACACAAAGTAGTAGATAAACAACAATAAACTATTGTGGACATACCCTAATCAATACAATGTCATTAAAATGAACAAAGAGACCTTTGAGTGAGACCATCCTTCAACCAAAAGGGTGACATCCTCTAACCTTTAAAATCAAAGAGATTTCATCAAACACAAATGCTTATGACGAATTTTGAAATAAAATTGGTTAAGTGTTTATTATCATCAAGGTGAAAGCATTCAATCTTTTATATCCTCCACAAATATAATAGGTTGGTCCCCATGCACACCTATAACTTCAAATTTAAATATTGATTGTGGACAAAAAAAGGTTCCACTTTGAAAACAATGGCACCAAAAATAAACTACTAAAAACAATATGACACATGTTGGGAAGTTAGAAGGGAAACAAATACATAGGTAGAAATATTAGGGATCAAGGGTCAACAATAATATAAGACTCAACTAAAGGACTGTAAGGTCCAAATTTCATATGACTTGAAATATTCTTTTAATGGAATTCTTATTGTTAAATGGTATGATCAAAAGGATGTTGAGATAAATTAAATGGTTATTTTTGGGTGATAATACTTTTCATATGAGATCTTTATACCCTCAACCTTTCTAGGAATTCCAAGAGGAAGTCTAATCCTAGGGGGAGAATGTGAGACCCCACCTTTTTGTGATCCTAGTGATATCATGTCTCTTGTTTGATGTTTTCATGTGTTTCTATGATTGAACATTATAGAGGAGTTTTGTGGATGATAATTATTTTATATGAATAGATGATGTTCTTATAATTTCATGGTTTGTCTTAGTTATCATGAGATATTTACTTGATGATGGATTTTTATTGATTATTATTAGATGGAGTTATATTGTGATTATTAGATGATTACATTATGTGGATGTGCAAGTAGGTGTTATTGAGATGAGATTTGATAAGTTAGTTCATTTATGATGGTTTATTCGATTAAACAATGTTTATGTGATTTCCAAGATGATTATTGTAGATAAGAAATTTTATTTTTTTTAAAAATGAAATGTTATTTTTTAATATTTGTTAGATACGTCAGCTATTATTATTTCTTATGAGATGCTAACACTTTTGGTTGAATGAGCAGGTAAAATTTGCCAATGGTATTAGGGGTCACATAGTTATTTCATTTGTATTATTCTCATGACTACTTATTTTATCTTGTATGAAGAAAATAAGATCATGTGATGTAATGTTATGAACACGTAATTTATGTGGTTTAATGTGTTGTATGGTCATGTAATTATGTGAAAGTTTATTTTTATTATTGTTGTGGGTTATCTCATAGTATTTTAACTTTTTTGTGATTTATGTGTTCCTTATGTGAATTAAATCAAGTTTTTATAATCCTAAATTGCCCCTAGGTGTTAGATCTAAGGGTTAGGGGTTATTTTAACCTTAAAAATATCTTTTTGTGTTATCAACTACCTTAAAATCCCCATTTCTAAAGGGTGGCGAAAATGGGAGTTGGTTGGTGGTTTGGGTAGTAAGGAGAGGTAGTTTCTCCTCTCTTTTTTGTATATGCTTTCTTCTTGAGAGAAGAGGGGGGGTTTTGATGGGGTTGTCTTCTTGATTCTTTTGAGAAGTTCATTTTGTAGAGAATTTCTAGGAGAATAGAGGAAGAGAAGAGAGTAGAGGAAGGGAGGGTTTGAGAGGAGGAGGCTTGGGAGAGTTTTCACCAATTTTCTACCATTCTTGGAAAGCTTTGTCAAGGTAAGGCCTAACCTATTTTGCAAGATTTTTGTAAATAAATGTTTTGAATGTTTGCATCTTGTATGATATTTTGAGGAAAGAAAATGTTTAATTCAATGTGTTTCTTTGTTTTTTTTATGGAGATAGAGTTTTTGCATTGGTTGTCTTGTTCTTGTTGTGTATTAGTAATGGAAAAAAGTGGAAATGTGAAATTATGAAATGTGTTATGTGTTGAGATGTTGTGAATGTATTTAAATGTTATATGTGTATTATTTTGAAAATGTGATGTGTATGTGTACTTTGGGAGAGTTATGTGACCCCTAGCTCAAGGGTGGGGTGATTTTCAACCCTATGGTCAGGTGGAGAGTCCATTGGCCTATGTGTTTTTTCCTTGTTGTTTACTTTCAAGTTCATGTGTGGAGTTGAAGACTATCTTGGGAGTTTATTTTGGGATGTATGTGATCATTGTAAAATTTGGAAAGACTCGAGCATTGTGGGTGAAATGAGTATAATATGTTGTTGTATGAATGAACAAAATGTACAATGTATTTTGCATACAACAAGAAATGAAAGTTGTTGATACTAATGTTTCATTCTTGCATTAAATGAAATTGCATAGTTTGTTCATTTTATTGCATAAAGATTGTTTGGTAATAATACTCCAATGAATGGAAAATACAATGTCAATTGACTATTGCATATATAACGAAACTAGTGAAAGAAACAAATTGGAATGTAAAATATTTGAAATATTTGAAATAAGTTAATTCATGAAGTTAAAATAAAAAGCTTGTTCCTATTGTACAATGTGTAAAATTAATGGTTTATTAGTTCTAAAATTGAAAATAAAATTTCTATAATTGTGCTTATATCAATATAATCATGAAACTATTATTTTAGAAAAAAAAAATGAATATTATTTAATTAATGATATAAACTTCAATAAAATTAAATTTATAAACATATATTATAATAATTATATTTTAAAAGTGAACAATAATATTGAAAGAGTTTGTATGTAGTTATTTGTCTTTGGCTCTTGAATTGAAATATGTTGGGATGGCATTTGGTTCTACAACGTGCAGGTGAGCAAGGGCTTCATCACCTAGCTTGGCTTTTTTCCTATGAGTATTGCAGTGTTTAGAGTGTGTAGGGGTGGGTGTTTGTTGAGGTATGGGGGCAGTGGATTTGGGTGGTCATCCTTTCTTTTCTATGGGTTTTTGGCTTTCATTTCTACCAGTCTCTTTTCTACATTACATGCTAGTAAAAGGGTGTTTCAAGCGCTACATGTGAGGTGGAGTTTGGGGTTCTTAGAAGGGTGATTTGATGGGTTTTTTTTTGCTTGGAAAAGTGGGTTTTTATTATATTATTGTTGTTTTCTCTATTATTCATTCCTTCTATCTGGTCTCTTTGTTGTCTCCATTATGGTTGGGGTTGCGTTTGGAGTGGGCTTGGTTTTGATCTTGCATGGCACTCCATGCATCTTTGGATAAGCCAGATTGGGCCTCCTTTCTGTCTGGTGGGGGTCTGAGTTCTACAAACTTGTCTTTTCCTAGTGCAAGTTCATCAAGAAATGGTGCTTTCAGATTGCAAAAGGTGAATGGATGTTTGGATAAATCCCAAGAATGCTCGGTTTTAGTAATCCAACCTGAAGTTATGGTCGAGGATGTGGAGTACTATAGAAACCATGTGTTGATCTATAAGTTTATGGGGATGAGGGTGGGGCTTCCTTTTCTCGATTCCTGGGTTCACAGGACTTGGAACCTTAAGGGAGATTTCCATATTATGCTAGCAGCTAACAACTTCTTATGTGGCTAATCGGAATAGGGCTTTTGAAGGCTGGCCTTATTTTTATAATTATATGAGTCTCTTTAAAAAACCATGGCATATTGGATTTAACTCGACAAAGGACCTCCCTTCTAGTGTCTCGGTTTGGGTCTATCTCCCTCGTTTGTGTCTAGAATGTTGGAGAAGTGATATATTATAGATGATAGACATGCTACTTCAGAAGCCTATTGGTCCTTCTCAACAAACACTAAATAAGAGGGTTCTTTCTTTTGCTCATGTGTGTGTAGAAATTGATTTGAATAATCCATTATCGGATTCTATAGACATGTGCATTGGATCATCTTCTTGGAACCAACAGTTAGATTATGAGGCATTTCCTTTCAAGTGTCTATTGTGCCATGAATATGGTCACCTTCAATGAAAGTGTCCTAGTGCTATCCATACTCCTGGTTTGAGTAATGCTCCTTCTCATTTTGTCGGAAGAGGAGACCTTTAATAGAGGTCAGGGTTAGAAGAGAATCCTCAAGGATAGGTAGTAAGAGGAGACCTTTAACAGGTTTGATGCTATAGAGGAGTTAGCTCAGGAAGAAGGGATACCCTTGGACTTGCAAGTGGCAGATGGCTCCTTGGTGGAGAGAAACCTTGATAATCAATGAAATGCAAAAATTCCAGCTTGGCTCAATTCATGGAGCAAGAAATTCAGACTGACACTGATCTTCCTCCCTTTGTAACTGTTCAGGGGGAGCTCAGTTCAATGTCGAAGGCAATTGGAGATTTTGTTGTCATTGGCTTTAGTCACGCAAGTGAGAATAATGTTATTGACCTACGTAAAAATAAGCCTTCTTCTCCTGCTTTGGGTTTGCAACAAAAGCCCCCCAAAAAAGGGGCTTCTAAGAAGGCTCTTAAGGTTGGAAGAAAGAAGGACCAAGAAAAGGTTAAGCTGATTGGTGAGATATTAGTGGAGTCTAGATTGGTGAAGACTATTGATTCCCACTTCTCCCAATCTTAGCAATGATTGTGCTCTCTTGGAATGTGAGGAGTATGAATAAAATCCCTAGACAAAAGGCTATTTGGGAATTGATTTGAGTTTATTCTTCAAAGGTGGTTTTCCTTTAGGAAACTAAGTTATCTATTGAATTATGTTGAATGTGGCTTCAAATATTTGGGGTAGAGGTCAATGTCAGTGTGTGGGAGTACATAGTAGCATTGGCAAGGTACCAATTTATGTGATTCACGTAGAGTTAGCCTAATCTGGTGGCTTTCCTACATGTATTCTATTTTTTTTTGCTTTCAATTAGGATTCAGGTGAGAGAATTCTTCTCTCCAACATTTATGATCTTACTAATTTCCCTAGTAAGGAACAATTGTGGGCTCATGTAAGATATGTGTGTTCATTAGATCTTTTTCTTCCTTGGGTTTTGGCAAGTGACTTCAATGTTGTTTCCTCTTTGGAGGTGAAGAGGGGTGGTAATAGACACTTGGATCCTTCTTCAGATCTCCTAAGGGTTAATGTTTCTCTTTTGAACCTAGTGGATATCAAGTTGATCAATGGTATTTTTACATGGAATAATAGGAGAAGCAGAGAAGCAACTATTTCTGAAAGGTTGGATAATTTCTTGGTGTCTTGCTTTTGGGTTGGTGACAAGTGGAAAACCAGCTCTGAGATTTTGGATTGGCAAGCATCTAACCATTAGACAATCAAACTCTCAATGGACTTCTCCTGATATTCTAAAAAGTATTCTTTTAGATTTCAGCTCATGTGGCTTAGAGATGGGACTCTTCATGACTTGGTTCCTAGCTGGTGATGTGTTGGGAAGCCGACGCATGGTACTACTATGTACTCCTTCTCCAAGTGGCTTCAATATGTTAAATATATGTTGAAACATTGGAATAGGCATCATTTTGGCAATGTCTTTTAGGCTAAGAGGGCTTCCCAAGCTCACTTGGATTCCATTACTCGGTAGATTTGTTATTAGGGTCTCACTAAGGATATGGGTAAGATGGAAGCTATTGCGGTGAAGGAGGTTGAAGAATGGGAATTAAGGGAGGAAATTTTCTAGAAGCAAAATTCTCAAATTGATTGGCTCTAAGAGGGGGACAAGAACACTTCCTTTTTTCACAATTATATTAAGGATAGAAGGCAGGGGAATATTATCTCTTCTCTTGTGTCTTTTGAAGGGGCTCTTCTCTCTTCTTTTGTTGTGATTTCAGAAGAACCTCTGATCAAATTGATTTCCATTCAGGAGCTGGAGGATATTGTGTTTCAAATGAAAAAGGGAAGGCTCCTGGGCCACATGGGTTTCTAATGGAATTCTTTCAGGAGTTCTGGGAGGTTATCAAGATGGACCTTTTGGATGTTGTTTAGGAATATCAAAAGAATAAGCAAATATTGAAGGCCATGAATGCTACTTTTTTGGCCCTCATCCCAAAAAGGGAAGGTGCTAACTCTTTGGATATTTTTAGGCCAATAGCCCTATGTAATGTGGTGTACAAGATAATTGCAAAGCTAATTGTGGAGCATTAAAGCCTTGGTTACTTAAGTAGGTTAATTTCTGAAGAGCAAGGTGGTTTTGTTGTTGGCAAGAAAATTCTGCATGGGGTTATTATAACAGCTGAAACTATTCACTCTATGGCTTCTTCTAGAGAGAAGGCCATGTTCATCAAACTAGATATGGCCAAAGCTTATGATCAGGTTAAATTGGAATTCTTATTCAAGATCTTGAGGGCTTTTGGTTTTGACAGTGCTTGGATTGAGTGGGTTAGGAGTTGTGTCACCTCCTCTTTCTTCATTGTGTTGGTCAACAATGAGCCTTTGGAGCATCAAGGGGTCTTAGGCAAGGTGATTCTTTATACCCCTACCTATTCATTTTAATGGCTAAGGCTTTAGGGAGATTTATTAGATCTCGTGTGGAGTTGGGTCTCATCCAGCGTTGGAATTGGAGAAATAATATCCCCCCCAATCCCATCTCCAATTTGTGGATGATATTTCTCTAATGGGCATGGACAGAGTTGATGAAGCTATCACCTTGTCGAAGGTCCTAAATAGTTATTTGGCTGCTTCAGGACAAAGTATTAATGAGGGAAAATCCTTCATCTATTTCTTTAATAATCCAAAGCTTATTCAAAGGAGAATTGAAAGGATCCTTGGATTTCAAATTGGCTTGCTTCCTTTTGTTTATCTTGGTATCCATCTTGTTGTTCATTCGCTCCCCAAGCAATTTTGGAAGGATGCTATTGATAAGTTCAAGAACAAGGTTAGTCACTGGACTTTTAGGTGGCTCTCATCTATGGGGAGAGTGACTCTATTGAAGTCAATGGTTGAGGATCTTCCTTTTTATAGGTGATTTGTGTTGTATGCCCCTTCTTGCTTTATCAAAGACTTTGAGAGCCTTTCTCATCAGTTTCTATGGTCTGGTAACCTCCTTTATAGGAAGTGGGGTCTGGTTAAGTGGGATGCTTGTTGCAGGTTAAAGAAGGAAGGTGGTCTTGGTTTGCATCAAGCTTATTTGAATGCGTAGGCTTTCGCTACTAAGCTATAATGTAGATGGTGTTCAAACAACAACATCAGATATGGGCTGGAATCCTTACTTCATTTTTTTTGGGGATGTGGAGAGTGTTGATGTGCCTCATTTTAGCCTTGTGGGGAAGGGTTCTATGATTTGGGGTACCCTTTAAAGAGGAGCCAAGTTGGTTAAACAAGGGTTGTTTTGGATATGTAATAGTGGTTTGGATGCTTTTTTCTGGTTTGATTCATGGGATGGTCATCCTCCTATTATGTCTACACACCCTCATTTGTAGGACTTATGTAGTATTTTCCTTGATTTTGGTTGGAGTAGGGTGGCTAATTTCAAATCACCTCTGGTTCTTGATTAGGCTACTGTGTATAGGTGGAAGGATTAGCAAAAGTGGCCCCCTAAAGTTGTAGCCAACATGAACAAAACACAAGAGAATTAGACATATTAACTAAGATAAATCACACTCCCTATGAAATTCTTGAAGACATAAAGCATGAAAACAATCAAAAGAAGGTGTGAAACAACAAATAATGCATAATGGAATCCTAGCTTAATACTTCAAACCTCAATCCCATAAGGGGATTGGTGCCATGTTGATGTGGAACAATGGCCCTTTTTGATGCAGAGAGGGATGGGGAAACCATTCGATATACTAAATCAATGAGACTTAATCAAATACCAAAGAAAAATTAGAAGTTCAACTCAAAACCCTGACTTCTACCAAGCTTTCCCTTATAGCATAGGTAACCCGTTTCAAGATATTTTTCACCAAAGTTTTCAAAAACAACTGAAAAATAAATCAAAGGATCAAATACCCTTTTCAGGGTTATACAATATAGGCAAATATCAGTATCTACTCCTTTGGACAAGGCCTGAGATCCAATAACACACACTTAAGTAGAACTAGTGAATTAACCCACCTTTTCAAAGAGGATGTCTTCCAAACACTTGCTCTCCATTCAATCACCTTATAAATTCATTAGATATGTTCCAAAACAACAAAATTCATGGCTAGTTATCACCTATAGGGTCATTACCTCACTACCCCATGAAACCCTCCACTTCTCATGCAAAACATAGGGTTTATTTAAATTCACAACTCCAAGGATTCTATGACCAAACCAAAGCATCAAACATCTTTAATATACCTTCCAAAAAGTCAAAACCTCATAAGAATCAACTGTCCTCAAGTATTCCTTAGAACCCTAGGTCAAAACCACTAATCCCATGCAATTTCCTCACAAAACAACAAGGGCAACAACTTTATCTCCCTTAATCTTTATCAACCAGCCAAATCAAACAATTTTCAATCTATAATAACTCCCTAGTACCCATTACACCTATCATAGTAATCACAGTTGGTGTAAGGGTCCTTTAGAACATGATTTTAGGACAAAACCCTCAAACAGGGCACTCTCGACCTGCTATAGGGAAAACTAGAATATCTACTACAAACCACAATGAATTCCCCTCAAACCTATTCCAAAGGGTGATTAATACTTTCCATTACAAATTAAAATGAATTGAATGGAACAATCAAACTGTACGGGCTCATACAGGCCTGCAAATAACAAGAAAACTCATAAATTTGATAAAAAAAACAGAGATACTCTTATTGTCAATGCTCCAAACTTCAAGACAACATTACAATCGGTGTTCTCATGAATTTTAAAGTTTTCTCCATCTCCAACCAATGAACAACTACCATGTAACTAATTCTCAAACTCCTAATGACCATTGAGAGAAATTTATATTGTGTTTACAATTTTGTTGACAACATTGCTACACACTTTGCAATATTTGCAATTGTGGCCCCAATTGACTCTAAACCAACCAAATACACCTAAAATGGTCTCATTGGACCTTATTCAACATATATTAAGACCTTTAGACTCAAAACAATAAAAACCTTGCCTTTACCCATCTTGACATGGACTAACAATTTTAACATCTTTCATAATTTGACATATTTTGCAACTTCCTCATTGGTTATTAACCAAAAGACATCTCAAATCATCCTATTGAACCTTCAAGATTCATTTTACCTTTACCCCAAGGTGTAGGTGCCCCTGCACCATACACCCCCCCATAGAAAAGACTCTTGTCCCAAGAGTAAAATCTTGCTTGTTATGTCCACATTGTTGCTCCATGCATCTTCAAACTTGATGGTTGCCTTCTCCTTATCCCTGGACCAAAACTTGGTGTTGCTCTAGGTCTCATACCTGCAAAAAAACAATCATTAGCCATATCTGCATCTGTCACCTTCTTTGTTGCATATATACACTTGTAACTCCGAACCATTCCTTGCATACTCTGCCCTCTCATCACTGTCATCAGACCTTTGTTCCTTTGCTCACACTATCCTTTCCCCATTGTGATCAAACCTTCATTATTTATGTCCTCTATCCTTCCTACCTTATGACTCAATGTCCTCTCAACTGCCACCTTACCTCTGTCAGACTGAATAACATTTGTACTAGTGCATTTAGGCTTTGTTAGACTTGCACTTAACTTAATCACTATTTTGACACCCTTACAAACCTATGTACTTTCATTCACCATCCTTTCAACCTCATAGACCCCTATTTTCACTTTAGTCAACTGCTCCTTTTTTGTCATAACTATAGGTCACATAACCAACCCTACAAAAACTCCTTCACTGTTTCCTTTCCTATCCAAAGGCTTTCCACCTACATACTGCCTTATATCAGTCTGAGACACCTTACAATCCCTGATCTTCTTCCCTACAAAGGCATGCTCCTTTCTATCTGCTTGCAAACTGCACTCACCCTTCTCACCCACTGTCTTAGCATTAATCAATTGTTCTTCACCTGGTGCTCCACCATCATGAACATGCTCCAAACCTGCAAACATTTTATTTTCACTATCCCCAAGCCTTAAAGACTCCTTCTTACCAAGAATCACCACTTTAGATTTACCTTTCTCCTTCTCTTTTTGTAATACCCCTCTGTTTTGCTTATTGTTCAAGTTGCTTTATGCTATGTTTGGTTGCAGTTACTTTGATACTGGATACATTTTGTTATGATGTTTTGATCGCTACTATTGAGCGACAACTATTATTGTGGGATGTAGTTATCTGATTATTGTTTCACATGCTTTATGGATTAATGATGTTGTAGAGTTAACATGAGATATTATTATGAGATTATTGGAATTATGATGGAAGTGTCAGTTTCAATGAGTGTATTGGTGAAGAGGACGGTTTCACATCACTCGCTTGCGACCCTACGAATCCGTAATTCCTTCTTCATGGTGTGTATTATATCTGGATATATTGTATGATGTTGTTTACTTGGTTGGTTATGCAGGTACATGACATCGACTCCACCGGTTTTCAGGTTTGCTCGTCAATCCATGTTAAGTTGGGGGAGATAGTAGTTAGGTAACATGTGTCAGTTTACCCTTTAGTGTGTCGTCAGTTGTGTGTGTCGAGTCATTGCCTCTTTGCTTTGATGTTATTTAATTCTGAAGAATTCTTGATTTGGAAATAGATATTTAGAATAATTGCATTTAAATCATGTTGATGGTTATTTAATTTAAATAATGCAATGTGGATAAAAGTTTATATTTAAATTAATTAATTATATTTAATTTATTTAATTAATTAAATTTAATCCATAGGGGTTGAATTTAGTTATTAAATAATTTAATTAATTAATTAAACGTGATGCAAGAGAATGAAAGGAAATAAAATAATTAAAATTAAATTTGGAATTTAATTTCAACGTGTGGGAATTAAATTAGAAATTGTAATTAAATGTTTATCTGGGAAATTAGTTGCAATTTTGGAAATTAATTTATTAATTGAAATTGCATTTTAAATTGAAAGTGGGTTTTCGAAATTTGAAATTGAAATTGAAATATCTAATTTGCATGTAATGTGAATTAGGGTTGTATTAGGTATTTGTGATTTATAAAGAATACATGTTTTAATTTTAGGGCAGAAAATTTTAGAAAAATACATTTTTACAGCAGAGAAGAAATTTTGGGAAATTTGCACAAGGGTTTGAAAAAAGTTTGATTGTAGAATTGATTGAAGGAAAGATTGTTTGCATTTGTTGGATTTTGGATTGGATTCATTGGAGGATTGAAAAAAATTTAGAAAATCTTTGGAGGAGGCTTGCATCAGAAATTCATCTCTTCTTGTAACTTCTTGTGCCAGGTTTTCCTCTTTGTGTTTTATTGTTCTTGATTATTTTTCTTTAGAATAGTAATGATTAAAGATTTGTTTGTTAAATCTGTTTTAGAAAATAAATTTGATATTAGAGGAAAATAATTAAACAAATTTACAGCCTTTGCTTATGAAAATTCTTGAGTGAAAATTGTGAAAACCTTAGTTGAATTTAAATTATTTGGGGAAAACGATTTTGTTGTTATTGAAATCAAACATAGAGATTGAACAATGCATTTAGAATGTTTTAAAAAATGAAACCTTTTGTTTATTATTAAAAAACAGATTTTAAAATCTGTAGGATAGTTATATTTTTCATGGTAAAATGGTTTGGTTGCGTCGCCTATAACTTCACTTACACAAACTGGGTTGTCAGGAAATTTAAAGGGTTTTTGCATTTTTAAAATTTTCTTACCCCTGTCCAAAACTCGCAAATACCCAGATCATAGTTTTTGAGTTATGCTTGAAACATGAGACTGCTGTTAAGTTATTTTCCTATGGCTGTTCTGAAAATAAAATAATAATAAATTGATATTTATAAATATTAATATTTTAGGTATTGTTATTATAATATTAAAATATTATTTAATAATATTTTATATTATAATTTATAATACTAAAGTATTATATTTATTTATATTATTTTAAATAAAATTTGTATATTAGATTAGTGGAATTAAAATTATAAACGTATGGGGAAATTATTGTTTATTTTAAAATGACATGTTAAAGTTTAATTGAAGGAGTTAAATATTTGATTTAAAAAATGCATAATTTAAAATTTAATTGTGAAATTTAAATTCATGTGTAAAAGGTCTAATTATTAATTTGATTTAATTGGAAAAATATATATATATTTTGGAAAATTAATGATAAGAGATATTTTATTTTGAATTAAACAATTTGATATTCTGTAAAGAATAGAAGATATGTTAATGATTAAATATATTTAAATATATTAATTTATATTTAGTATATATATGTTGAAGGTATATATCCATTTGAGAGAATAAATAATATTTCATATTATTTTATTCTGTTGTTTGCAAATTGGGTATTATTAGTGTTCTAAAATAAATGATTAGTATGTGTAGAAAATGTATAGAGAAAGATATTTTTTTAATAGAAGTAATTGCTTGATTTTAAAGGAAATATTTATTTTGTTAATATGATTGAAGAAAATATATTGAGATGTATAAATATATTCATGAGTATTTTCAATCAGTATTTACCTTGTTTTATTTAAGTGTGTGTAATTTAGTTTTGCATGAAGAATTTAAAAGATAAGTTTTGAATGTATGGTCAACTTGATAAGGAAAAAGATATTTAAATATATTGAAGAATTATAGAAACATTTATAGTTAAATGTTTGTTTTTATTAATGAGATTTAATTAGAAACAATATGAATGTGTGGTCAAATAGATAAACCAAAAGATATTTTTATACATTGATGAAATTGCATGTTTTTAAATGGATAGTTGATGAGACATAGACTCCGGATAGAAAATTGAAAAGATTGTTTGCAATAGTGTTAGATTGCATTAGAAGTAAATTTAGGAACTAACTATATTGAAAAAAACAAATAGTTATTATGTTTTATTTAGTTCCATAGAGTAATCTAGTCATTGTGAATGAAATATTAAAGAATATATGTAATTAAATTTATTAATATATATATTTGGTGTCTATATAATATGGAGCATATATATATATATATTAAGTGTAAAATTCATTATCGTATTTTATTTTAATGAGATGCATGCAATATATTATTGAATAGAGATTTAAAAATGGATTGATTAGTGTATATGAAAAATGGATAGAGAAACAATATGTTATTATATTAAAGTGATTGAATGTTTTAAATAGAAAATTGAATGAGATGTAAGAGTTGGTTAGGAAATGGAAAGAGTTTACTTGCATGGATTTGTGTCAATTTAAAAGTAAATTAAGAAGTTGTTTTATTGATGAGGCAATCAATTATGTTATTTATTAATTTCTATTTAGATTAATTGAATCATTGTGATTGGATTATGAAAGAGATATGGATTTAGTATATCCAAAAGTAGTATCTTCCTCATGATTATCTTAAAGGATTTAATTCTCTGTATTCAGTAAAGGGAAGTAAGTTTAATTGTTTTAGATTTCTAATAATGAAAAGAGAAATAGGGGTTATGATTATTTTAGATGATCTAGTTATTGCATCTTTGATTTGTCAACACTACCTATTGAATGAGTATGGATTTAGGAAATCCAAATATTAGATTTGATTGATGACTTGAATGCTTTTGTTGCAATGTCATCAAGTTGCATTGTTGGTTTTGGGATTTAGTGTTAGTCTTAAATTATAAGTCTTTCAGAAGAACTTAGAGGATAAGGGTTGTTGAATCTTTATACCATCCAGTTATTTTTTTTTGGGTAGTGCATGGTGTCTTTTCAGTTTTACCCAGTTTTTACGAACGGGAATGTTTGCACCTCCTTGGTTTAGGAGCGGATTATGGGATCCGTATCTCCTTGTATGGAGTGACCTTGTTATGTGGTTTCATCTTGTTGCCTCCTATGAAAGGAGTGGACTATGTGTTGTTGCCTCCAAGATGTTTGGAGTGAGATCTTTTGTACTTCCTGTGAAAGGAGTGAACTATGTGATTATTGCCTCCAAGATGTTTGGAGTGAGTTTCTATTATTTGTATCCTCCTTATGTTGGAGTGGTTATGATGCCTAGTTTGTATGCACTTGTGTTTCCTTGGTGATTGGTTATGAGTGCGTTGTCCATTAGAAGAGTGGTTTTTGTTAGGGGTCGGAGCCCAAAGTGGTAAACCGGGTAACCTTCAAAAATGAGTTAATCAAGTGATAATTAAATTAAGGTACTTAGATTATTATGATGCATTCACATTAATCAAGATAATTTAATCCTCACTCATAGACACAAGGGCTCGTTTAGACTTAGGATGAGTGAGAAGGCCTGGAATGGCAAGATCAACTATCTTGTCCTTGCGAGAGGTAGTTGATTCCGCATGAGTGAGTATGAGTATCGGGATTCGGTTGAGGCCACCGAGATTACTTGTGCTGGAGCCTATGAAGAATGCCCAGAGGAGATCTCATGACAAACCTTGCGATGACACTCTATGTAGGACAACTGTTGTTAATTGTTTTATGTGTATGGATCTGTGAACATACTTGATTATTATTATATCTGGAAGCAATGTGACCTATGTCAGTGATATGATTTGTACTTGAGTTGAGCTGAAATTGTACTTATTGATGGCATTTATTTGGTTATGTCAGTTTGAGTCAGTATGAGTCTGCCTTTGGTTAGAGGTAGTAGAATCTTTGTCCATGTTATTTTGTTACTATCTCCTAGCATGGGGGGTGGGCCTTTGGGTACCACTTGGTTGGGTGGAACATGCACCAAAACCGTTGGGTCCCCATCTATCTTCAGTACTTAGTGGTGAGACATCCAAATAGACAGTTCGTAGTTCTTGTTGTAATTACTTGCATTGTAATATTTTAACTTGTATAAGTTATTTTATCCCTCTTATGTTTATGAGGTGGAATTCTGTAATTGTAACCTTGTGTACTATTGCCTCATTTTAGGAATGAGTGATGTAACTATTGGATTAAGATAATGTTTATGAGATTGTATCTTGGTTGATTATTTTATTATGTTATGGGGTATTTTTATGATGTATGATGTTTATTTCATAAAGTTCATAAGACTATGGTTATATGTAATATGTATGTGTGGGTTTAAGTAATCCTAACCTTGTAGCCTTAGAGGTTGTTGTTAATTAGTAAGTGAATGTGTATGTTAAATGCACTTTATAAAAAAAAAATTGGTTCGCTTATGATGTTAATTGCAACTTCCTTTAAGGTTATTTGGCAGGGCATTACACTTTTCCATACAAAGGAGATAATTTGAAACTTTGATCATCCTTCCAAATGGTATAGGTGTTTTCCCAACCATCATACATAGACCTCCTATCAAATTTCCATGGCCTCCCCAAGAGCACGTGACAACAATCCATTAGCAAAATGTCACATAAGACTCTATCCTTATACTCCCCAATCTGGAAATCAACACATGCTTGCTCATTCACCACTAAATTTTGACTATCATTCACCCAAGAAACTCTATAGGGTGCTACATGAGGTATCTTTTCCAAACTTAACTTATCTACCATTTCCTTGGACACCATATTATCTTGAGAACCAGAATCAATGACAACTTGGCACACTTTACCTTTGCATTTGCATGAAGTTCTAAAGAGACTCCTTCTTTGACTCAAGTCTTCCTCCTTAGATGCTTGCAACATAGTCCTTCTTACCATAAGTGCTTCTCCCTCTTCTGGATCAACAGGTTTGCTTTCACTTTCAGATTCTTCTTCTTGGACCAGTTGTGTTCTTCTCTCACTCCTTCTATCACCACTTGAAGATGAACCTTGGCCTTTAGGACACTTGAAAAATGTGTGTCCAAATTCTCGACAATTGTAGCATGTCCCTGAAAAAGTGCTTGGATTTATTCCTCCACCAAATCTGCCTCTTGAACCTCTCCATCCACCTCTGAAATCAGATTGCTCTTGTTCTTTCTTGACATATCCTTGACTCTCAGTGTTTGGTTTTGAATTAGGATTAAATCCTCTACCTCTAGAAGTGTTGTCTCTTCCTCTTGTTGCCTTCTCTTGTCTCCTCTTTAGTTTTTATTTTGCCCTCATTGCCATTTGAAAGCACTGTTCTACTGATTTTGGTGCCATCAAGATGATCTCATCCTGAATGTTGTATCTCAAACCATTCAAGTACCTAGCAACCATTTCTTCCTCATCTTCTTCATGTTTAGTCCTTATGCTCAGCCTATAAAATTCTTCAGTATATGCTTGTACATCTAACTCCTTTTGTCTAAGATTTTGCAACTTCTTAAGCAATTGAACATTAATCAAAAGGAAGGAACTTACCTTTGATTTTTGTTTTCATTTTCTCCCAAGAAGTGATCTTGATTTTTCCTTACTTTTTCCTTTTCTCTTGCACAAAATTCCACCATACCAAAGCATGTCCTTTCAGTTTTATTTTTGCCCTCTTCACCTTATGCCCTTCATCAACCTCTTCACTGTCAAAATAGTTCTCCATAGCTCCAATCCAATCCAAGAGCTCTTCACTATCAATTTTTCCTCCATACATAGGCACATCCATTTTTCCATGTCCATCCTTCTTCACAGCCTTCAAAAGTTTCATTGTTGTCACATCTTCAGGATCCATCTCCTCTTCTTCACTAGAGGTCTCTTCCTCTTCAGACTCACTTTCTTCCAAAAGAACCCTACCTTTAGCCTTTATCCCAATAATCTCCGCTTTAGGGCTTCTATTTCCTTATCATGATTGTCAATCTTCCTTGCAACAACATTCCCCTTAGGAGACATTTTGACTCTTCCAATTACCTTCTTCTTCCTGGACACAAACTTCAACCTTGCTCTCACAAAAGACCTATTCCCTTTCTTTGATACCACTTTGATGTAAGGAGGGATGGGGAAACCATTCAATATACTAAATCAATAAGACTCAATCAGATACCAAAGCAAAATCAGAAGTTCAACTCAAAACCCCAACTTCTACCAAGCTTTCCCTTATAGCATAGGTAACCCAGTTCAAGAGATTTTTCATCAAAGTTTTCCAAAACACTTGAAAAAATATTAGAGGATAAAATATCCTTTTCAGGGTTATACAACATAGGAAAAATTAATATCTACTCCTTTGGACAAGGTCTGAAATCCAATAACCCACACTTAACTAGAACTAGTGAATTAACCCACCTTTTCAAAGAGGATGTCTTCCAAACACCTGATCTCAACTCAATCACCTTAAATAGTCATTATATATGTTCCAAAACAACAAAATTCATGGCTAGTTATCACCTACAGGGTCATTACCTCACTACCCCATGAAACCCTCCACTTCTCATGCAAAACATAGGGTTTATTGAAATTCACAACTCCAAGGCTTCTATAACCAAACCAAAGAATAAAACATCTTTAATATACCTTCAAGAAACTCAAAACCTCATAATAATCAACTTTCCTCAAGTATTCCTTAGAACCATAGGTCAAAACCACTAATCCCATGCAATTTCCTCACAAAACAGCAAGGGCAACAACTCTACCTCCCTTAATATTTCTCCACCATCCACCGCCAAAATAAAACACTTTTACATCTATAATAACTCCCTAGGACCCATTACAACTATCACAGTAATCATAGTCGGTGTAAGGGTCCTTTAGAACATGATTTTAGGACAAAACCCTCAAACAGGGCACTCTCAGGCTGCTATAGGGAAAACTAGAATATCTACTACAAACCACAATGAATTCCCCTCAAAACTATTCCAAAGGGTGGTTAATAATTTCCAATACAAAGTAAAATGAATTACATGGCACAATCAAACTGTACGGGCTCGTACAGGCCTACAAATAACAAGAAAACTCAGAAATTTGATAAATAAAAAAATAGAGATACTCTTATTGTCAATGCTCCAAACTTCAAGCCAACATTATAATTGGTGTTCTCATGCCTTTTAAAGTTTTCTACATCTCCAACCATTTACCAACTACCTTGTAACTAATTCTCAAACTCCTAATGACCATTGAGAGAAATTTACATTGTGTTTACAATTTTGTTGTCAACATTGCTACACACTTTGCAATATTTGCAATTGTGGCCCCAATTGACTCTAACCCAACCAAATACACCTAAAATGGTCTCATTAGACCTTATTAAACATATATTAAGACCTTTAGACTCAAAAACAATAAAAACCTTGCCTTTACCCATCTTGACATGGACTGACAATTTTAACATCTTTCATTATTTGACATATTTTGCAACTTCCTCATTGCTCATTAACCAAAAAACATCTAAAATCATCCTATTGAACCTTCAAGACTCATTTTACCTTTACCCCAAGGTGTAGGTGCCCTTGCACCACTTTCCCAATCCTAAGCTTCAAGATTATTGAAATGAAAGAGGATTGATGAAGTTGATGCAAGACTTAAGCTAAAATGATGGAAAATGAGTGATAGTGAGGATGTAATTGTGCATAGTAACTTTTCTTCAAAATGTGGATCATGATAAATTCCAATTGCCTTCAAAGATAATGATAACAATTGGATGATTGATGGATGAAAATGAGTATAATTCCTTTGCTCTCATGAAAGTGGATCCATTTCCCATAGAAGTGTCTTATATTTATAAAAAGAAAGGGTCAGAAGAAGGGTGAAAACTAAGCAATGTGGGACTAAATGGAGGATCATTAGCCTTGTGAAAAGTGTCACAAAGCTAAGAGAAGCAATGTGGATATGTGCTCACACATGTGTGTGCATATTTTGGGAAGAGAGATGTAAGAGAGAGTTAAGGCATATGGTTGGAAGAATTTAAGGAATGTGGGTGAGGATGTAAGGGCATGTAAGAGAAGTAAATGCCCTTGTAAGAGACAAGATGGCTTGTAAGAGCCATTGAATGTCTTTGTAAGAGGTATTAAAAGCCTTTGTAAGAGCTTTTAAAGCTTCGAAGGGAAAGTCAAAGAGGGCAATAAATAGAGGAATATTCCATGAGAATATCCTTTTGTGAGGGAAATAGCCATTTAATTAATTTATAAAAAAATGAATTACTTGTGCAAGTGGGATTAATAAATCATAGGTTTATTTAACTTTGGTGGGTTTAAAAGCTAGAGGATTGGCTAATGAATATTAGCATGTGGTTTAAGGTTAATTAATCTGGAATTAATTAATCTTAGGTGGGTTAGGGGTTTTAGAAGTATATGCCATTTTAATTAAATAATTAGTTTATTTAATCAAATGAGAAGACATAGGGGTTTTAATTAAATAATTTGCATTATTTAATTAAATGGGATGAGAATTAGTAAGAAAGGCGATTAATTAATCCAATAAAATTAATTATTTGATTAATAAGAGAAAATAAATTTAATTTAAAAAATATAAATTATTTAATTAAATAGTTAGTCGAAGGTGATTTAGGACGAAATGATGTTAATAATCATATTCAAATGTGCAATATCGATCAAGATAACTTGAATTGTCTACATTTTCCCCCTCTTTGAAGCGAGGTACCTGTTACATTGGTTCAAAGACAGACACTTCTCAAGATCAATGTTGTTGTCAAGATCAAAATTCAAAAATTTCTTGACTTTTCAAATGCCCCACTGTTGCCCCAACAGAAGGAATTACGTTGCTACATTGCCCCCTCGAGATATCAAGCAAAAAAATTAATTTTAGGTTGAGTTTGCGATTAAGATTTAAGATCAGTTCAACTCAAAGAGGACTAGAAAGCTCAGATGTCTGATGTAGATGGATTTGATGATGTATAGAAAATCATTGGCCATGGGTAGCCTTATGTACATTTTGATATATAACACAGATTTGATACCTAGATAGAAATGTTAATAAAAAAGAGAAGAATAAAAGAATGAGATGGATAGGAGTAGAAGAATGAGATGGATATTGATTAACCCTTGATTTTGAGATTGATTTAGAAGTCCAACAAGTCTATGATTCTTCAAGATTTTATTAGATATGGTGATGAGAGATGATGATTTTCTTATTCAGGGATTGGGACAAATGACACAATATTCCTTATGTTTGATAAAACACATAGATACGATGCATCAAGGTATGGACAACCATGATGGCATTGTATCTAGTGTGATGAATTTTGACTCGACAAATAGATAGGAGTATTCTTGTTCACACCTAACATACAAAAACCTTGCTAGGATTTACTTTAGAAGTTTTGAACATCTCAGACCAAAACATGAAAAGGCATAACCTAACAATGTGATAGTCAACAAGTTATCCCAAAATACCTTCCATTCACACCTATCAAAGCAATTATTTTCCAAGATTATATTACAAGAAAATCCAACAAGCACAACAAACAAAAGATAATGATCAATGCCCCATTCCTTTCTCTCTAAATCATTTTGATAGACATCATCGAGAGGTCATTGGAATGAGCGCAATAAGATAAATCACAAGAAAAGATCAAGTGAACAAACAAGTCAATGTTCTTCATACATCTAGCTAAGGGGATGTGTGTGAGGATAAGAATCCAAAGTGATATCCAAAATGACATCTATTGTCGAAAAGATATATGATCCTAGGACATGCATTGTACAGGATGATGATGGATGACTGGTTGTTTGAAAAGGCCATTGATACAAAGCTTGATTGACATGTTTTCTAAAATGAGATCAAGAGTTTGATTTTGCATTTAAAAGTTTGTTGTTTTGATTTTGATTTTGCGTTTGAATTTTACTTTTGCTAATTGTTGTGGTTGTTTATGTTTGTTTTTCCAAAGGATGAAGGTGATGATTGTTTTATTATGGATGATTGATTATTGTGGGTGAAGCGAAATGAGACGGATGGATTTTTTCAAATATTTGGATGTTTTTGTAATGTTTTGAGGCTATTTTTTTTATTTTGGGGTTATTTAAATGTTTTGATTTTCAATTTTTTAAATATTTTTAGGTTTTATGAGATTTCTGAATGTTTTTGTGTCTCGAGGGCTCATCAATGATGGTCTTGCCTACGTTTAAGCTTAGAGACAACGTAGTTCATCAACCATTTTTTTGACTTTTTTTGACATGTTTTGGGATTTTGATATGATTTGAATGTTTTTTGGATTCTATGCATGATTTTGACGATTTGGATATGGATATGTGTGATGATATCAGTGATCTATTTTGGGATTTTGTTGAAAACCAAGCTAGGGTTGATTGATCTGATTGATGGATTGATGATGATAACATTGTTGAGGATACACAATAATTCAAGGATAGTGTTAAACAACATGAGGATTGGGAAGGATATCCCAAGATGATGATGGATTGATTGGATTTGATTGATCAAGATTTTGAAGCTCGATTTGGAACAAAATTTGTTTAAATGATTTGATGGGACATTGAAGTGTAAATTAGATGCAACTGATATTGATTGTTTGGATTGATGTTTGATGAAAGATAAAGTTGGATAAGGAACATATTCTCGTAAAAATATGCCATGGGCTAATGATTTAGATTTTTTCTCACAAATGCTTTGACCAATTTGATTCCATGTTTACTAATGTTTGAATCACCACATAAGTTGGAAGATATAGATCAAGAGTTATTCCTGAAGCAAGATGTAAATATCTTCCCCCAATGTCTAGAAATGTATGGAACGCCATGGGTGGATGCTTGGATAGATGTATGGATGGATGGATATGGTAAGCATGCAAAGGATGTTAAGGATTATCTTGTGATAAGATAACAAGTTCAGATAGAGGATGCTCATTTGGATAGTGCTTCATGGCTCAGATAATGTTGGGTAGGATAGGATCAATGATAATGATCCATGTCAAGATGTTTACCATATGCAAGTGCAAAGTGTACACCAAATTTTTTTCAAGATCAAGATAATTTGGAATATGGATGTAAATGGTACAAATGGATTGAATAAATGGTTCATGGATGAATGGATTTATTATGGATAAGATGAATGGAATGTTGGATTTATTCTAAATGAGATAATATGCTTCCACCTAAATTAGTGCACATAAATGCTTGATTCTACACATGACGCATTTTTGCCAAGTTTTCATCATGGTACTTGTCCAAAGCACCATCATAGTGGTTTTCACTAGAGGACGATTTTTTTGGTTTTTTGTGAAATATTTTATGCTCTTGTTGAACCACCTGGTGGTGTTGATGTAGATGCTTCTATCATAATGTGACATCGATATCCTACTTGAAGAATTTATTTCGCTAAGATACATGCACTTGAATGCAACTTTTAAGAATTTTGTTTTGCTTTGCTGATACCAAATTTATCTTTGTCTTTGTGCACACATCACAATAGAATGCTTTTTGAATCCTTATGATGAAGGTTGTTTTCCAATACATGGTCAATGTGAGAATTGGATATCATGCATGGAGGAGTAGATGGTGGAGTGTTTTTAGGAATAGGAGATGGATTGGTTGATGACTTGGAACCTTTGACTCTCCAAACTTGGGAAGATGAGCAATGATGGGTAGATATGAAAGTGTGTGTGGAATTAGGACCAACTCCTTGATATTCTTTGTACATTACTTAAGAATCCTGCTTTTGCATTTGTGGACATCTTTGATGGATACATTTTCCTTTTTGATTTTTCCCCATAGTTTCTTTCACTAATGGAGTTTGATAGGGATGATCTATCTTTGTATTTTTTGGTATCCATGTGTATTTGATTTGTCCATTATGCTTCACAACTTCTTTTCTTTGATAATGTTCTTCATGCTTTGATTCAAAAAAAAATTTGATGTTGGTCCCAATTTATGGATGGGGTGATGGGTGGATGAAGATTTGTGACGTCGCTGGTTGTAGTATTGGCATTGTTTTCACATAAGGATTATTCATGCTCCCTATATTGATGTTTGCTTGAGATGAATTTTCCCTGAGTATTATGGAAGTAGTACCTTCATGCTTTGATTCTACCTATTTTGAGATGTCTTGTTTAGCAAGAATTCTCTGATAAATGACCACTACAGATGATGTTATTTAAATTTGTTGTTCTACTGACTCTGGAATATCTTGTTTGGTCTAACCTATTTACTTGAATGGATAATGTTGGATATCTTCATACATGATGTACTCGATCTGAATTTGGGATTTATCTAATCTTAATGTTGACAACTTAGCCTGACTATAGGAATCAATAACCTCTTGTTCTTGTGTAATAATGCCAAGATTAAAGGAATCTTGTTTTGAATGAAGACCATCTACGTGTCCATCCAAAGAAAGAATCTCATCGGTAGATGGCGAAGTATGTGATATATGGATATGATCACCATTTGTGACATCTTGTATAGATTGGAGAATGCCCATTAGATCATTCTAGCATCTTGGAGATACAAATTCTTGCTCTTGATTAATTTTAGAATTTATTTCAACGTGCTTTGGATCAAGTTCTTGACATGGGTCAATTTCAAAGGATGGATTGCTTACAAAGGGTTCTTAGATATCTTCATTAGGCATGGGAAGTGTCTCAATATCTTCTTGATCTTTGAGTGGATTTGGATCAAGTGTTGAGTTGAAAATTCCATCAATATCTACAACCATGAGGTCAAAGGATGTCAATATGTCTTGGAAAGGACCATTGCTAGACTTTGGTGAAAGATGTTGATCATTCTTTGGAATAAATTCTCGAGGTATGTCCTGTAGAGATATTGTCAACATGATAATTGGTCAATGGATCTTGAATTTTGAATTCAACAAGTGTAGTGGAGATATTGTCAATGTTTTCAACCATAGGATCAAATGATGTTGATGCTTCTTGAAATGGATCATTGTTGGATATTGTTGATGGGTTTTGATCATGATTAAAAAGTGACTCTTGATGTATGTTGATTTGATCGTTGGATGAGGTAGAAACATCTTCAAGGTGCTCATTGATGGATATATCTTGATCATTATTTTTCAGTAATTGTGGTGGAGAGATTGTCACTGCTATCATTAGTGGTTGAATTTTGATCATTGTCTTCAATAGTTATTTTTCTTTGATCAAGAAGGTATTGGATGAGATCTTTGAGTTGAATATAGTTTGATGTTTTATGAATATTTTCTCTATGATACTCACAATAAGCTTTGCCCTTATTCCAAGAGAGGTTTATGATAGAGTGGTAAGCACTTATTTTTGGAAGAGTGATGAGTTTTACTTTAACTAGCTTGTTTAATGATGATTCAATTGGCTCTCCCAAAGGAGTCTATTCACATTTGTTACCTTGTGAGATTTGTGCTTTTTGAGATTGATCTTGGATATGTGGTGATTGATCTTGGAGATGTGGTTATTGATCTTGTTGTTGAGGTTGTTTATTTTGATATCCAATTCTTGATATTGAAGATGTTGTTCTTGATGTGGTTGTGGACACAACTCAATGTTTTGATGACATGGTTTAACCAACGGGAGAGTGTGGCGATTTTGGGGTGGATATGTCTCTTGACACAATCAATCAACTATTTTGGTAAGTGAAGCAATTTGATGTCATAAAATTTGATCTTTATTTAATTTTGACACTCTTGATACAGTTGATTTGGTTGTTGGTCAAACATATTCGGAATATACACTTGTGGTATTTGTATGGGATCATGCACAAATTGATTTTGGAAAATATTCTGATTTGGGATGATGTTTAGATTTTGCATTATAGGTTGACATTAAAAAAAAATTTGGTTGGTAAACACATTGATTTGATTTAGGTAACCTTGATTTTGTATGGTGTTACCTTGATTTGGATCAATACATTGAGTTGTCAACATATTGTTTGGATTTTGAACATTGGTGTGATTCGTAAGCATATATATCCCATAGTTCACCAAGTGTGCATTTGATATGTTCATGTTTGGGAAGTTTGTATTTGGTATATTCACATTTGGTATGTATTGATTTTATGGGATAATGTTGTTTTGTTGAAGACTCGTGTATTGATCATTTGGTTGATAGATTTGTAGGTTTTGACTTTGATTTAAATCTACCATAGGGAAAGGTGCTCCAAAATTTAGATTGGTCATACTCACATTTGTTGCATCATTGATTTTTGTAGGATATAATGATCCTATGTGTGAATTGTATAAATGTGAGTTTTGATAATCAATTGTTATTGTAAGGTTTTGATATTTTGGTTGATTTAGATCACTCATTATGTATGAATCAAGTTTATATTCCATGTTTTTCTTGTATTGTGATCTTGTTTTTACCATAAATTTGGGGATCAACCTTGGGAGTATTGTGAAAGACTCTTGGGTTGATTCAAATCTAGGTAAAAGAGAGTCTATAAGATGTTTTAGGATCAATGATGATATGAAGATGAAAGGGTGAGTTATATGGATGATGAATTTTCAAACTTTGGACAACACTAGATTTTGGGTTTGATGTTTTGATGTTTAAGGATTGATAATGAACTCGTGAACCCTAAGATAGACTAGTGACCTTAGGATAAATTTGTTCACAATGGATTGTTTTCTAATTTAACTAGGTGTATGAAAAAGGATGCACTCCCACACACTTAGCCAAACAAGGCAATTTGGTTTTATTTGATGATTACTCAAGTCTAGGAGGTTGGTGTATCCAAAGTTCTAAAGTTTGTGGGATAGAAATGATAAATTTTTTGGGATGGATGAAATGATTGATTTTATCCTAAATGAACCTAAATGGGAATTTGTTTACAATACCAAGATAGTGAAGAACATGCTTTTCCCTAAGAGTATTTCAAACCAAAAGATCATTGTTTGCTTGGAAGACCATATGTTTTGAACAAAAGATAGACATGCAATTTGTGTGGAGTTCAATTGATTTAATCTTTGATTAATGAATTACTTTTACCACATCCAATTTATTGATTAAAGTTTTCAAACTAAATGTCTACAACTTTAAATATCTTTCATCCCATAGCTCAACATGTGGACATCAAGAGGCTAAAGCTATAGTTCCCTAGGTTTACTTTGGAATTATGTGAATTAAGATATAAGTAAAAATATTTAGAAGCCTCTAAAGATAAGATGTCCTTAGGGAGAAGCAGTAATATTGGGCCTTTTCAAAGGTATTCACACCAAATCCAAAGGGTTTGAAATCTCAATGTTTGTTCAATGTTTATTTTTTTTGTTTTGAATCCAAGCAATGTGTTTTGATAGATCACAAAAGACAATCTTTACAACCTAGAAACGGTACATATCTTTGACAATGGTCTTACCTCATGCCCTGAACGGATGATTTTACATGCAATTTATGAAGGAGTGTAGAGGTATGTTAAGAATGAACTCTTAAGCTCTACGCCTCAACCAAAAATCAGACTTGGTAAGTAACTTCTTGGAAGTAAATTCTAATGCACCATTCTCAAGGAATGTTTTAGAAAATAAGGTTGGCCTCTACACAAAGGTTTTTAATAACAACTGAGAACACTGTACGGACACTACCATCTGCCTACCACTTAAGGAATTAAAATGTTCCCTTCTTCTTTCGGAGATGGATTAGGTGCAGTATGTTGTCACCTTGGATTGAAGCTACTTTCATTACAACTTTGCAACCTTTATTTAAAGCCCGTTGGTAAACGTGCTTGCAAAAATCATTAAGAATTCTTCATTGTGAAATGTGTCTCCTAGTAGGTTATCTCTTAAGGGTGACTAAAAAACAAAGTTTTGTAACTTTAAAGTGTTTCTCTTCACCCAAGATCGCATGAGGTGCAAGGGGAGAGGATACACACTTAAAATTCCACACAAGAAAGATCACTCACACAAGTCACTAGTTCTTTTTAATCCTTCAAAGCAATGATGAATTCCTTTTAAGCACTAAACTAAATGTGAAGTTGTTTTGTTCAATTTTAACCACAATTGTAATGACTTGTAAGTGAAGGGTTCAATTTTAAGCCAAATTTGAAAACAACATTGCAATGGTTAGTTTTAGAGCCCAAATCAAATCTAGTATTCCTAAAGCATGAAAGGAAAATAGCATATGATGGTTTATTTTCCCATGAGTTTTTGAAAATACTATTATAATGAATATCAAATGCTTTTTATTTAAATTCAATGCTCCATGCTCATCTTCAAACCTGTAATCCATGCTCCAAATGTTAGATGAAATCAAGAAAACAAGAAGATATTAGGGTTAGATAAATGATTAAGAATTAAAACCCTACAACCTAGATCATGTTGCAATGTGAGTTAACTTTAGGTGCAAAATTGAAAAATTTAACTCTACCAAAATTGAGAAACATCTACATCATTGCATAGATCATGAAATTCTACCCCATTTCAAAAAAATCTCTAAAAAAGACCAAAGTATGACCAAGATATGGCCATTTGAAAATGGAGTGCAAAAGTAGGAAAACAAAAGCGACTCTATTTTTAATAGCGACCCTATATTATTGCAATAGCGACTCTATTTAGCAATAGTGACGCTCTGGTAAAAAAAACAATAGTGACACTCTACAGTAAACCAAGGAGCTCAATAGCGACTCTATGCAGACAAAAGTGAATCTATTTGCAATAACAACGCTCTGTTTGCAATAACGACACTTTGTATCAGCAATAGTGATGTCGAGTTCTGTAGCCTACAAAAACATGTGAATTTCAAGCAAAAAATGTCAAATTTAAGTGGTTAGGCCCTCCATAAAATGCCAAAATGTGAGCATGATCTAAACCTATAGCCAACATGAACAAAAAAAAAGACAATTAGACATAGTACCTAAGATAAATCACACTCCCTCTGAAATTCTTGAAGATACAAAGCATGAAAACAATCAAAGCAAGGCATGAAACAACAAAAATGCATAATGGAATCCTAGCTTAATACTTCAAACCTCAATCCCATAGGGGGATTGTTTCCATGTTGATGTGAAGCATTGGCCCTTTCCCAATCCCAAGCTTCAAGATTGTTGAAATGGATGAAGATTGATGAAGTTGATGCAAGACCCAAGCTAAAATGATGGAAAATGAGTGATAGTGTCTATGTAATTGTGTATAGTAACTTTGCTTCAAAATGTGGATCATGATAAATGCCAATTGCCTTCAAATATAATGACAAAAATTAGATGATTGATGGATGAAAATGAGTATAATACCTTTCCTCTCATGAAAGTGGATCCATTTCCCACAGAAGTGACTTCTATTTATAGAAAGCAAGGGTTAGAAGAAGGCTGAAAACTAAGCAATGTGTGACTAAATGGAGGATCATTAGCCTTGTGAAAAGTGTCACAAGGCTAAGAGAAACAATGGGGATATGTGCTCACACATGTGTGCACATTTTGGGAAGAGAGATGTAAGAGGGAGTTAAGGCATATGGTTGGAAGAATTTAAGGAATGTGGGTGAGGATGTAAGGGCATGAAAGAGAAGTAAATGCCCTTGTAAGCGTTTTTAAAATCGTTTGTAAGAGATTTTAAATCTTGGGAGGGAAAGTCAAAGAGGGGAGTAAATAGAGGAATATTCCATGAGAATATCCTTCTATGAGGGAAATAGCCATTTAGTTAATTTGTAAAAAATGAATTACTTGTGCAAGTGGGGTTAATAAATCATAGGTTAATTTGACCTTGGTGGGGTTAAAAGCTAGAGGATTGGCTAATGAATATTAGCACGTGGTTTAAGGTTAATTAATCCAAAATTAATTAATCTTAGGTGGGTTAGGGGTTTTAGAAGAATATGATATTTTAATTAAATAATTAGATTTATTTAATCAAATGAGAAGCCATAGGGGTTTTAATTAAATGATTTGCATTATTTAATTAAATGGGATGAGAATTAGTAAGAAGGGATTAATTAATCCAATAAAATTAATTATTTGATTAATAGGAGAAAATAATGAATTTAATTTAAACTATATAGATTATTTAGTTAAATAGTTATTCAGAGGTGATTTAGGATGAAATGATGTTAATAATTAGGTTCAGATGCGTAATATCGATCAAGAAAATTTGATCAATGTTGCTGTCAATATCAAAATTCAAAAATTTCTTGATTTTTTGAATGCCCCACTATTGACCTAGCAGAAGGAATTACGTTGCTACACAACCTACTCCTCAATAGGAAAATACTTTAAAGATAGAACAACTTCATGGATAAGCTTTCGAATGAAGTGTATGTGATTATTGATGTATTTTTTTTGTTAATGCTCAATTGGGTTGTATGAAATGTAGATGGCACTTTAGTTATCACACCAAAATTTAGTAGGATGATCAAATGGAAGACCAAAATTTTTCATAATATATCAAATCCATAGTACCTCATGGCTAGCAAGAACTACTACTTGATACTTAGCCTTAGTGGATGATAATGCAATAATTGTTTGCTTCTTGCAAAACCTTGTGATTAGACTAGAACCAAGACAAAAAAACAAACTCAAAAGTGGACTTCCATGAGTCAACATATCCTACCCAATCTTAGTCAGTGTAACCTACTATATATGAAGCTCCTAGTGTGAATGGTGCCCCAAATATAATTCAAGATATGCCTAGCTACCTTCCAATGACTAGATCATGAGGCTCATGCAAAAAATGGGAGACTATCCCAACAATAAAGGTAATATCAAGACAAGTGTGTTTCAAATACAAAAGACTACCAAATAACTATTTGTATAAAGTAGCATCAATACTAGGTGTTGTGCAAGCGACAGTAAAAGTGACACAAAACTAAAATAGTTTAGATGTGGGCCTATTATCACTCATATGAAATTGGTGAAGTAAGTCAATGGAATATTTCTTCTGGTATATATATCTCAATAGACTAAATAATTTGAAGACCAACAAAGAAATACAAAATCCCAAGATCAATTATGTCAAAGGGTGCCATAAATTGTGTTGTATATCTTGAAGTATGGATGAGGAACTATTATTGAGAATCAAGTCATCAACATATATGACTAGTATCAAAAGATCATATCCATGTATCTAGATGTATAGAGTGTGATTCAAGTGGTTGTGAGTGAAACCGAATCCAAGAAAGAAACCGTCAATCTTCTCATACCAAGCCTAAGGGGCTTGTTTGAGAACATGCAAAGAAATTTGCAACCTACAAACAAGTGAAGAATCCTACATGAAGCCTGGAGGTTTCTCCATGTAGATCTACTCATGAATATCACGATGTAAAATGTTTGAGCTTCACATTAATCTGATACACTAGCCATCTCTAAGATGTAGCAAAAGAAAGAACAAGGCAAATTGAATCCATATTAATTACAGGGGTAAATATATCTAAGTAGTCAAAACCTCAACTTGTGAAAAACCTTTGTTACAAGACATGTATTATATCTCTTAATTGAATCATCAATTGGATGCTTGGTGTAGTACACTCAATTACACTAAACCATCTTTCTTCCCTTAAGAAGAACCAAGCACACGAAAATAAAAAATGCACAAATTGTTTGGAGGATGGGAGCAATAGCATTTAATATTTGGTACCTTACAAATTTTGTGAGACTAAGAAATCCCTCCTCATTACTAAGCCTATCAAAGAAAAATAGGCTATTTTTGTGCTTGAACCAAAGAGTGATGACAATGGAGGAGATTTGTGAGGTTGGTTTAGGCCAAAAATAGGAAAAAAATCTCGACAGTAAATGTCATGTTTATTCTCTAAAATATAAGACAGGTTGATAAGGCTGAAAAAATAAAAAAAATCCTCCAACATAGGCAATGAAAACCCTAGGCCATAATTTAGGAAACTCTACAAACACCAGATAGATGCCACAAACTAGAGAAAAAATGCCCAAACCTAAAAAACCCAGTTTAAAAAAAACCTTTGAAACATAAAATCCGTACAAGTACATAATTCCATATAATGTATGACTGTATTGTAGAGGATATAGAGGCAAAATAATTGAAAAAAAAATAAAAGTTACCATTTTTGAAAAAATAAAAGGCTAATATTTATTTCTTGGGCCTTATAGACTCAATGATAATACTCATTTGGCTCTACAATGCTTCATTTATAGGGCTTAGTTTTGGATTCACCAAAAAATAGGAACTCGTAATTCAACACTCTGATATCATATTGGAGCAAATAACTATGAATACAAAATTCAAAAAAGTCCACAAGAGAATTCAAGCAACAAGAACTAGCCAAAAACTATCATAAAACATGTGCAAATGCACAATGATATATCCTTGTATATGTAGGACAAGGAGGAATTAGGAAAGAAAGAAAAACATTGGCAAACACTCCAAGAGATGTGACACATGTATAACACTTGGGAAAAGTGTGAGAGCATGTGGTGTGTGTTTGTGAGGTGAGATAACTGAATATGCCCTAAATTGACTCCTCGTTCCATAGTTAATTAAATTTAAATTTAATTCATTATAGTCTCAATTCGCAATTAATTAAATAAAATATTTAATTAATTATCATCTTCCTTCCTCTTAATTAATCAAATTATATATTTAATTAATTCCCCTCCACCATTGTAATGTCCTCGTTTTAGCCATTCACTTTTCGGTGACTGATAGCCTATGTTTGGAAGCCCGTAGGCTTGTTAGAGATAAAATTAGGGTTTCCTATTTTATTGGGGCTCTGAAGCATTTCTGAAGGTTTAAATGTAAGAGTTTTTGATGCATGTCTAGTGGAGTTTTCTAGGTTTTTGGAGAGCTTCGAAATGGTGTAACATGCATCTCCATCTGACAAAATTTCCTGAAACTTGCTATTTTTAGCCATTGCATTGGAGTTTCGAGATTTCGATTGCGAATTCTTTCTGGGTTTTCAGAAAGCTTCGCAATGATATAACATGCAAGGTGAGTTGAGAAATTTCCAAAGCGTACTATTTTTAGTAAGCTCTATTTCCAACAGTGCCATCTTGGGTAGTAGCATCAAAAATTAGCTCAGTTTCCATTTCGGTCAGTGCAGTTTGGAGCATTTTTGGCTTTCATCTTTTTGAGGCTCAATTTGGTAAAATGATATATTTAAAACATTTAATTATTATAATATGATTTTGACCCCTTGGCCTAGCACAATGACTTATTGTTGTTTTAAAAGGGGACCATGAGGGGGGACACCTCATTTAGAAGTATTTTTAATATTTCTAATGTCAATTATCTCCTCATGAGTTTTGGACGCCAAAATGGAGGAAGGAAAAGTGATTTAAAAATTAAATAATTGCAAAAAGGAGTTGGGTGTCCCTTTTGGAGGATAGATGGAAAGACAACAGTCACCTTTAATTCTATAAAAGAAGGCCTTTTCTCTCTCATTTCTCGTCCTTGGTTTATGATATCGAAATACTGTTGGATTGAATTCAGAACCCAGCTAAGGAGAAGCTTAGCTTTCTACACCATTCTTCAGGCCTGAAACTATTCCCTAGATGGTCAGATGGGAGTGTGCTTCATTCATAAGTGCACATTGAGCATCAATGTTGGAGATTTTGGTATTTTTCTCAGTTTTGTGTTTGCTCGTCTTATCATGGTTGAAGGAGATTTTTATATACAACTTTTTCTATGATTTTTATTTGCTTCTGGGTATTGAAGCGGATTTCTATAAAATGGGCGACCCTTTCCATACAATTTTAGATTTTAATTTGAAATCTTTGAATTTATCTTGAATTTTTCCCCTCTAGGGAGGTTATACCTTGCTGGGATCATCTTGGAGTTCGTGCATAATGGATATTCAAGCTTTTGACACAGTTTCAAAACATTTGCAATTTGTTTTAGGTCATTCAGAGGAGTTTTGAGGATGTAATGAATATTTTGGTGATAGCATAGTTGTTGGTAATGCTTTTTTAGATTGTTGTTTTTTATATCAGATTTATATTACTTCTGATTTTGGCTTGTAAATCTAGTAGTTTAGAAGTTTAGAAGTTTGAGCAATCATCCTTTAGTGTATGGTTGTTTTTGTTATATTAACACTTGGTAATTTGCAAATATTTTACATTGTAAGGTTGTGTATTAGTAGTACTAATCCATTCAATATTATTTCTGCAATTACTTTGTGATTTTAATGCAAAACACTATAACCCCTGGATGGTTTACCACCAGTGTGGAGAAATAAACCATTCTAATTCGCATATTTCACCCACTATTGAAGTGGAGAATCCCCACTGTTATGTGGATGCCTATTGAAGCAGATGAATTGTATTTCATTGTAATTATCTTTCCCCCACTAAACAAGTGGTAGCATGGATTACTCATGGTCAGATTATTGCCTATATTTCAATTCCAACTTTGTATTTTAGTTCAGATTTCTACTAATGATCGCATCACCATATACTATCACCTCGCCTTTCAAAGGATCTTAGTGAAGGTTACATTAAATTTGATTATCTTTGGGAATCTAACACTAACATTTGGTGTATTTCTATTTGGAATTATGAAATCATTGAGAAAAAATTAAGGGGCACATTACAGTGGTATCAGAGCTGAAGATCTTGTCATCTTGTTGATCAATGCTTCATTTTTTGGGATAATTGAGTTCAATTTAGAAGTTTTTTAGATTAAGGCATGGCTAATGAAGAAGAGATGAAGTTGGTAGAGACACTTTATATGGCTAGAAAGAGTCTTGACAAAGAATTTCAGTCAAGGGAGAATAAAGAGAACAATCTTCACTTATTGGAACAATGTTTGAGATAGGTGAAGCAATCACCTTTCAAGATTATGAAATTGGAATTAGAACCTGTAATGACTCTTTTGAATCAGCCCTATTGGTTGGGGCATCTAGATGAAGAAACCAAGCTATTGATTTCTTACTGCTTCATGTAGATGATAAGAAATGTGATTCCCTAGATGCCCTATGATGTTGAAACCATGAAGATCATATTAAATATGATAGTGGAGAGTTTTCAAGATTTGGATGAAGCTGGAAGTAGTTCATTGTTTTAGAGACATTTTTTGAAGTTAGAGCTTGCATCCTATTGATAGACTTGGAGATGGAAAATCAGATTTATCATTTATTTTATTATCTCTTCACCTCGACTTGGAGTGAGCAAGAAGAGGTGGTGCTTGTAGCTATCGTGAAAGTTTTAATTTTGACCATCAAAGAAGTTGATAATCTTCCAAAAAGTGTCCAATCCCTTATGGATTCTTATGAATGTGAAAAGCATATTTATCCCATTGCTGATATGTTAATCAATGAAATTTTTAGTCAATGTAAAGAAAAGTTGAAACCTCTTTTGATGAAGACTACTGAGAACAAAGAGGAGCTTTCTGATGTTGAAGAGGGGAATGAAAGTTGGAATCTTTTTGAATTCATAGCAAATATTCAGGAGGTATCTACAAACTTGCATTTTTCCATGCATTCTATAGAAGAATGAAATGTTACAGAAGAAGACTTGAAGTCTAGTGAGGTACTCATGTTTTCTACAAAGGAGAACAATGAGTCAAAATTTGTTAAGGAGACTCAAGTTGAATATTCAAGGGAAGAACTTTTGGAAACACAAGTTGACATTGAGATGCATGAAGAAGCCATAAGTGCAGATCCAAATGAAGGAGAAGTTCAGTTAGAAGAAGATACTTGTTCAACTAGTGAGTTGCTTTTTCCCAATTCCAGAGAATTTTGGTTTGAAAAATAAGCTAAAGATGAGAAAGAGAATGGGGAAGTTGAAGTTTCTTCTCACTAAAAAGCTAATTTGACCAACTCCCTTGAATCATTCGTAGAAGACAATATGGAAGGAGAAGCTTCTAGTAGTTATAAGGCGGATTTCTCTTCTCTTGAAGCCAAGTTAAGGCGGAGAGCTAAGGAATTGGAAGGCACTGTGGATGGGATGATAAAGAGTATCCATCACATGCGTGATAAGTTGGGGAGTACAACTCAAATGATTTTTGAAATATTTATCCCTAAAAGTTGTACCACATCATCTCAGCCAACATATGAAGATTGTAGCAGTTCAACCTCACAAATTGCTAAAAATGGAATTCAAGTTTTGTCAAAGCTTGATGAATTGCATTGGCATGTTGCAAATTTGATTTATGTAGTGCCTAGAGGAGAAGATGTAAGTTGCATTTCCATTGCTGATATGAAGTTTATTAAGTTTTCCTCGGAGGAAATCAAATCAAGTCTTTTGCACATCATTCATATTAAAGACAAAGTGACCAAAATAGTTGAAAAGGCATTAGAGTGGAACAAGATTACTAGAACCAAGTTGCAGTAAGTGCACGAGGCTCTAATTGAAGTAGAGAATCAAATTTATGTTGTTCAATGTTCATGGGAGCAAGAAAACAAAGGAAGAGTAGAAGAGCTACAAAAAATTATTGATGAGCTTCTAGCTGGTCTTTCAGTAGTGGAGAGGTGGTATGTAAGTTACATGAAGATGAATCTACTACTGCTCCTAGTACATCTACTCAACAAGGAATGGTAACTCAAGGAAATGAAGGCATTCTTTTTTATCAACAACAAAGAGTTGATTGGCGCAATGATGAGGATTTTATTCATATTTTGATGAGGATGCTTGCGAGGTTCTTGTTAGACTTTAGTACGTCGCCATATTCTCTTAGAGTGATTAATTACAAAATTGAATTTGATGAAGGATTCATGGAATCTTTCTGACAATTTATGATACAATATTCTGGACTCAATTTCTTTAATGTACATAGGTCTGTTGAATACTTCGTGGAGTTTCAAGAAGTGTTTATTCAGATGGAACGAGCAAATTAGAGGGTTCATGTGAGAACTATTGGACTAAACGTACAATCTCCAATTCAATTGTTAATTACCAAATCACCAAGATATGATACCAATTGGTGAGATACAAGGCTTTGACTACTACAATATAGAAATCTGAAAATTGTATGCAAATTTGTAAATAACTTTTCTTAATCCTTGAAATACCATGAAGAGATTCAACTTCTTTATGATGCTAAAATCAGCCACTCTAACATGCTTGATAAAAGCACCTTAGATGAACTTAAAAAATCAATAACATCACCATAAGATAGCAACAACAAAGAGGCACAAATAAAAAACATAAGAATGCAAGATCTCACAACACAAGGTAGCAATGGAATAGAAGAATAAACACATAACACAGTGTTTTCAGGAAAAAACTCCACCAAGAAGAGAGGCCCAAGTTGTATTACCTTCAAAACAAGATTACAATACATCCACTTCCAATATCCTCTTTAGTCTTCAATCCAACAACACTTATGTACAAAAGAACTCTCTCATGCAAGCTGTTACCTGCAAACAAAATTTCCTCTTCCTATTACTCCCTTGTTACACCCCAAAATTCACTCTCAAGTCTCATATTTTATACAAAATGAGTACCCACCAAAGAGATTCATGGGAGATGGACAAAATCCAATATTTCTATCTTGGGATACACCAAAATCATATTTTTATAGATTCCCTTATACTTGTCATATGAATTTTCTCATTATAAGCGACTAGAACCAATAATAAGAACTTACAAGACAATAATTGTTGCCATATGTTGTCATAGAATCTCTCAAACCTTATGAAAGTTATAATTTTTCATAGATGCTCTTACAAAATTATGACATGCATCATAACAACCCAAAAATACATTTCCCTAAGATAAGCGCCAAGGTTCTCCACCTCACCCCATTTACTATTTATCAAGATTCCTTGAGCAATAAAAGTAATTATGTAACAACCCGTCGGTAACTAATTAATTATTGAGACTAGTAAATAATTATTTACTGTACCAATAAAAATAATTTACATTGATGGTGAAACCTGTACATCCCTTATGGGTAATTACAAATTATAAATAATAAATGGAATAAATACAATATTAGGATTTACAAGGTTAATGGAACCTTATCCCAACAAGAATAGTTCTCTGTCTGAGAAGTGGTTCTTTAATGTTAATGGTTTGGGATCCTGGCATTACTTGGCAAGAAGGTAATATTGAAAATTCTAAAAGGGATAAACCAACACATTGTGTTCAGAATGTAGTTGTGACCATTTTCTCTTGTGTTGGGAAAGGTCTCCAGTTGAAAATTAGTATTTTGGATTCCAAGTATATTTTTATGAAGATTGGTATGCATAAAAAGAAGGTTGGTTGGAGAGATAAGTGCCAAAATTTCAGTTTTATGATTGCTACTACCTTCTTTTTCGATCATTAGTTCATTATTTCTGATCATAAATAGATGTTCTAGGAAGGAAATATGATAGAAGATGGTTTGTGGTGGCATTGGGACCCTTGTTGAAGGTGCCTTCAACCTTGTTCATGAGCAGCTATGCTAATTTTGATGAAAAATTCTTATGTTGCAGCTGTTGTTCACCTTCTTGGATGTTGATTTTCCAAAGATCAGATCTTAAGATGGTTATTTCAGACCTATTTAGTAGCTGGTTAATTCATTTTCAAGTCTCTTTGTCTCCTTTTTGGACTAAATTTATGCATCAAATGAGCAAGGGAATGATTCATTATGGTCAAAATTCAGGTATGGGTTGTTCTCTGATGATAAAAAATGGATCTCTTGGCATTATCTCATACATTACTATTTGGGGCAGCAAGATATTAGCTGATTTCATTCATCAATTTGAAACTCTTGTTGTGAGATGTGTGAAGATTTTTTGGAGTTCTTTTAGTAAAATAAGTTTGCTTCAAAGGAAGCATTGTACAGTGATGGAGTGTGGAGCGTTGTTCTATAATTGGCATTGGTTTGGTAACGTGTTTCAAAATATTTATGTTACTGATCAGAATTATGACAACAAGGGTTGCAAGTTCTAAAGACTGATATGGGACCCGAGCAGTAACATGTTTGGTGTTGTATAGGAATGAATTT